>OX377619.1:40648000-41200865 GCA_947397865.1 Polietes domitor | reverse complement strand
GATCCCCTACAAATGTTGCTTCCGATTTTACTTTTTCCGCTCTAGAAACCACATATTTCAACAGATTTTCTTCAAATTTAGCAAAACGTCATATATTTTAACTAGAAATAGGTTTGGTAAAAATATGCCAGATCGGTTCAGATTTATATAGGGTCCGCCATCTAACGTTTTTTTTTCAACTATTCATCCGTTGGACTATTATTTGTGGGGTGTCCTCAGCAGCCATTTGAATGAAATTATTTTCCATTATTAACCGGAAGAATTGTACTTTCAAACAAAAAAAGAAGTTTGAGAAAATATTCAGTAGTTTTTTTTTATACCATTTTCAAAAAAAAGTTATTTGGCGGACCCTAAATATAGCTGCCATACAAATGTCTCCTCCGATTTGACTCTTTCCGTTCTGGATATCACGTATTTTAGCCGATTTTCTTCAAATTTGACAAAACTACTTATAAAGAGTGATTTTTTTGAGGTTAGGATTTTCATGCATTAGTATTTGACAGATCACGTGGGATTTCAGACATGGTGTCAAAGAGAAAGATGCTCAGTATGCTTTGACATTTCATCATGAATCGTCTTACAAACGAACAACGCTTGCAAATTATTGAATTTTATTATCAAAATGCGTGCTCTGTTAAGAAAGTTCATTGCGCGCTTCCATTTTATGGTCAGTTTAATCGACCCACTGAAGCGGCTATTCGGGCTATTGTGACTAAATTTCGCACCAAATTTACATTGTTGGACATTAAACCACCAACACGCTTACGTAGAGTGCGAACTGAAGAAAATATCGCAGCTGTATCGGCCAGTGTTAATGATGACCACCAATTTTCGATTCGTCGCCGTTCGCACCAATTGGGTCTCTGTTACTCAAAAACGTGGAAATGCCAAAATTGGACTAAGCGGATGGACCACCTAAGACGCAGCCGCGGTCAACATTTAAATGAAATTATCTTCAAAAAGTAAATGTCATGGACCAATCTAACGTTTCAAATAAAGAACCGATGAGATTATGCAAATTTTATGCGTTTTTTTTTTAAAAAAAGTTATCAAGCTCTTAAAAAATCACCCTTTATTTCAACTGGAAACAACTCTGGTAAAAATGGGCCAGATCGGTTCAGACATATATATAGCTCCAATACAAATTTCGTCACTGAATTGATTATTTCCGCTCTAGAAATAACATATTTGAAGAGATTTGCTAAAAAATTTGGCAAACCAGCTCATATTTCAACTACAAACATCTATGGCGAAAATGCGTCACATCGGTTCAGATTTATATATAGCTCCCATACAAATGTCACCTCCGATTTTACTTTTTCCGCTCTAGAAACCACAAAACTACTTATATTTCAACTGGAAAAAACTCTGGTAAAAATGGGCCAGATCGGTTCAGATATATATATAGCTTCAATACAAATTTCGCTACTGAATGGATTATTTTCGCTCTAGAAATAGCATATTTGAAAAGATTTGCTTAAAATTTGACAAATCAGCTTATATTTCAACCACAAATATCCATGGCGAAAGTCAAATCGGTTCAGATTTTTATATAGCTCCCATAAAATTACTCCCCTGATGTAATTCTTTCCGCACTAGAAACAATAAATTTAGAGATTTCCATCAGGTTTGGGAAAGCGTCTTATATTCTGAAAACCTATGCTGGAAATGTGTTAGATCGGTTTAGATTTATATATAGCTCTCCTTCAAAGTTAGTGTTAAAATTTTCTTACAAATACAGATAAAAGTATGAAATTTGCAGTATATATATATATATACCAGATTCAAATGTAACGACCTTCTTATACCCTACACCACAGGGTATATTGACTAGGTGTACGGTATCATATAGTCGGCCACGTCCGACTTTAACCTTCCTTAGATGTGTTTAACATGTGTGCATTTGGCCACCCTCTACTCACCAATGACGAAAATACAGAGTATTTTGTGAAAGATCCAATTTTTGGGGATTTTTGTTTTCAGTTTTGGGAATTTGCAGCAATTTTGCTTATTGGCATAGCCACCGAGATGAAAATGAGCTTCGTGAAGGCTGAACTGAAGGCCGATCTCTTCTCGAAATTTTTCCACGTAAATTTCTTACAGTTTTCTACCTTTCGAAGTCAAAGTAATCGCTAGTTCAAATTTTAAATGGCCCACCATATATATACATTTAATTATGTGTAATTTTGTCAACACTTTAGCTATGCCTGTGTGAAATTTCATTAAAGTCCGTCAAGCCGTGTAGGAGGTAGCATATTTATTTACCACTTTTAGTTGTTCAGATACCCCACATGTATCGATTTCGGCAATCCATGAAATAAAAATCCAAAGAAGAGCTATTCCCAGCAACAAAGCTAGTCCTTTAATGTCTTCAAGTTAATAAAATAAAGAAGACTTTTATAACTTTCCCCGTGGTATTCGCTGTAAATTGTACAAAACGAACTCTTCAAATCTCTGTGGTAGCCAGAGCAAATGTGTGTCTTCGAGTACTAAACAATCATGTCGGACAAAGGATATGGGTCAACGCCTCGATAAGGAAGAAGGCGAAGAGATTACAATTATCACTCTTTCACTCTCTCACGCACTGTGCAGGCTGACTGGCTATTCACATGTATCACATAAAAAGCAAATAATTATTATTAATACAATAAAACAAATCTCATCACTTATTGTGGTTTTCGGTTGATTATCCTTTGGCAACAAGCAACAAAATGTTGCCAACAATGATGAAGATGATGATGAGAAACATACAATAACAGCAGGCAGGCTGGCTGGATGGCAGACAGGCAGGAGGTGGTGAAATCATGCAATCACAATGAAGAAATTGAAATTCCCTTTGGATCAATAAAAGGCTGTTAATACAGCATAAAAACGCATAAATCTTCACAGGCACCGAATGAGCCATTCATCCATCCAGCCAGCCACTCAGCCAGGCTGGCAGGAGGGAGCAGGGCAGGAAGGAGTATCAAGCAACCAACCAACAACAGTGAAGATGATGATGCTGCTGCTGGAGAAGAATGAAAAGAAAAAAGCAAAAGAAATAAAAATCAGATGGCCATTTGAAGATTGATTTGTTACGCGGCCAGCCACACGACTTTTCGCACACATACATCAACACACGCTCACACACATGCATGCATGGAGGATATACAACCCAGCATCCACACATCCCGGATTATGTCGTGTCTTCCCCCCCCCACATTTGTGTGTTTTTGTGCGGAAATGAGGGCGGTATGGAAAGAAAGTAAGCCAGAGCGGCAATAAAGAATTGGTAAACAGGATTAGCCATTAAAATGACGTATGATGCCGCTTCCACTCCAACAAAGGCCACAATTCTTCAACTCCTTTGGTTCTGCTGGCTGCCTGGCTGAAGAAGAGGAGAAGGCGGCGGCACGTTCGTACTTATGGAATATGATAAACAACCCACATATTTGGTGTGGTTCTTTGGTTGGTTACTGAGTTGATTGCCGCCGCCGCCACTGCTGCTGCTGTAATCTGTTTAAAAATGTTGAGTGACATTTTTATAAAAGACCGGGAAATTTGAGACTTTATACAAAGAGATAACAAAGAAGGGAAATTTTCCAACAACAACGACATCAACCGACGACGACTATTCATCAGGCATGTACTCCTCTCATGGGCGTCTAGGCGGCAAGGCCTTGCAACTTTAGGCCCCCATGATTCCTCAGGACTTGAAGTTGAAGTCACAGTAAGTGCAACTTCCTAATGTAACCTATAAAAACTCAGGACAGCTCAGGGCAACAAAATTAAAATTATTATTTATTTTTTAGTTTATTTTTTATTTTTTATTTTTTGTTTTTTATTTTTTATTTTCAATTTTTTATTTTTTATTTTTTTTTATTTTTGATTTTTTATTTTTGTATGTGTTGTCATTTATTATGGTTTAAGGCCAAAGGTTGTGCTGAAGTCTTCAGCAGAACCCAAAATGAGCAAAAAGGGCAAAGTGACTTAAATCCGGGTTCATATTAGTACCAGCGGGCACATATGACAAATGAGAAGTGCTGATAAACCAAATATTCCACCGAACTAAGTCGACACACTAAAAATCTCACTTTGCCAATTCAATGTTATGCGTGTGCTCGAATCGCTCAAAACAATGCAAAGGTTGTTGTTGTACGGTATGTCCCGTCTTCACTGTACCTCGTGTGTATTGTTGTTGTTTGTATGAATAGTTGGTCTGTTATGTTGTGTGTTGTCATTTATTTTTTGTATTTTAATTTAGATTTTTTATTTTTATTTTTATTTTTATTTTTATTTTTATTTTTATTTTTATTTTTATTTTTATTTTTATTTTTATTTTTATTTTTATTTTTATTTTTATTTTTATTTTTATTTTTATTTTTATTTTTATTTTTATTTTTATTTTTATTTTTATTTTTATTTTTATTTTTATTTTTATTTTTATTTTTATTTTTATTTTTATTTTTATTTTTATTTTTATTTTTATTTTTATTTTTATTTTTATTTTTATTTTTATTTTTATTTTTATTTTTATTTTTATTTTTATTTTTATTTTTATTTTTATTTTTATTTTTATTTTTATTTTTATTTTTATTTTTATTTTTATTTTTATTTTTATTTTTATTTTTATTTTTATTTTTATTTTTATTTTTATTTTTATTTTTATTTTTATTTTTATTTTTATTTTTATTTTTATTTTTATTTTTATTTTTATTTTTATTTTTATTTTTATTTTTATTTTTATTTTTATTTTTATTTTTATTTTTATTTTTATTTTTATTTTTATTTTTATTTTTATTTTTATTTTTATTTTTATTTTTATTTTTATTTTTATTTTTATTTTTATTTTTATTTTTATTTTTATTTTTATTTTTATTTTTATTTTTATTTTTATTTTTATTTTTATTTTTATTTTTATTTTTATTTTTATTTTTATTTTTATTTTTATTTTTATTTTTATTTTTATTTTTATTTTTATTTTTATTTTTATTTTTATTTTTATTTTTATTTTTATTTTTATTTTTATTTTTATTTTTATTTTTATTTTTATTTTTATTTTTATTTTTATTTTTATTTTTATTTTTATTTTTATTTTTATTTTTATTTTTATTTTTATTTTTATTTTTATTTTTATTTTTATTTTTATTTTTATTTTTATTTTTATTTTTATTTTTATTTTTATTTTTACTTTTACTTTTATTTTTATTTTTATTTTTATTTTTATTTTTATTTTTATTTTTATTTTTATTTTTATTTTTATTTTTATTTTTATTTTTATTTTTATTTTTATTTTTATTTTTATTTTTATTTTTATTTTTATTTTTATTTTTATTTTTATTTTTATTTTTATTTTTATTTTTATTTTTATTTTTATTTTTATTTTTACTTTTACTTTTATTTTTATTTTTATTTTTATTTTTATTTTTATTTTTATTTTTATTTTTATTTTTATTTTTATTTTTATTTTTATTTTTATTTTTATTTTTATTTTTATTTTTATTTTTATTTTTATTTTTATTTTTATTTTTATTTTTATTTTTATTTTTATTTTTATTTTTATTTTTACTTTTACTTTTATTTTTATTTCTTGGCAAGGTCTTACTCATCACAATGTCGCCATGCACAGCCTATCATTCCAACTTAAAATTCTGATGAAGGCCTTTTGGAAGGCCTTCCTGTCACCTGCCTACCTCTTGCCTACATAA
This sequence comes from Polietes domitor, assembly GCA_947397865.1. Classification (NCBI taxonomy): domain Eukaryota; kingdom Metazoa; phylum Arthropoda; class Insecta; order Diptera; family Muscidae; genus Polietes; species Polietes domitor. Next base: position 41,195,178 of record OX377619.1, on the reverse strand, counting down.
TCTTCAATATCTTTTGCTTCAAAGTCAAATCAATCGATCATTGGCATAGCATGAATATGGCATAAATAAGAATGGGAAAGAGATACAAAAGGATTTGAGCCATAATTAAATGCATAAACAAACAGCTGAAATAAACAAACACACAAGCTGGAGCTGTACTACGATAAATCTTCCTTTGAGGACGGCCTAACATATGGAATAATTTACTGGAAAAGAAATGTCACAAAGTTGTTTATGCGCAATTAACTCTTTAAAATGATACCAACGAAATGGGAGGACACATTTTAAAGGGTTAGCAAACTGAGCAAACTTCATTCAAACTAGCTTGAAGTATTACTTCATTAATAATTGTGAAAAAGGGACATTGTTTATTCACTTAAGGGTGAGGCATCATAGCATTCACTGAATCAAAACTCAGGAGATGCTCCCCTATGAGGGCAGTGCATATCGTTGGCGAAAGGAAGATAAGGTGATGGAATCGCCGAGGCGACTGATATCACGATTACCGAAGTTGGCGCGTTAAAGATCGATTTGGGGCTGGGCTCTGTAGCCCTACAACTGAAATCAAAGATCGTCCATGTGTTTCCATTAACATTTTCAAACAAGTAAGGAAAGGCTAAAGTCGGGCGGGGACACACTCTACTTTCAATCGGAATACAATTCAAGTTTGGTAAAAAGTGAAAACGAAAGCGGGAAGAATTTTTATATAATTCCTAATCGAGAAGAATATTTTTATCGGGGGTATATCCAAACATGGAATGCAGTCACTAACTTTCACAATAAGTTCTTTCAGTTCAAGTATAACTCACTCACTTTGAAGAAATTCGGTGAAAATACGTGGTTGTTGGAGCGGAAAAAGTCAATCCGAGAGCGAAATTTGTATGGGAGCTATATATGAATTTGAACCTATTTGACCCATTTTCACCATGGGTGTTTCTAGTTGAAATATAAGATATTTCGCCTAATTTGAAGAGGATCTGCTAAAATATGTGGTTTCTAGAGCGGAAAAAGTCAAATAGAAAGCGAAATTTTAATGGGAGCTATATAAATCTAACCGAACTGACTTATTTTCACCATGTGTATTCTAGTTGAAATATAAGATATTTCGCCTAATTTGAAGAGGATCTGTTAAAATATGTGGTTTCTAGAGCGGAGAGTCAAATCGGGAGTGAAATTTGTATGGGGGCTATATCTAAATCTGAACCGATCTAACACATTTTTACCACAGGTCTTTCGAGTTGAAATATAAGATGTTAATTTTGAAAAATATCTATTGTAATATGTGGTATATAGAGTGAAAAGAGTCAAATCGGGAGTGATATTCGTCTGGGGACTATATCTAGATCTGAACCGATTTTCATCAAATTAATTAGCGTTCGTCCTTGTACCGAAAAACTTCGTTTTACAAAGTTTCATTTGGTTCTGCGTACAATTGCGACCTGTATCGTGATTACAAGACATTGCTAAATCGAATCAGAAAGTGATTCTACGCCGATCTGTATAATAAACGATTGTTAACACAAGTCGATATAAAATATATAAATGTTGTTTTCATCACTTATTAAGTGCATTATTGGTAATACATTATTTGGGTAGTTATCAATAATGACTTATTTTGTATCTTCCTGAGGCCACTTATTTTACAACTCGTTTAGATGTACTTATTTATTAACTTTTTGTAACCGTGCATGGAAGTACTTATTTCTCAACTTTTTGTAAGCGTGCGTGGAAGTACTTATTTCTTTGCAATCCCTTTATAAATGTAATTAGAAACGGATCCGAAAAATAAGTAGTGAAGGTTTTTGGTTCTACCTTATTCCCCACATTACTTGGTAATGAGAGTTTTTGCTGGGAATTCCGTTAACATAGCCGCCGAGATGACAATCCGCTTCATCAAAATATAAATTTTTCCATTTCGAACTGTTCTAAGGGTCAAACCAGCAATTGCTGACTCAATAGGAACTTGTAAGCGAATAATGTTTCAGGTTTCAGGCTGGGGTAGATGGCGAGTCAATATTCCAGGACTGAGTCACACAGTGTTTCGTTCCTTCCTAAAAGACTTGAATTTGACTGCAGAAACAGCAGGAAAATGTTTGTTAATATTACAAATATAGTATGTCTTCATTTCGGCTGGCGATGACTGCTCCATGTTAGCATACTTTTTTGCTAACATGGTCTTTCGAGAGTATATTTCAGAAGACAAGAACGTGGTAAAGCCCTGAAAAAATCTATTAAAAAATGAATGCAACATTTTCCATTGAAATGTGCATAGTTTAGAGGCTATCATTTTGATGGGCCCATTGAGTTGAGTTCAGCTTTTTTATGACCGATGTTCTATAAATAGCATAATGGCGATGCGGAAGCTAAAAAAGCCAGCCAAAAGCTGTCTGTCTTTCTATCTGCCTGGCCACGATGTGTTCGACAATCCTAAAGCCTGTCATTATGTCATATTTGTCACATTTAAAGTAAATAATACCCCCATCATGGGGGGCATTACAATGGCCCCTCGACCACATATGTCGCACCCACCCACATACAAACATTGTATACGAGTATTGCCACCAGCCTAAGCCCGAACAAAACGATAAGTGACCATTATGACCAGTTAGGCATTTTGTAAATTGTCTCCTAAATCGCATTGTAATCACCCAAAAGAACAACGCGCTTTACAAAGCATTTTGTTGCATGTAACGCGCGGCACGTTCAGTTGTCGTTGTTGTTTTTTTTTTTTGTTTTGTAATTTCAACCACATTCTAATGGGGCGACAACTCCTATTCTTCGCGGGATTGTTGGCATTTTTTCTCTCTTGTTCGGTTTGTTTTTCTTTTTTTTTGTGTTTGCCTGGTGCTGTCCAATAAAATGACTGACAAGAAGGCGTCCTAGGCCATGTTGGCCAGGCACTGACTGTCTGCCAGCCAGCCAGCCGGACGGTCGGTCGGTGGTGGTGGACAACAAATCCGGCAACAATAAAATAAAGATTCTAATATTGCATAAATGTTTTACTTACACATGAGCAGCGCGGCCTAACATGCCAGCATATACTGCACATGTGGATGCAACGCACCACACCGGGTTGGGAGGTGAGGGGTTTGACTGGTGTGCAGTTCACTCCAATATGTGCAGCAATTCATGGCATTAACAATAACAACAACAACGACAACAAAAGGAGGAGAAGAGTGAACAACAAAGCGTGTTTGTGCATATCCAGCAAAACAATTTACATACAAAAACAACTAAAATAACGACAACAGAACACCACATAAAACGATAAAATAAACTAACAACAGCAACAGCGACAGCAACAAAACCAGCAACACAGCAACGACAACAACAACAACAAGAGCTAACACAACACGGCATAAATGATGCCAGCAACTGATTGTGACGTGAAATAAGCCGTAATGATAAAGTATGATAGCGACGACGACGACGACGACGAGCGATGGCAACCAAATCCAGCGAAATGTTCCACAGACAACGGCACAGCAACGACATCAGCATCAACATCATTGCTGTGATGATGACGCTGACGACGATGATGATGTTGTTGGGATACCAAAAACATCATATTTATGTTGCCAACACTCGCATACACGCACGGTGTGTGCACACACATGTACGCACAAACCCAAATCAAATGATTCACAGTGGTTTTAAATATAAACAGGGGACAGAGTTTGGCAAATTGTTTGCTATAACAGCAGACCTTTTGCTATAGCAGCAAACTGTTTGCAGATTTGCTTGATACTGACAGTTTGTTTTCTGCTTAAAATCTTGATTGGTTGACAGAATCATACCGCCGCGGAATGAAATCAGACCTGTACAATTTGTACTCTCATTTTGAGTTATGTCCGAAATACTTTTAGTGTACTATACCTCGTTTGGAAGGTAAGCTCAATTACTTTTAAAATTTATTTTATTTCTTTTTTGAGTTTCGAAATGAAAATAAAATCCATATTTTGGAAATGTTAAAAATATATTTTTAGCAACTGTGTGAGTGTGCGAAATTCGTACTTTTAAGGGGTAAAAATGGTACCACCGCAATGACCAAACGGCTGAACCTAGAATCCTGAAATTTGGTATGGATATTCCTCTTGCGGCATCCCAAAAAGTGCCATTTGCAAAATTCGTACTTTTTGGGGGTAAAATGCGGCAAAAAGGGACAAAAATGGTACCAACAATACGGCTGAAGCTAGAATCATGATATTTGGTGTGCTCATATCTCTTATAATTATCAGATTTAAAGGGATTTTTTTGGTAATTCGTACTTTTAAAGGGTAAAATAGATTTGAAAGGGATAAAATGGTAGCACAGCAATGGCCAAACGATTAGGCCCAGAATCTTGAAATTTGGTACAAAAATTCCTCCTATATCTTCAATGCGCCCAAGAAAATATTTTTCAATATTCGTACTTTTGGTGGGTGAAAATGGGTAAAAAGGGATAAAAAATAGTACCAGTAAACAGGATGGAGATGGAATCATAAAATTCGGTATGTACATCCCTAAAAATAGAATTAGAAACGCAAAATGAAAGAATTTTTTGAAATTTGTACTTTTAAAGGGTAATCGGGGATATAAAAGGTACCAGAAACACGGATGACGCTACATCAATTAATACGATGTGTACATTCGTTTTACAGCGCAGATCACTGATAAGAAGACATTTTTCGAAATGTGTACTCTTAACGGATTAAGTGGGATAAAAGATGTACCAACACCGCCAAGAAAATATTTTTCAAAATTAGTACTTTTTTGGGTTAATTTTTCGAAATTCCTCCTTTTAAAGGGTAAATGGAAAAATTGGGATAAAAAGGTACCAACAACACGGCTGACAGTACAATCATGAAATTCGGTGTGTATATCTTACAGCGTAGATGAGTGATAACAAGGAATTTTCCGAAATTTGTACTTTTCAGAGATCAAATGGGATAAAAATTGTACCACAGTCCAAACCAAACGGTTGGGCCAAAAATCTTGATATTCAGAACGGCCATTGCTTTTACAGCACGAATTCGATCAAGCAAATACTATTTACATTGATACTTTTTGGGGGAGAAATCGGGTAAAAAACGATAAATATGGTACCAATCAAACGGATGGAGCTGGAATCATAAAATTAGGTGTGTACATCCCTCAAATTGCTTGGAAACGCACAATGAACGAATTTTTCGAAATTCGTAATTTTAAACGGTATAAAAAACGTGGATGACGCTGCAATAATGAAATTCGTTTTACAGCGCAGATCACTGATAAGAAGGAATTTTTCGATTTTTTTAAGAGATTAAGTGGGATAAAAATTGTACCACAGTCCAGAGCAAACGGTTGGGCCAAGCCTCTTGAAATTCAGAGCGGCCATTACTTTTACAGCACGAATGCGACCAAGAAAATATTTTTCTAAAATACTCCTTTATGTGGGTGAAATTGGTTAAAATGGGATAAAAATGGTACCAATCAAACAGACGGACCGTGTACAACCCCTCAAAATGCTTACAAACGCAAAATGAAAGAATTTTTCGATATTCGTACTTTTAATGTAATTTTATGCATGTATTGGTGATTTGTGCGGAAGGAACAAGAGGGGCGCGACAACATCCTTCATATTTCGTACGCTCAAAGTGATTATAAAAACTTTATCAAATATGAAAATATAAACGGATCCGAATATTTTACTAGGAATATGGACTATATGACCATCTCCAAATTTAATCTAAGTCTCGGGAAAGTAAAAAGGCCTTAAATTCGGGCTTATATATCCTCCCTCATGGATTGCATTCCAGAAAAGAGGCCCAAAGGGAAACATTTTTCGCTCTCAAGAACTAAAAATACCCATAATAACTCCTAATATTTAAGATGTTATTATATATTGGGTATGCGCATTCCCCCTATTTTATTCGTACAACAAGAGATAGAAAGACGAAATTGAAATTGAGTAGATACATAATACAAAATATTTTTTTCCAAATTCGTACTTTTAAGGGGTAAAATGGGAATAGATGGATAAAAATGGTACCAACCTAACGGCAGCACCTATAATAATGAAATTTGATGTATAAAGTCTTGTGATTGTCGTACTCATAAGGGGGTAAAATATGATAAAGGTAATGATGGTACCAACTAAATGGCCGCAGCTTGCATCATGGAAGTCGGTGCAAACATTCCTCCAACTGCATAGAAACGCTAAATAAAAAGATTTTTCCAAATTCGTACTTTTTACATTTACTGCAAAAATTGGTTGAATCAAGTTAGTTTATTTAGCACTATGTACGTGAGATAATGGATTTTTAAAATTTGTACATTTGGAATTAAAATAGAATGGAAATGCAACCAACTGTAGCACCCACTATATATCTATATATATTTATGTTATTTAAGATTTTGAAAATATAAATATAAGAATATATTTTTTTTGAATTGACTATTGTAAACGTATTAGTTCCTTGTCCTATAAGCGTGGTTTGAAATAATCAAAAATTATTATTTTTTCAATATTAGTATTTGTGTTGGTTTGGCTATATTAAAAAAAATATATTTTCCTGTAATATTACTGCACTTCTACGAAAATCGACAGCCTCAGTGGAATGCAATCCATAGTGGAGGGTATATAAAGATCGGCCCGGTCGAACTTAACGCCGTATACTTTTGCAATCGCACACTACCAAAAAAATTGGAATCCCAAGTTGTTGACTATTGCATATAAAGTCCAAAACTGTGAATTTTGATTTTTTGCAACAATTGCCCTGATTTTCGCGACTGACAACATACATGTTACAAGCAACAATGGTTATTAATACACATTCAAAAAATCAGCTCGATCCGTTTGATAGATCGCGAGAAAATTACAAAACATAAAAGTCATTCACAAAAATCAGGTTATGGTTAACATTTCCCGCGAAAATAAAAATTTTCCAAAATTATACAATTTATATTTTTTGTTTACCGCGCTCTACTGAAATATCCACTATTATAAATACATGGACACGTTTCCAAATTTATAACATTCTCATCTTTTACTTTGGTATTTTTGTGCTAGGGAGATGTGTACTATTTGATTTGTAACTCAGAAAGTTGATTCGTGGACATCCTGAAACTTATAGTGTATATAGAGAACAAAATAACCTATCATAAAAAATATTTAAAAAAATCGGAGATATATATTTTTTTAAATTAAAAAATATTTTTTCTTCTTAAATTAAAAGAAATTAGGAAGTCTTTCCAGTTTCGAATACTATGACAGGAAGATATGAGATCTTTAAAAAAAATGCATTGACATTTTTAAAAATGACATAACTTTCATTTAAATTTAAAAAAAAAAATTAATCTTGCTTATAACCTCAAACTGAACCGAGGTACATATTTCATCGAAATCGCAGACATAACATGACATTATTGATCGGTTTCCCATCTAAATAAAGGCATGTGACCCATTTTCATTGTAGATCTTTGTAAGTGAAATATAAAGTGCAAAATTTGACAAACAATGTCTATCTAGAACCGAAAAAGTCAGCCTTCGAAGGAGACATGGACCAACAGTTCATATTAGGTATATCTGACTAATATATATAATGTGAGCTTGGCAAATTTTATCAGAATGAATTAAAATATGTTAGTTGGTTTTAGAGCAAAAAAAAACAAATTGTAAGTGTACCTCAAAGTCGCCCTCACCTCCCAAAAATAGGCGAACAATTGCGACCTGCGATTTGATTACAAAAACAGATGCACAGACAGACAGAACGTCGATCGGTATAATAAACGAAAGGTTTATCTCCACTTTGGTAAAAATTATTCTTTGTAAGAAGATTTCAATACGCCAAAATGTAAAAAAATTGGACTGTAAATAGCTTCAATGTGACCATTTTCGAATACTTTCAATTATAAAATGGAATTTGAGAAGTTTGAGATATTTTAGGTGAATTTTGTGCCAAACGATAAAAACAAAACTTTACGGGTAAAGGGTAAAAATATTTTTGACATTTTGACATGGTCGAAATCATGATCGTGGTAGTCTGCAGCCAAGTAATAAATGTCTCCATTCCATTTATAAATAAATTTGCATTCAATTAAATCTAGATGCAAAAAGGTCTTGAGCCAGGACAATATCCCAGTTCAAATTAAAAAAATATTTGCCATAAAATAAGTTTCTAAATATCCAAAAACTCAGAACTTATGTTAAAGCCTGAAACAAAAAAAAATAATTTAAAATTAATTTTAGGGTTTATTTTGAACCTTTTTCTAAATTGGTAGTAAAGTAGACCACAAAACTGAATGAATTAGGGTGCTGGTGTGAATGGAAAAAATATTCAACGTCAAATTTCACTATAAGTTACAGAACACAAACAAGCTGTAGTTATAACAAATAAAATATCTGTACCAAATTGAGGTATTTCAACAAGAAATTATTTGTTTAATTTATTCAGTAGGCGCGCATGTTTGATAAAATCGTTTACCTTGTTCTGTGGCCAACAGATGCTCGAATTAATCGATATGACAACACAAATAGTCCAGACTTACCCAGCAAAAACTCTCATTACCAAGTAATGTAGGGAATAAAGCAAAACCAAAAACCTTCACGACTTATTTTTCGGATCCGTTTCTAATTATTTCTAATTAAAAAAATGTTGAGAAATAAGTACTTCCATGCACGCTTACGAGAAGTTAATAAATAAGTAGTTCTAAAGGAGTTGTAAAACAAGTGGCCTCAGGAGAAAGATTAGCCAAATAATGTATTATCAATAATGAGCTTAATAAGTGATGGAAACAACATTTTTATTAAATTATACATTTTGTATCGACTTGTTAACAACAATCTGAATACAGAATTTAGTACTATTTTTCTTTAAGCCTGGATAACTCAGCTGCGATAACAACAGCACTGCTATTCTCTGACTCACCACAAACATGTAGAAAATTTAGTTTTAAAATCTGAAATTCTATGAAATTTAACTTACCAATAACTACTAATTTAAACCATTATAAGGAAGTAATGATTTCATACTTCAAAATAATGTAAGGCATAACGAGCAGTCATTACTAGGTAATGATAAAAATAATGAGGTGTCATTACCAAGTTTTTGCTGGGTAATTAAAAAGGTGAATTTTCGATTTTAAATATTTACAATAACATAACATAACATAACTGAATAAAAAATTAATAATAACAAGGTTCTGACAATGGATTATGACCGAGTGGATAACAACGAAATATATCCATATCGAGGGGAGTCGACATAGGAAAACTTGTGACCCTTACATTTTAAGTGTAGTATGAATATTACTGAAAACACTTCGAGGAAAATTTTCTTTTTGGTTCTTTTTGCGCAAAAGGGTAAAAAAAACACCACTAAACCTATGTTTTAACGGGTTATATTCTACAAAAATATTTGCCTTAAAATTCTACTAAATATCATTGTCATTGAATACACCAAAACTCAACTCAAACTGCCAGGAATAAGTCAAACTTAATTTAATTTCTTAATTTTCTGCTTCTTTTCCCAATTGGTGCTAAACTATGCCACAAAAAATAATTTGAGGAGGCAGGTGTGAGTGAACAAAATATTCTACGTCAAGTTTCAGTATAAGTCACTTGACAAAAAAACCTGTGGATGATGAATTTTGAGTTTGCATCTAATATTTCTGTTCTGTTTTAGAAACACCCAGCTTCTTTAATTCCATCTGGCTGCAACAGCAAAATTAAAAAAATCACGATTCGAATGTAATGGGCACAAGTTATTTCCGGGGAATTTGTATTCACGTACAAGGTACATTTTAGCATGCTGAAAAATAGGAAAATTATCCAATATTTTCTAAGGATTTTCCCCTTTAAAAATATCTATTCTTTGTTTTACCATATTTCTCACGATTTCTATTCCGTCTCACTCATTACATAGATTCCAAGAGTCCTTAGCTAAGTCATTTGAAAATAGTGTGGAAGTAATAGATTTCGAGCCACTGTGCCATGCACAAGTAGAGGCTGTAGCTGTTGCCGATGTTGTTGTTAATGATGATGATAATGCTGTTGTTGCTGGTGATACCCCGTGTTGCACGTATGTATGTGCAACCAACTCTCCTTTCTTTCACTTGACACTTGTGAATATGTGTACACAAGAGTGGGTACTCGTACTCCGCGCGTATCTCGTATCTTTTGGGATATAACAAAAAAGAAAAACACAACGCTCAGTGTGTGCAAAATATTTAGAGCCACGAGATGATGGCAGCCTGGCAGGATTTGCAATAGGCCGGTGCGGCAGGGCATGGCAGACAATGCCAGACATACGCAGCAATTTGGTAAACTGTGATGCACCCAGCCAGCCGGCTAGGCTGCTACAACAAAATCCGGCACAATACAACAATTTTTTCTATTCGTTGTTGCAACACTTATTGCAATCATCAACTGACAACAATATACAACGAGCATGCTACACCACCACCACACCCCAGAGGCATTGTTGGCTAGGCCTCTAAGCGAAACAGGCCTTCTTACACATGATATTTTCATGCTCGCATGTCTGACTTCTCTATGAAGGTCTGATGGAAGGCAAAAATGGCTAGGCATTATCGAAACAGGCCTTCTTACACATGATATTTTCATGCTCGCATGCCTGACTTCTCTATGAAGGAAACAGGCCTTCTTACACATGATATTTTCAGGCCTCTAAGCGAAACAGGCCTTCTTATACATGATATGTTCATGCTCGTATGCCTGCCTTTTCTATGAAGGTCTGATGGAAGGCAAAAATGGCTAGGCATTCTCGAAACAGGCCTTCTTACACATGATATTTTCATGCTCGCATGCCTGACTTCTCTATGAAGGTCTAATGGAAGGCAAAAATGGCCTTTTGCGAAACAGGCCTGTTAAGAGGCCTTCTTACACAAGCTATATTCATGCACGGATGCTTGCCTTCTCTATGAAGACCACATAGAAGACATTCATCTAACTGATAAATTAAAACCTGATCATTATCTTCCCATCCTTTATCAGACATGTTGCTGTTTTCCCCGGGAGATGTCGCTTTACCTGATTCTACTTTCTTTTCTGCTATCTTTAAGAAGACCTGCAGCATCATCAGATATTCTTCCCACCAAGCAATGTCCTCGTCTCATGCAATTTTGAAAATTAAAATTATGAGATGGGTACAGCCCTCGCGACATGTTGCTATTTTCCCCAAGAGATGTCGCTTTATCCGTTTCTACTTTGTTTTCTGATATCTTTAAGAAGACAAGCTATATAATCAAAGCTTATTTCCACCAAGAGATCGTCTCATCCAATTTTAAAATTTATATGAAGTTGGCATAGGTGCAGGGCAGCCCTCGCGCTTCCGAAACGAGGCCTGATTATCAGGCCTTCTAGTCACCGCGTTTTGCCGCTGGCACATCGACAACTGGACTCGCACTTGCAACACATATTTGCAATTTTATGGAGAAGTACAAACGACATGAGCACGACATAAATGGTACTTTATATAGCGGCGTGGTAGACTTTTTCTCTTCTCATCTCCAATACTTCTACTTCTTCTTTCTAGCTGGCCAAACATGCGCTGGTGTCATTGTCGTTGTTGTGAGCCATCATAATAAACATAACACAGTCGTCGTAGATATTGCCTGTAATGTCATACTCGAAAGTATCATCGCGCCATGCAAATGGGCTTGGTGAGTTCCTTGGTTGGTTCACGTTGCGTGGACTATGTGGGAAATTGAGGGAAAAAGGAAAGTGGAAAGAAAAATTGCTATAAAGGTTGAGAGGAATAAATCCAAATTTCTCAAATCAACATAGAAAAGAAAGATTTGTATTAGTTTTGGGCAAAATAATGCGAAAAAAACTCCCTAGATTTCCTTATTTTTTTGGGTGAAATAACCGAAATAGTTGTGCCGAATAGTCCAAAATGTGTAGAAGGTGATATTAGTTTTCTGGTAGGTATTGTCGAGCAAGAATCTGAATTTGAAATTTCCCAGACACCCCCAAAACCTTGTGTGACGGGTAAAATCCCGGTTTTGCGTACCTTTGCACCTGTAACTTAGCTGTTTATCAACCGACTCACTTCTCATCTCATCGGATTTAAAAAGAAGAATCTTGAAGCTTTCCATCGACATATAGATTATTGAATAAAATTTAAGAAATATGTGTGCTTCAGTCCAGCAAACATTTTTCTTTAAACAATTTTTAGACATTGTCCAAAGTTGGTAATATTTTTGCGCATTATTTTCTTTGGTAACCGTAGCACTTGTAAATTTATTTAAATAACACATTTATAAAGGAGTAAAACGCCGCTTTGTTTTTAAAAATCCATTAGTAATTGACTGAGTTATTGTAGTTTTCGCTAAAACAATTTTTGTTGTAAAAATAATAAAAAATTTTGGTCATTCCAGTTCACATCTCTCAGTATTTTGAGGTCAAACAGAATACTTAAAGTTCGTCAAAAACGATGAAAAAATTAAGAGATTTTCCATTTTTTTTCCAAAAATACCCGAATTCCCAAAGTGGGGAAAATGTGTTCAAAAATTGGGGATTTTTTTTTATTAAAATAATCGACATGCTCTTTTACCGTTTTGATCTGTTTTGATGAATTTTAGGTATTTTTATTGAACTTCAATTTCCAAAAATACCCTAATTCCCAAAGTGGGGAAAATTCATTCCACAAATTGGGTATTTTTTTATAAAAAAAATGGTTGAAATGCTTTTTTACCGTTTGGTGAATTTTATGTATTTTATTGGACTTCAAAAAAAAATGCTTGTCATGTTTTTTTTTACCAATTTGACCTGTTTGAGCATTTTAGGTATTTTATTGGAACTCAATTAAAAAAATGCCCGAATTCCTAAAGTGGGGAAATGTGATTCAAAATTGGGGATTTTTCATTAAAATGGTGGACATGTTTTTTCATTTTTATCTGTTTTGACGAATTTTAGGTATTTCTAGTGGACATAAATATCAAAAAATACCCGAAATCCAAAAGTGGGGAAATTTGTTCCAAAATTGGGATTTTTTTTTTAAATGGTCGACATATGTTTTTACCAACGAATTCCCAAAGTAGGGAAAATGTGTTCCAATATTAGGGATTTTTCTACAAAAAAAATGGTTGACATGTTTTTTTTTACCAAATTGACCTGTTTGATGCATTTTAGGTATTTTATTGGACCTCAATTAAAAAAATACCCGAATTCCTAAACTGGGGAAAATGTGATTCAAAATTGGGGATTTTTTATTAAAATGGTCGATATGCTGTTTTACATTTTTTTCTTTGTTTTGGTGAACTTTCAGTATTTTTATTGTACTTTCATTTCAAAAAAAAATAAATAAAAATTCCCAAAGTGGGGAAAATGTGTTTCAAAATTGGAGATTTTTTATTGAAATGGTCGACATTTTTTACCATTTCTACCTGATTTGATGAATTTTTGAATATTTTTATTGGACCTCAATTTCCAAAAACAAAATGCCCGAATTCCTAAAGATGGGAAAATGTGTTCCTAAATTGGGGATTTTTTATTAAAATAGTCGACATGTTTTTTTGTTCATTTTTATCTGTTTTGACGAATTTTAGGTATTTCTAGTGGACATAAATATCAAAAAATACCCGAAATCCAAAAGTTGGGATATTGTGTTACAAAATTGAGATTTTTTCTTAAAAAAATGGTCGACATACTTTTTTTACCATTTTAACCCGATTTAATGAATTTTATGTATTTTTATTGGACCTCAATTTAAAAAAAACGCATTCCCAAAGTGGGGAAAATGTATTCCAAAATTGGAATTTTTTTCTAAAAGTGTCCGACATGTTTTTTACTGTTATAAATTGTTTTGAAGAATTTTATGTATTTTTATTGGACAAAAAAATACCCAAATTCCAAAAGTGGAGAAAATGTGTTTAAAAACTTCTTATTAAAAAGGTCGGCATGCTTTTTCTACAATTTCGAAAAAAAAAAAATGAATTCCCAAAGTGGGGGAAATGTGTTCCAAAATTGGGGATTTTTTATTAAAACAGTCGACATGTTTTTTTTACCATTTTTATCTGTTTTGATGAATTTCAGGCATTTTTTTATTGGATCTCAATTTGAAAAAAAACCGAATTCCCAAAGTGGGGAAAATGAGTTCCAAAATTGGGGATTGTTTATTGAAATGATTGACATGCTTTTTTACCATTTGAGCCTGTTTTAATGAATTTTATGTATTTTTATTGTACCTCAATTTCCAAAAACAATTTACCCGAATTTCCAAAGTGGGGAAAATGTGTTCCATAATTGGGGATTTATTATTATATTCTTTTCGACATGCTTTTTTACCATTTTTATTTGTTATGATGAATTTTAGTTAGTCTCATTGGACTTCAATTTCAAAAAAAAATATCCGAATTCCCAAAGTGGGAAAGTGTGTTCCAAAATTGGGGATTTTTGTTTATTAAAATGGTAGACATGTTTTATTACCATTTTTATATGAATTTTATGTATTTTTATTGGACTTCAAGTCGTAAAATAATGGGGGATATTATTGTTCTACTCGACAATACCTACAAGAAAAAAATAACACTTGCCAGCGTTTTCTACTTCATTATTTTAGTTTTATCTTCAATAGTTACAAACTAAAATTTTTCAAATCGGTGCCCTAGGGCACTACTTGACACTCCCGTGAGAGCGGCCACGTAAACCCAAAAAGCCGCTAAAGTAATTTCAAAATTGTTCTTCCCTCATCCTTTGTCCAAATCTTTAACCAACCTTTCAGACTAACCCCCCTCGCGAATGCACTTCACTGTTGGATTTGGATTTGCCTGGTGATTGTCATCTCACTGACATCTCAGTAACAACAACCAGCTTCTGACACATACGACGACGACAACAATAGCGACAACAACAACTGCAGTAATAGTTATAATAACAATATTTTCCATGTAATAATACGCCAAGATACAGAGTATTTTGTCACCAGTTTATCATTGTTAACATGCTGTGAAAGGTTGCTAGAAATATTGAAAAAAAAACTTTCTCATATATTTCCCATTCCTACTCCCGGATTTATTTAAAATCATCATAATGGCAATGACAATGATGATGAAGATGATTATGATCACCACCACCAGCAGCAGTATTGTCAGGCAGCAACTGTGTATAGATTTTATATTCAGGGAACAGTTGAACCTCTCATAAAGAGTATTTGGAGGAGTTGAAAGAACTGTAATTCCAAGAAATTCCTTCCGTGAAATATTTAAAAAAACGAAACACAAAAATCATTTTTAAAAAAGTAAATAATCCAGCAAAATTGAACTTAATTTTCGCATGGACAGCCCGGCAATACAAGTCTGAAATTCAAATGACATGGAATGGAACATGAAATTTGGAATAGAAATTTGGAAATAGAACTTTAATTTAACACGAATGAAACAAACTATGTCCAAAGCACTACCTAAATTTAAGTGTACCGGAAACTTGTAGAGGGACTTGTATTTCATGTCCAGTTTTGCATGTTTGTCAACCATTAACGTTCAATTTTCCCTTTGATTATTGTTATAACGTTTATAGGGTGGGCCATTTAAAATTTTAAATAATAATCGGCTATAAAAAAGTACAGATTTTTTTTTCAAATTTCTGGTTTTATTGGAAAGGTTGAACATCCCAGCAAAAACTCTCAATAGCAAGTAATGTGGGGAATAAGGCAAAACCAAAAACCTTCACTACTTATTTTTCGGATCCGTTTCTAATTATTTTTATAAAGGGATTGTAAAAAAATAAGTCTTCCACGCACGTTTAAAAAAAGTTGAGAAATAAGTACTTCCACCACGCTTATGCAATGTTAATAAATAAGTACTTTTAAATGAGTTGTAAAATAAGTGGCCTCAGGAAGATACAAAATAAGTCATTATCGATAACTAGCCATATAATAGGCCTGTTCGATTGGGCTTACTAGCTTAATTTTTGTATGGAATTTACTCGCTTAACAACAAAGTAGCTTACTACTCTCTTAGTTATGTTGCCAGATTTTTCTTTATGATTCCTTTAAGATAAACCAGTGGGTAATATCGTTGCCACATTATGAAGTCTCTTAATTGTTAGCTAGAGTAAGCCCAATCGAACAGGCCTAATGTATTATCAATAATGGGATTAAAAAGTGATGAAAACAACATTTTTTATTAAATTATATATTTTGTATCGACTGTATAACTAAGCTACGATAACAACAGCACTGCTATTCTCTGACTCACCACAAAAATGTAGAAAATTAATTTTTAAAATCTGAAGTTCTATGAAATTTAACTTACCAATAACTACTTATTTGAACCATTATAAGGAAGTAATTGTTTCATACTTCAAAATAATGCAGGGCGTAACGAGCTGTCATTACTAGGTAATGCTAAAAATAATGAGGTGTCGTTACCAAGTTTTTGCTGGGTTTGTCATTTAATAATGGAACACAATAACATTCGTCTGACTACCAGGACTGGCTCGGCAGTACCTCATCCGATCAACCCAATTTTTCAGCAAATATTTGATTGTTACGACTCGAATCTCTTCAATGGTCTCTGGATGGTTTGCGTAACATTTGACCTTAATGGCTTCCCATAGAAAATAATTCAAAGGGCTGAAAGCTCCGAGGCGGCCAATTGACATCACAATTTCGGCTGTTTATTCGATTTTCAAAAACAGTGCCTAAAATATCGATGTTTCGGTTGACTGTGAAATCTGTGGTCCCGTCTTGTTGAAACCAAATGTCATCCATGTCATTCTCTTGAATTTTTGGAAACAAAAATTCATTGAGCATGGCACGGTAACGCTCACCGTTAGCGGTAACGGCGGCTCATTGCTCATTTTCGAATAAAAATGATCCAATCAATAATGCCGCCAGCCCAAAATCCACACCAAACAGTGACTCGTTGTGGACGCATTGGATTCTAAATAGTCACGTGTGGTTTCTCTGCGGCAATTTTGCTTATTGACATAGCCATTGAGATGGAAATGTGCTTCATCTCAAAACACGATCATCGTCATCTTCTGGGATGGTCATGAGGCTTCAGTTATTGAACCAATTGAACTTTGTATGCCTTCATACCGAAGTCTTTATGCAAAATTTTCTCAAAGAAGTGCGAGAAATGTTCAGTTCCTGAAAATGATGATCGTGGATGTTCTTGTACATTCTCAGCCACAGCAGCAATGTTTTCGATTGAACGCACTGGATGAGAACGTACACACGGATTGGTTTGTCCAATAACGATCCATTTTCGTGAACTCGCTTCACAAATTGACACACAAATTGAACTGAAGGTTGATATCTTCACGAAAACTTCTCACGTAAAAAAATTATATAAAATAAAAAAATGTGTGGGGGGCTACTTTAAAGTTTGCAGATAGAGGATATGTACGTTCTGAGGAAATATTGGGGCTGAAAAAATATTGAGGATTGGTCATACATTAAGATGTTTAGGAAAGGGACAGTTATGTTTGGGGAAAATGTTGGGGAGAGAAGTTTTGGTCATTTCCTTCATAAAAAAATAAAAAAAAAT
This sequence comes from Polietes domitor, assembly GCA_947397865.1. NCBI lineage: Eukaryota > Metazoa > Arthropoda > Insecta > Diptera > Muscidae > Polietes > Polietes domitor. The sequence goes on along the minus strand of OX377619.1, from coordinate 41,177,703 downwards.
GTATGGGAATCACCTTAAGAGTTGAAGATAAAGACCAGGAATGTTCTCAGGAAATATTGGGACTGAAAAATATGGGGATTTGACTCCCCCAGGAGCCTCCTTGGAGCGATGGGAACAAATTTGATCAAAAATAGTTTTTATATGGAAGCCCCATCATTAAGGAGTGGGGAAGGGGGTAAGTGTGTTTGAAAAAAATTCGGTCTTACATTTAACCCAACTAGGGGCAACTCCGGGGCAGTTTTGGTATTTACTGTCATAACAAAAATTATAAAAGATAAAAAATCGTATGGGGACCACCCTAAGGGCTGAAGATAGGAGGTGGGTATGTTCAGAGAAAATGCGGGGGTTGGAAAATTAATGAGCAGTTAGAGCGGTGGCAGGACATTTCATGTAAAAAAAATTATGGGAGTCCCCGTCAGTAGTGGTGATAGGGGTAGGTGTATTTGAAAAAATGTTGAGGAGGGAAATTATTGGGGGTAGGTCGTACATTTAACGCCATTGGGGGCGACTCCAAGACATTCTTTGGGGCTTTTCGTATATTTTGCCACACCTTAGACCCCATGATGAGCACCCACTTACACTCACCTCACAACCCCCAATTGGCTCATGGATTTTTTCCGAACCTCTCAAAACAGGTGGTTCTAGCGTATCCAAGTCGAAATTCTAAAATTCCCATACAACACTAAGTCCGTGTATTGATTGTCAACTGAGAATACCCTTGGACAAACTTGCGAAAAAGTATTAATTGATAATTCGGTTAGGTGGGGGGGGTCAGTCAATGACCTACTCTTAATATCAGTCAATAGAAGAAATCAGCACCGATTATAGTTGTCTCGATATTCGCGATAGTAAAAACAAAAGTAAAATCGCGCTGTAATCCCAAATTCGCATTTAACATCTTCATAAGTGTGAATAACCGGTCCGTTCGCCGCCGTCACATTCAACATCGGCCCTTACATTTTAACCACCCTTTATAATGGAATCTACATAGCCAACCCCTTACTTTAGACCTATTTCGTGACCGAGATCTACTTCTAACAAATCCACAGGGTCAATATCATGGTAGCCCTCGAATTGCCTCCTCATAACAGAAACTTCCAACGATTGATTCCTAATGCCCTCACATATATTCGCCGTAGCCTGAATTAAACCTTCTACCACCTTCCCAAGATCAGGTGAAATTCTAGTCCCTAATGTCGGGGAGTGTCCCACTACAGCAGCTACTTCACCTCCCTGTAGCACATCCCAAGTATTATCAGCCAACTGCATTAGTTGATTTACATACGATATATTAGAACCAGTAAACGCTACATTTAAGCTTTTCGGCAATTTCCTCATCGAAAGTCTATTTAACACATCCTGACTAAAATTCGAACCAACAAGTAAAACCGTAGATCGATAAAATTCCTATGGCCTTTGGTCTCCGATCTTAGAATCAGACACAATCTTGTCCAGCCTCCTATTATCGCTAATTAATTAAAATTTCCTTCAAATTTTCATACATATTATCACTGAATTACGTCTAGTACGTTCTTGAGGTAAATCCGTCAAAATATGCTCATACTTGCTTCTCTCCTGCAGCATGGATGAACCACACCTCTGGACAGCTTGTACAATTATAGAAAAATTGTGGAAGCTTTACTGATGCTGCAGAAACAACCATGTTAGGCTGCGGACATGAGACATAAGAACGGTCCGCAGACTGCTGTGTATTAGGACCATTGGAGTCCGATTCAGATCCTAAGCTGATTAAATTTGAATTCTCTCCGTCCATAGTCCATGTTTGCCTCAAGTGATATCCGAAGGTGGCGAGATATATTCCTAATTTCCGATTTCCTTAAATGGCTCACCGCGTCTCTTGTTTAGATATCACTAGCATTGATTTTGGCCCATGGATTAAATTCCAATGTAACTTCAAATTTCCATTCCACTCCAAACAATGTATGCCTCCGATTTTTCATTATGATTTTCAGGTTGTAACGATATAATTACGAAAAAATTCGACTGGTTTTGTATAAATGATATGAACTATGTGAACTATGATCTGTTAAAATATTGATTACAAAGTATATTGAAGATACCTACAGCAGGCATCACTTGATTTGACGGCTTGAAATTCACTGTAATTCAAGCTAGTAAGTGTTTGAATCGCCGCTGCCTACCATGTAGCCTTAAATTAAAACAAAGCATCCTTTTTCGGGTTCTAAGAGACCCATCTGTTCTATCGTCACACCAGCATCACACCGAATCAATGGTGGTTATGATATGCTGCTGCTATCAGCAGCCAACCGAATGTTTCGGATCGTATATTGTATTTGCCGGGAGGCTTTTTCTTCCGTATCCGCAACTGTATCTACTTGTCTAAGTGAGTGTGTGCGCGTTCTATGCAATGATAGCAGTTATAACCGATGATAAAGAATGAAGAAGAGCCACAAAAAAACAGCTTAAAAAATACTCCTCTGCCAGCCAAAGTTTATTATATCACAACCTAAAGTATGAGTATGAATGCCATGTCTATGAACGTTGGAACGTAGCAACATTATGCAATGCAATGCAATGCAGAGCCATGCAATGCTATGCCGGCACAGTATAAATATTAGAAATTGCTTTAGTTTGGGCTTAGCGGCAATGGAGTTGAAGCCGCCGGAGCTCGAGCTGGAGCTGGTTCAAGAGGCGGCAGAGCATAAACAATATTCTATAAATCCTTGCGCTATTCCTTTTATGTACGAGTACGACTACGAGAGTATCGGGTATCTATGGGAATGTCATGGGTACAAACAACATATGTACGTGCACACATTAGTGCACATACGGATGCCATGAAAAACAGGCATACTTACACTGTGTATATTGGGTATGTACCTATCACATACAGAAATAAATATTTGGATTTGTACCCAATGCAGCGGGCAATCTCACTCAAGGAGAATTATTGCTTGGTATTAGGAAAATGTTTTTTAAAAGGAGATTTCTCAAAATTATGGACTATATGAATATAAATATAAATAAGTACAAATGTATTTTGTTGAGACTCGGAGAGAGGAGAAAAATGGGCGCGTAAGGCAAGACAAGTGTTGAAAACTATAAGACAAGGCTTTGAGTGAATTCGGAGTGATCAACAAAATTGGATCAATCCAAATCTTAAAGAAGGTTTTAAGTGAAAGGTTAAGTAGAACTGGTGCAAGTGGATATCAAAATGCTCTCGAAGAACCTAGATTCGTGGAAGGAAAAAGAAGGGGCACTCAAGTGTCGGGGTGGATTTTTTTGAGAAAAATTTATTCACAAAATCCAGGGAATACAAAAAATTACACTTTTAAAACAATATATATGTACTAATATTGTTTTTATACGTGTATAAAAATGGACGATATTTTCAAGGTGAGCAAGGAGTGCGAATTCTACTTACAGTTTTACACCTGTTTCCATATATTTATCATACAACTCTTACCTGAAAATACAGATATACAAAATATACATATTTCAGAATTATAAAAAAACAACTTTAAATTATATTTATACTGATATTTTTGAACAAAAGGGTGAAAAAGCCAATATTCAAGAGATGAAAGTAAAGGGTAATCCGGAAATGGGAAATAAATATAGCAGTCCTAAAGGGTTTGGTCGATTTTGATGAAATTTCACAGATATACAATTTGACATTGAGAAATGAACAATTGAAAATGAGAGAAAAAAAACAAGTAAAAAAGGCGTTAAGTTCGGCCGGGCCGAACGTTATGGATTGGATTCCACAGAGGCTGTCGATATTCGTAGAAGTGCAGTGATATTACAGGAAAATATAAATCGTTTTAATATAGTCAAACCAAAACAAATAGAAATATAATATTTTTATAATTTCAAACAACGATTATAAGGCAATGCTACCAATATGTTTACATACAGATATAATACTTCTAGTCAATTCAAAAATTAATATTCTTATAAATATTTATACTTTCAAAAAGCTTAAATATCATAAATATTGGTAGAGAATGGGTGCTATAGTTGGTTGTATTTCCATTCTATTTTAATTCCAAAAGTACAAATTTTGAAAATCCATTATCTCACGTACATAGTGCAAAATAAACTAACTAAGTAAAATTACGAATGTTTTTATTTTTCGTGTATATGCAGTCAAAGGAATGTGTACTGCGAATTTCATGACTCCAGCAGCATTCATTTGGTTGGTACTATTTTTATCCCCTTTTTCCATTTTAACCCCAAAAAGTACGATTTTCGAAAAATCTGTTTATTTTACGTGTCTACGCAATCAGAGGAATGTATACACCGAATTTCATTACTCTAACTATTTAAGCAGCCGTTTGGTTGGTACCATTTGCATCCCTCTATTCCCATTTTACCCCTTAAAAGTACGAATTTGGAAAGAATACTTTTATATTATGTCTCTACTCAGTTAGAGGAATGTACACACCGAATTTCGTGTTTCTAACTGTTGTCGTTTAATATGTACCATTTTTATCCCTTTTGCCCCATTTCACCCCCTACGAATAAAAATCTCTTTATGGTTCACGTTTTTGTTATAGGGGGGAATGTTCATACCCAATATCAAGTAAGTACAAGCAGACATATTGAAAATATATGCTTAAATACTCTAAAATATTAGGGGTTATTATGGGTATTTTTAGTTCTTGTGAGGGAAAAATTTTCCCTTTAGGCCGATTTCGCCCACTTTCAATCCCAACCGATCTGCAACCATAAGACACATTTAGGGAAAATTTGAACCTCCTAGCTCATTTCGTTCGACCGCTATTGTGCTTTCAACAGACAGACAGACGGATATGGCTAGATCGTCTTAGAATTTTACCACGATCCATAATATATACTTTATAGGGTCTCCGATGAATATTTCGAGGAGTTACAAACGGAATGACAAAGTGAATATACCCCCATCCTTAGGTGGAGGGTATAATAAATTGAAATTGAGAATACACTAATTGATACTGAGAAATTATAAATGGGTGATTTTTTTGCTATTATCTTTTTGGCAACACGGGTTTAAACAGCTGACGCACGTTTCGTGTTTTGTTTCAGTGTCAAACATCTTCAGTTTGGTCTATAATTTAACCATGAATCGTCTTACAAACGAACAACGCTTGCAAATTATTGAATTTTATTATCAAAATGCGTGCTCTGTTAAGAAAGTTCAAGAAAGCCGAAGATCCACTTTTTTACCGAAAAATTGTGTTCAACGACGAAGCTCATTTTCGGCTCAATGGCTACGTAAAGAGGCAGAATTGTCGATTTTGGAGTGAATATCAGCCAGAAGCATTGCATCTACCAATCTACCAATTTAACGCCTTTAGACTATTTTCTGTGGGGCTGTGTTAAAGCTCATGTCTATACAGACAAGCCCGCTTCAATAGACGCATTGGAAGACACCATTGAAGAATTTATTCGTGAGATACCGGCCGAAATGTTGGAAAGAGTATGCCAAAATTGGACTAAGCGGATGGACCATTTGAGGCGCAGTCAAGGTCAACATTTGCATGAAATAATCTTCAAACATTAAATTATATGGACCGTACTAGATGGGAGGAACTCGTAAATCACTTAGGGGACCTAGTTATAGTTTACGAAAAGCCTCTCTGGCAAAGCCAAATTAAAACCGTTTTATTGAATGCAATAACTACCAATCTCCATCTGGACCCATACAGTCCTATTTTTAATCCCATAGAATATATATGGTCCAAAATAAAAACGTAAGCAAAAACCCATCTCAACATACCGAATGTATCCCCACTGTTGTCACTCGCCACGTTAAATACTCAATTTTTCAGGACAATACATTATATTAATTAATAAAATTCCATATTAAGAGGATCATTTGTACATCCTTATGTTGGCAATTGCTTTAAAGATAACCAAATCTCAGATTAATATCTACGAATAATTTTGATGAAATTGAAGAAAACAAAAAAAAAACTAAATATATATATCCTAAAATATCCTAAATGTCCTAGACTATTATTTATTTTCATTTTCGGTCAATACAAATTGGTTTACATTTATATAAATTGTTCGTTATGAAATATAAATGTTTGGCATGCAAACAACAATTTAACATTTTTTCTCGTGTAGTTGAGGCGTTTCTAGATAATAAACAAAATTTCAGATCCCTAGTGAGTATGGTAGCAAATGGATGAACGAACTTAAGCTTGTCAAATATTGAAACAATTGCCAAAAATATAATTTTGAAGCAATTGCAAAGATATTTTGCAATTTTTAAAAACATAGGGAGTAGGGAAGAATACACCCGTGCAACGCCGGGTAAAAACTAGTTGTTTATAAAATTCTAATTAAACTATTAGAAAGGTGCAAGAGTGTTTCGTGTATTAGAAGTTATATAGGTTGGACTATGTAGCATTTTAAATTTTAACTACCGACTACTTTGACTTTGAAAAGTAGAATAACATTCACTTTTATTTTCATTTTCAGGTTTATCATTGACATTTGCAAAATGAGCGTATAGCAGTTCGAACGAAATTGGGAAATTTGTATTATCTTTAAAGCAAACTGTGAGAAATTTAAGTGGAAAATGTTCGAGAAGAGATCGGCCTTCAGTTCAGTCTTCATGAAGCTAATTTTCATCTCGCTGGCTATGTCAATAAGCAAAATTGCCGCATATGGGGTTCAGAGAACCTACACGTGACTTCGAGCAGCCAAAGCATCCACAACGAGTCACAGTTTGGTGTGGATTTTGGGCTGGTGGCATCATTGGGTCATGTACTCAGTAATTGGGTTGATCGGATGAGGTACTACCGAGACAGTCGTGGTAGTCATATGCATGATATTGTGTTCCATTATTAAATGACAAAGTTCAACATTTCCAATAAAACCAGAAATTTGAAAAAATTATTAGTACTACTTTTACTTTTTTTAGACAATATATAATTTTGCACATATTTTTTATATAAAAAGTTAAAAAATATGTGCAATATTACAACTATTTGGAAAAATGCAGACTTGCAGGTTTTCTATAACATTCGATGCGTGTGAGAAACCATTAATTTCTTTTGTGCAATTGAAAATAATTAAAAAAATTATATATATATATATTTAATATTTCATTGCCCCAAAAATTGTTTTTTAATTAAATAAATTTTTATAAATTACTTTTATTAATTTTTATAAATTTTAGTTTTTCGTTTGTATTGTTTTTTGGTCTGTAATCAATATTTGATTTGAACTGGGATATTGTCCTGGCTCAAGACCATTTTGCACCTACATTGAATAGAATGCAAATTTATTTACAAATGGCATGGTGACATTTATTACTTGGCTGCAGACTACCACGATCATGATTTCGACCATGTCTTTTCAAGTGGCTTCGCAACAACTTTTCAACATCAAACCCGGCCTCTATAAGGACAATCCCCCATGATAACCATACCTGGATAACTATATCTACATATACACATATATATATACACATATGGCATGTGTACTTTATTACTTGGTGCGATTTTTTAAACGCAAATTCGGCAAGTGAGTTGTGCTTCTCTCTCTATTAATTATAGATGCAAAATGGTCTTGAGCCAGGACAATATCCCAGTTCAAATCAAATTTTTATAAATTTTAAAAATGATTAGAAAATAAATGTCGATAACGCGTCAAAATGATATTTCGAAAACAGTAGCCTCTATTGATCATCCGCTACTTGTGACGGACTAAATATTTGCCTTTAAGTTACCCTACTGAATCATTTTAGTTTTTGAGATACCTTATATGCATATCGGCTTTTTTATTTAGTTTTTGCCATTTGACAACTGATACGAATCATTTAAATTATTGGAATGGAAAATATTGGTAAAAATACTAGTACAATTCTTTTATTATTATTTTTTATAAAAAAAAAACGCAATTTTTTTTCAAACAATTTTATATTTTTTATTTTTTGTACATTTTTGCTTGGTAACCGTAAAACTTGAAAATTTTATTTAAAAAGCACAATTAGTAGTGAGTAAAACGCCGCTTCGTTTTTAAAAATCTGTCAATAATTGTCTGAGTTATTGAAGTTTTCGCTAAAATACAATTGTTTTGTAAAAATACAAGTTTTTGTCATTCCAGTGCCAATCTCTCATAATTTTACGAATGGAAGTCTAATAAAATTTTTTTCCGAATTCCCAAAGTGAGGATATGTGTTCCAAAATTGGAGATTTGAACTGGAATGACCAAAACTTCTATTTTTGCAACAATTCTGTTTGAGCGAAAACTTCAATAACTCAGTCAATTACTGACTGATTTTTAAAAAGGTTTTGCTCCTTACTAAATGTGTTATTTAAATAAATTAACAAGAGGTAGGGTTACTAAACGTTAAAAACAAAAATTTCGAAGCGGCGTTATGCTGGTTACTAAATGTGTTATTTAAATAAATTTACATAATAAATTTAAGTGCAAAAATATAGTCAAAGTTGCAAAATAGCTAAAAACTGTTTAAAAAATGTGTTTTTTCTGGACAAAATCACACATATTTCTTAAGTTTTCTTATATATGTTATATATCGATAGAAAGTTGTAGGTTCTTTCTTTTCAAATCCGATATGAAAGTGATAGCCAACTAAGTTACAGGCTTATTAGTGTGCAAAGGTACGAAAAGTCCCGTAACTCAAGATTTTTTGGAGTGCTTGGCAAATATCAAATAAAGATTCATGTTCTATTCGACAATACCTACAAGAAAATAGTATCACTTCCGAGAGTTTTCTGCACCATTCTTTTTCGTAGCACAGTGTAATGAATGTCGCACCGGCCGATGAGGTCATTTCAATTCTTTTATTTTCAATTTTCAAATGACCAAAATTATTTGAGATTCTTAATGCAGCAACTTTCATTAGCCACCCTGTATATGTATATATACTTATCATTGAAATTTGGTCTATGATTGAAATCTTTAGTTTTGTGCTTCACAATTACACACAGAAAAATGTCGCTAACATAGTTTGTAAGCTGTAAATTTATGGAGTTGCCTGCTGCATGTAAATGATAAGAAACTGGCCAGAAAGATACCATTTAAATTATGATACAAGCCTGGTCATAAATATTCTGGGCAATAAACGAAAAACCAAATGTCATGTACATCAATTAATTCGTGTGCTGTAAGGCTAAATATAATCCACGGAGATAACTGTGGCAGGCAGGCAGCACAACATTGTGCCACAAAGTTGCAAACGATCGCAACAACATCCTGTAATTGCCAAAGACAGTGTCTAGACGCAACAAAAACCTAATGAATACATTTAGAGTTCTAATGGACGGACACACAGTGGTTCAGAATCAAAGTCCAGCGGCCAAAATTCAATAACTTTTCTTCTAGTAGACATTTTTGAGTTCGGTAAAAAAAAAAACAAAATTTGACAAGGACCCAAGGATTATTTTGAGATAATAACATTACAATTCGGGAAATCGGATATATTTTAGATACCGGTCCAAAGTTGACTACTTTTCGTATTTTTTGGATTTTAAAGAAAATTAAAATTTTTATTTTTTCGTTTGCATTTTTTTGGTCTGTAATCAATATTTGATTTGAACTGGGATATTCTCCTGGCTCAAGACCATTTTGCATCTATATTTAATAGAATGCAAATGTATGCTTCTTTTATGTTGTGATTCTCGTTCGTCTGTGAGAATCATCTCCTTATAGAGGCCGGGTTTGATGTTGAAAAGTCGCTGCGAAGCCACTTGAAAAGACTTTTGACATGGTCGAAATCATGATCGTGGTAGTCTGCAGCCAAGTAATGCCATTTGTAAATAAATTTGCATTCTATTAAATATAAATGCAAAATGCTCTTGAGTCAGGACAATATCCCAGTTCAAATCGAAAATTAAAATATTTATTTTTTGTGTATATGTTTTTTAACATATTTTTACGTATTTGTTCATAATGCGAAGAAAAAATTTAATTTTCTTCGTATTAAAGATTTTTATTTTTTTAAGATTTTGAAAATTGAAAAAACTTAATTTCTTTTTTTGACTTTGTTGAACTGTTTCTCACACATTTTAAGAAATTTTTCAATCAGATCTTTTTTATTAGAAATTGTGGTTTCTTAGCTTTATTAGGACGTGCAAAAACTATGTTTGTGCCAAATATAGTTTGTTTGTATGAATTTTTTAAAAAATATGCTTTCTGAACAAATGTCTGACTTTAAACCAATTTTGAACTTTTTTCGTTCAAAAGCCTTTAACGAATTATATACATATTTGGAAAGGTTGAAGGGTTCCCCGCTTTTGTAGGGTAAAGTTTGCCTGCACGAAAATGCACCCATGGAAGATGGGATACATTTAGTGCAAAAAGTCAGATTTTTTAGTTCCAAAACGCAATTTAGTAATTTTATTCTAAATTAAATTAAATGTGTTGGCATTTATTTTAGTTTAAGACCAAAGATTGAGCTGAAGTCTTCAGCAGAACCCAAAATTAGCAAAAAGGCAAAGTGAGACCTTTATTGTTGCAGCTAAAAGTTGACTGCGCAGTTTCGATGGGCGCTACCCCATCTCGTCAGAACTTTCGCAACGAATGTATGTCTTTGACTTAAATCAGGGTTCATATTAGTACCAGCGGTCACATATGACAAATGAGAAGCGCTGATAAACAAAATATTCCACCGAACTAAGTCGACACACTGAAAATCTCACTTTGCCAATTCAATGTTATGCATGTGCTCGCAACGCTTGCAACATTGCAAAGGTTCTTGTTGTACGGTATGTCCCGTCTTCACTGTACCTCGTGTGTATTGTTGTTGTTTGTAGGTATTGTTGGTCTGTTATGTTGTATGTGTTGTCATTTATTTTGGTTCAAGACCAAAGGTTGTGCTGAAGTCTTCAGCAGAACCCAAAACTAGCAAAAAGGCAAAGAGAGACCTTTATTGTTGCAGCTAAAAGTTGACTGCGCAGTTTCGATGGGCGCTACCCCATCTCGTCAGAACTTTCGCAACGAATGTCATTTATTTGACAAAAGTTATTGAATTTTGGCCGATGGATTTTGATTCTGAGCCAATGTGCGATAGCGGCGAAGACGACAACAACATTCTTTTGAAAACTCCATCATCGGCGAGCGATAATAAGGAAAATAAACTGGAAATATTTTCCACTTGTTAAGATTTTTGCCAAAGGAAAAATTGATTTCTTAAGCGGCCGTGTGAAAAAAGCTTAAGTCATTAAAAATACCAACCAACCAAGCAACCGAACAAACAAAGTTGTTGGCAGTTGCGGCCGGTGGAGTGATGCTTTTAAGACCAAAAAGATTTACCACAAATCCTGTAGCCATCAAATGATTTGAGTTATGAACCCTGGCTGGCTGGCGATTTGCGAAAGCCAACAATTTCCTTTTCTTCGCACTCTGTAATAACCATAACGATACTTACTAACTTAAATAATTATCAATAGAGAAATATCTCGAGGAGGATTCTAAGGCCGGCTGGCAAAGTTGTCACAACAACCGGGCTTAGATTGGTTGGAGCGATCGATCGATCGATCCAACCATCGAATGATGTTGTCTGTATGCTTATCACGATCTGTGGCAGAGTGTATTGCATTGCAACATGCCATAGATATTTTAACACTTCGCGCGAACGATGTTCAAAGAGAAAATTAACTCTAAATATGTTTAGAGTTCGTTCGTTCGTTCGAGCGACAAGACAAGCAACGACAACCAAGAAAAGACAACACAACAACCACTACCAGTTGTTGGACACAACATTGATGTATTACACGGGCAATGGCAATGGCAACAGCATCTAGGCAACAAGAACGAAAAAAACGGAAGACAACCGCCACAATTCGTAGCAGCAACAACAGCAATAGCAGAAAAAGAGCTAAGTGTTGCCATAAATACAAACATATCAAACATTTTGTAGATGATTATCTTTCTTTAAAGAAAAGAAGATGAACGAAAAAAAAAAACAACAACCAAAACATGACTGTGACAACAACAACAGCGAAACTAGATCCATTTTAAAACAAAACTATCAACATTTGTGGCATTGGCCGTGGCTTGTGTTCTTGCAGCAGCAGCAGCAACAACATCAGTTTATGATGCATGTTCTTTTGAGACCGTAAAAATACTTTTTATGAAAAGGATGAAGACGACAACAACAGCAACAACACCACACACACAATACCCTGTATGTGACACAAGGTGGTAAATGTTGTTGCAACAACCACACTGCCCCACCGGGAACACTAGCAAATTACGAGTACTTATGTGGGGAAGCTTAAAGAGGGAGACGACAACGAGTCACTTATAGTCGCTGCTGCTGCTGTCTTTGGCTGTTTCTAGGGGCTCAAGACCAGGAAGACCAGCAAACCAACTGGGAAAGGACTCTTGACCTTTCAGAGAACTAATCAGTTCACCAAAAAAGCGAAACCCCAAAAATGACATTAAATTACCATTTATGGCCGACATCACCAGTTGGTATTAGTAGAGGACCAAGTAAAGGGTGATTTTTAAAAAGGAAAGTTTAAAAAAAAACACATCAAATTCCGAAAAATGCATGAAATCTTTATTTGAATCGATAGTACGGTCCATATAATTTAATGTTTGAAGATTATTTCATGCAAATGTTGACCTTGACTGCGCCCCAAATGGTTCATCCGCTTAGACCAATTTTGGCATACTCTTTCCAACATTTCGGCCGGTATCTCACGAATAAATACTACAATGTTGTCTTCCAATGCGTCAATTGAGGCGGGCTTGTCTGTATAGACATGAGCTTTAACATAGCCCCACAAAAAATAGTCTAAAGGCGTTAAATCGCACGATCTAGTCGGCCAATTGACCGGTCCCGAACGTGAAATAAAATGTTCACCGAACTCGTCTCTCAATAAGTCCACTGTTGCTCGTGCTGTGTGGCATGTGGCACCGTCTTGTTGAAACCACATGTCATGCAAGTCAAATTCTTGCATTTTGGGCACAAAAAAAAGTTGGATATCATCTCACGGTAGCGCTCACCATTCACAGTTACGTTACGATTCGCATCATCTTTGAAGAAGTACGGTCCAATGATGCCACCAGCCCAAAAACCGCACCAAACTGTGACTTTTTCTGGATGCATTGGAAGCTCTTGCAATGCTTCTGGCTGATATTCACTCCAATATCGACAATTCTGCCTATTTACGTACCCATTGAGCCAAAAATGAGCTTCGTCGCTGAACACAATTTTTCGGTAAATGAACTTTCTTAACAGAGCACGCATTTTGATAATAAAATTCAATAATTTGCAAGCGTTGTTCGTTTGTAAGACGATTCATGGTTAAATTATAGACCAAACTGAAGATGTTTGAAAGTGAAACAAAACACGAAACGTGCGTCAGCTGTTTAAACCAGTGTTGCCAAAAAGATAATAGCTAAAAAATCACCCATTACTTGAAGAAGAAATTAACATTCAAAGTTTACTAATTTCAGGTGTAATAAAAGCTCTTTATTATCAAAACAGTATCAATTATCTAACTCGAACGAGGCTACTATCAACATGCTGTCATATAATGAATGGTACAAAATGTGTAGCCACGTTGGGCGCCATTCCTACTACTGATAATATTTCCACACTACAGTTGATAAAGGATAAAACCATATCGAAAACCTGCAATAACCCACAATTAATCTTAGAACGAATGTTAGAAGATGTGAGATCACGTTGGGCGCCATTACTGATATTGATAAAGTTCCTAATATTTAGAATTAATAAATAAAAAAAACATATCGAAAAATTCCTGTAAGAGATGCAATGTTCAAAAGCCCAATGCCGTGGGTATTAGGGCGTACCTCAAAAAAAAAGTTCGCCGTACACCTTCGAATATGAAGTATTATTGAAAGGTAGTTTCAAAAAAAAAAATTTTATTTTTTTATGCCGAACGTAGGGGTCGCGCTTTTACATTTTTCTATATAACTTGTATTTATAAACGGATTTTAAAGTGTGATACATCGATGTTTTTGTCTCGACGAGGCCGATTTTTTTGTCTTTGAAGTCATTGAGCTCAAGCACCCCCTTCTGGTACTTACCCATCATTTCTCAGTTGCTACTACCCTAATGTACCACTCTAATAATCGAAAATTAAAGCTCGCATAAAATCATGAATCATGTTTGAGCTCAATGACTTCAAAGACAAAAAAATCCGACAAAAACATCGATGTATCACACTTTAAAATCCGTTTATAAATGCAGAAGTTATATAGAAAAATGTAAAAGCGCGACCCCTACGTTCGGCATAAAAAAATAAAAAAAATTTTTTTGAAACTACCTTTCAATAATACTTCATATTCGAAGGTGTACGGCGAACTTTTTTTTTTTTACTTGTAACCTGGTACGCTCTAGTGGGTATATTAGAGTTCGGCAGCAGTCACCTAAGAACTGCTGGAGCGTCTCTTCGTTGTCACAGCTATGGCAGTGATCGTTGAATTGGATCTCATTCGTCCCGCGTGACTTCCAATTGGCCAATGACCCGTTAGCACTGAGATCACTCTTGATACCTCCTGCTATTTCAGGTACATTTTCTGTCACATTGAGGCCAGGTTTGGATATTTTTGCAAGTGTACTCCAAAGGCAATTATTTTTTCCTTGGCAAGAAGAATATTTTGCAAAAAAGAGTTAGTCCAAATTCCGTTTGAGATCGGAGATATATAGGTTTATCAGATATCGGGTATATATATACAGAATTTTTATTGCCAGACATCTCAAAAAGTAGAATACATGAATCAGGTATTCCAAAAGCAATTATTTTGTCCTTGACAAGAAGAATATTTTGCAAAAAAGAGTTAGTCCAAATTCCGTTTGATATCGGCTCTTCAATGTCAAGATATCGGCTCTTCAATGTCACATCAATACATGGCCTAAAAGGGCCTATTTTGTATAGTTTTTGGACTTTTGACAGATTCGATGGATTCAAATAATTGGAACAGAAAATATTGTTAAAAAATAGTTAAAAATTTCCTTTTATTTTATTATTCTTAGTGTTTTTTATAAAAAAAATATATTTTTTAAATACGTTCCACAAGCTAAATTGGTTTGTGTCTTGGGTGTGGGACGTATTTAACTTACGAATTTATCTTCACACTCTTGTAAACTTATACTAATTCCGATAGATTTTTAACCTTAGAGTTGATAAATGAAGAGCCGAGCGAAATTGCTGTCGACTTTAGAACAAGACAGACAAAAATCTAGGGAAGGACTTCCCAACCTTTCAGATTTTTCAGTCCTCCAAAAATATATAGTTAGATGATGACATGAAATTCCATTATAAACGTGCAAAAATTCTGTTAGATATCATTCATAATGAGAATTATTTATGTACCAACATGGGCTACAGTTTATGTTTCATTTGCTTTCCAAAATGTAATCTCATTGGGATTTTCGAATACTTTTTCAAAATCTATAAAAGATAGGTAAAGAATGGAGTTGTAATTTACAGATTACATCATTATGCTGATAGTATTTATGTGGTGAGTGTATCCTTTATTCGGCCTTAATCCGGCCTGCATTCCAGGTATATGAGTGTTAAATGTTTCTGTGATCCTTTCCAGTGTTATCC
Source organism: Polietes domitor (assembly GCA_947397865.1). NCBI lineage: Eukaryota > Metazoa > Arthropoda > Insecta > Diptera > Muscidae > Polietes > Polietes domitor. The sequence continues at coordinate 41,162,170 of OX377619.1, read as the reverse complement.
GATTGAATAATTTTGTATTCAATAATGTGAAGGGCATGGGCATACTGATCTCGAAGGACCATATAAATGGTAACTACGGTTCTGAGGGTTCCATAAACCATGTGAGGCCGTTTAGAGGCCACTGAAAATTTTGGGACCTCAAAGTCTTTAAATTTTTTTCGAAGGATAATCTCGATCAAATATTTGCAATTGTTGGCCTGCAAGCCTATCCGGGGATAATGGTTTTATGTTTGACCATCACGAAAGGTCATATATAGATTTACCAAGGTTCTAAGGGCTCCATAAACCATTTGAGGCCGGTCTGACGCCACTGAAATTTTTGGGATGTGGATCGAAGGAACATATTTAATAAAAGACATGAAATTAGATTCAGTTTCTATGGTCTTTACAAAACCAAATGCAATCTCTTTAACTTCTATGCGAGAGATAGCCGATACGATACGACTGGAGTTTTTAGTATTGCGGTAGGACCACCTCTAGTGAAGCTGGAATGACACAAGTGATCAAAAAATTTCCTATCGAAATAGTTGCTATCGAATCTTGTACTCTTCACGACAAGAACGGTTGCTAAGAACATGTGGCTTGTTTTCGTATTAGAACCTATAAGTGCAAGCAACAAGCCTATACAAGGATACTGGTTTTATTATACCCTCACTCTACAGAGTAGGAGGTTATATATCATTTGGGACAGAAAAAAGTGTAACGCATTGAAGGAAAGACTTAAGACCATAAGTATGATTGGACCAAATCCGTTTCATGACGTTTTAAGATGTTTGAGCCATGTCCGTCCGTTTGTCTGGCTGGCTGGTGAAGAGGATAACTCTCGAAAGGAGTTAAGGATAATATTTTTCCCAAACTTAGTTTAAGTTCGAAGATGGGCGCATTTGCCACGCCCCTTCTGGTACCTCCCACACAAATAGCCCATATTTCTATGTTAAATTAAAACCCATATCACTTACACACGGTTATTCGGAATCGACTATATTTTGGTATTTGATAAGTTTTTTATAATCACTTTAAGTGTACTGAACATGACGGGTTTTGCCACGCCCCTTCCAGTACCTCCCACACAAATCACCCAAACTGCGTAAAATTAAAGCTGTTATAACTTCTATACTGGTGATCTGAATACAGTGAAATTTGATATTTAGCAATGCTTTTTTAATGGTTACATTTGCAAGGAATATGGGCGAAATCGCCACACCCCCTCTGGTACCTCCCACACAAAGTGGCGTAAACTTTGATTACAATAAAAACGTAACATCCATACGGGTAGTCAAAATCATCTGCAATTTGAAATTTGAAATGTTTTTATAATCACGTTAAACCTAAAAAATATTTATGCTTTAGCCACGCCCATTCTGGTACCTCCCACACAATTGTCTCTACCCTAGGTAATATTAAATCCTTCATAACTCCTATACTGGTGCATGGAATCCACTATGACTTGACTTTTGATCATGTTTTTACAATTGTTTTACAAATATGAAAGCTGGGACCATGTGACACGAACCTCCTAGCACCTTCCACACAAATTATCCTGCCCTAAGTAAAGAGTGACTCACTCTGAGTGAGGGTATATATAAGTCGGTTTAGCCTACTGAAGCTTACTTACTTGTTTTTGATCATCACGAAGAACCATATAAAGATTAACTAAGGTTCTAAGGGCTCCATAAACTATTTGAGACCGGTCAGAGGCCACTGAAGATTTTGGGATGTGGATCGATGGACCATGTTTAATAGAACACACGAAATACGATTCAGTTTCTAAGGATGGTACAAACCAACCTCAAGCTATCTAAAGAGATTTCCGATGGTAGGATAAATTGGAGTTGTTGGTATTATGGAAGGACCAGCTCTAGTGAACGAGTCAACAAGTTTCCTATCAAAATATTTGCCGTCTTATCTTTTACTCTTCACTGGAGTATCCAAATAGTGCGAAGGGCATACTGGTTTTAGTTTTTATCATCTCGAAGGACCATATAAAGAGTAACTAAGGTGTGAGATAGGACCATATTTAATAAAACACATGTAATTAGATGCAGTTTCTAAGGGTTGTACAAACCAATATCAAGCTCTTCAAAGAGATATTTCATACAAGACTAGACTGGAGTTTTTAGTATTATGGAAGGACAACAAGTCAACAAGTTTCCTATCAAAAGTAGTTCCCATCGAATCCTGCACTCTTCACTGGGATTATCTCACAATGATACCGAGGTCATTGTAGTCTTTGCCGCCGCCGTCGTTCATCGTTTAGTCGCATGAATGACTTGGTTGGATGCCGTGCCATTTGCTTGTGGTCGGTGTGCGCTGTGTGCCTCCCAGTTCTTTGTTTTTCTGTTGTGTTCAGCCTTTTTTTCCTGCGGTTTATTTGCCATTTTTGTACTACAAAGAGTTTTGTCATTGTGATATTATTGTTAATGTTGTTGCATGCAACTCTGATGCTGCTGCCGCTGCTGTTTGTTTATCTGTTGCCACAGCTAGAAAAGTGATATTTAAAGGTATAATGTGTTGTGGTTGTTGTCATATTTACTTGTGTATGCTCTCTGGCAATAAACAACATTATTTGCCCGCCCGGTTGCTGGGCTATAAAAAAAGAAAACAACATGGTCTTGTGTGTCATAAACTTGTTTTAGGTTTCCGTTCCAACTCATCCTCATCGGCCTGCTCATCCTCCAACTGTACAGCCACTGCCTTGAGATGCAACATCATCTTCTTCCTCTGATTCTAGATCACATTAAAGGGATTGGGCAAGGGGGGCCGGGCTTTATATGTTGATCACATATATAATAATGTTTATATATATGTATTAAAGAAGAGTACCTTGTTGTTGCATAAAAAATACATGCAACCATGGTGACCAAAGTGTTGCACAAAACCAGCAACCGATGAAAGTACTTAAACTTAAAGTGCTGGCCAGAGAATCGAGATGTGGTGGCAAGAACAGGGACATTTCACGGGGTGCAGAGAGGGTGTGAGGCTGGTGGTATTAAATAATGTCCTCCTCGTGTGTGTGTGTGTGTGTAAAGAGCAGCATTACACAATGGAGCGACCCAACCGCCAGGGCAATCTAAAACTACCGCAACAACTCTGCGCGGCCACACAAAGCTTTTCGATGTCCTCCTCGACCGGCAGCGGCAGCAGACCTCAAAACAAAAGTGGCCGGTCGATGGATGGCTATGCGCCTCAATAGTTGGCTGCAGCAAGATAAAGATGCAACAACGCGTAAAGCTTTTTTTTGCTGCAGATGACCGCGATGATTATGATGTCGTCATCGTCATGAACAGCGTTGACCACGACCACAATTGCCAAAACTTTCATAATACCACACAGTGGATTCATTTCATTCTCCGCCAAATCCATTGCGGTTTATTACATTTCCCCCGCTGAAAGTGTTTCCTTGTACCAGCGCCACGACCACGACCAATTTCTTCCTTTGTTCTGGAGATTCCCTTTTCCGCCCGATTTGCTTCGCTAATATCGCAGCGAGCGTGCGAGTAGTCAAACAACTTCGCTGGTATTTGGAGTGGTTTGAGCCGCGGTGTAGTGACGTGTCTCTCGGGTAGGGATTTATTTGCAACACCGAGACAACGAGTCAAGAGAATAACGCAAGAAAGGAAGACAACAACAACGACGGCGACGAAGAACACGATGATGATGAGGAGGATGACGACGACGACAATAACATTGGCTTTAGTGTAAGATAATAGTGCGATAATAATCCCTATTCGCAGCACTCCAGAACTGACAGAGAGCGAAACGGAAAACATTAAAAGGCACAACAAAAACAAAGCAACACAGAATCAATGAACAGTGGGCAGGCGGTAGAGAAGGAAGCTTGCAATTTATTTTAAAAGAAGATACTAATTTATCATAAGTGCTGAGCATTGCGTTGAAATTGCTTGAAGTAAATATGGTCCTTCGGAGTGAACCTAACCTAGGACTTCCTAAGCATTTTTGGTTTTCATAAATATCCGAAAGAGCTTTGCTAAAAATGGTCCTTCGAGTTGTACTGAGAGGATTTCACTTTTCATTAAACCGACCATATAAAATATGGTCCTTCGGGGGTGAACCAATGGTCCTTCTGGGTCAATGAAGAATTATAAACTGAAAATTGGTACCAACAGTTGATGGACAAACGTATGTCCGAACTTTGACCTTCAAATTGTTTAAAACTCATCTCATCGCGTATTGAGATATGATCGACCAACCACTGACTATGGTCCTTCGATGTTATCGAAAGCTGCTAAAGGAAGCAATTTTGTGGGCATTGCCTGTCCGAAATATCATTACAACAAATTATCCTTCGTACTTTTCAAAATCAACTACTGATTGGATTTCACTTTCCATTGAATCCGCTATATGAAATATGGTCCTTCGGAGTGAACTAAAACTGATGTCTGGGCCGAAAAATAAACTGGGAATCGGCTCCAAACCTGATTACACTGCACTGCACCGAACAGTAGATTCGATCTAAATCTAGATATCTCCAAGGCTGTTGATAGCGGCGGTCTCATATTAAAGCTCATCGCTTTAGGTGTTGATAGTTACTTCTTCTATCGATTTATATCTAGCTTCCTCCGAGATCGCAATATACGTTTTGTTGAGGATCGATTAAGTTCGTCGATGATGACATCGATTTGGACTTGATCGATTTCAACGATCAAGTGTCATCCCTGAAACTGGAAGGAAGACCAACTTAGTATGTTTGTAATGTTTACTTTACTCTTGTCTTCACAAAAGTGAAATAATCTACAAAGACACTGTGGATCAATAAAATAATACAATTAATCTAAACCCTCAGTGTTTTCATTCAAAGGAACCACTACGAAATAAACGCCTTTTACTTACGTCTTGTTACTTGGTTGTTGCATTTTCGTGCAACAACAACTTTACTACACAGGCTTCTCACAAGACCCCGTCTTTGGGAACCTGGTAGGATATCGTTCACGCATAGGTTAATCGTAGGAATACCACAGGACTCTGTTCCTTCCCCTCCCTGTTTCTTATTTTCATCGACGACCTCTTGGATTGAACTTCAAATCCAATCATCTCATTCGTGTATGACAACAACCTCTGCCATTCAAACTTATTCGTACATAGACCAAGCCTTCAAGAAATTTAGGACCAAAAGCGATTGATCAATGAGTCACTTATCCATGATTTACTAACCTTTTCGACATCGCAAGTCAAGTGGATAGAGTACATTGTAATGTACGTTAAACCAGTGATCTTTCTATGAACAGTGTGGATTTTCTCAATATCTGCACTACCTGAATCAGACCTAAGATGGAATACAACTCCAATATATGGTCGGTTGCTCCAGGTTCTTCACTGGATCCACTAGACCGTGTTCAGAGGAGGGCGATGGAGTTGATAGACGACGTTAGGATATCCAATTCTATTATCTCCCTTGATCGCAGTCGTAATGTGGTTTATGTGTCCCTGTTCTATCGACACTTTCATGGTGTTTGTTCTTCGGATATTCGTGATCTTATACCGCCCGTGAGAACGATGGGTAAGATACGCGACTTTCACGTTTATTTTAATCAGATATAAATCCTACATATATTACCCGCCAATTACGATATTTAGAAATTGAAATCAAATGTCAACAGACACTGTTTCCTCTCTCCACCTTCATCTACTCACAGGAATTCCTCTCCCCAACGCAATGCACTGTATTTATAGGGGACATCTCCTCAGTCATCTGCCTTTTCCGAGCTCACTTCTGGGATCTCCTTGCCCCTAAGCAACAATTTTGCTTGTTGGCCTAACCACCGAGGAAAAAATGAGAAAGAAAGTGGCCACGTCTGAATCACCACTTTTGTAGTAAGTTTTTACTATTTTAAGACGTTCTTCGGTTGTTAAGCGATCCATATATGTAAATAGAAAGTCTTTCCCTAAAAAAAATAAATGCCCTTAAATTAAATTAAAAGCAGCTGACAGCCTTGTCTGACAGGCGATTTTAAAACCACGAAATGAATAATCCAGTATATGTCCAGCATATCTAGAAAATGGTCCTTCGAACTGATCAAAAAAATTCCTATACAAACATGTTTTGATCATCCTAACTTAAATGGTCCTTCGGTGTTGTAGGAATCTAGTAAAGTATTGACAAATTTGCAAAAAACGATCATGTTCGACCTTGAATGATAACTAAAGAACCACTCGAGGATTTTACACCACATGTGATATTATTAACCTCATGTGCGATCTTATCAGTTTCAGTAAAGATGTAGCCAACATCTCGAAGCGAGTTGGCAGGAACTGAAATCAGTTCACCAAAAATAAAAGCAAAAACTTATCAAGACTTTGAAACCCTAAAATGAGACTATGTTGCATCCATTTAGGCTGGATTTCTGTAATTCTGGAGTCCAGGAACTGCAGCGGGCGATACTGATATGCATTAACGGAGAGATCACATTATTCATTATCAATAAAGTTCCGCCTCGACTAATAGGTGAAGAACCACTCGAGGGTTTTACATCGTTTATTATTACTTTACACCATAATATTATGAACCGCATCAACGTGATCTTATCAGCCTCAGTATATACGGTCCAACAAATCTAAGCAACTCTGGTAGGAACAGAAAAAATGCCACCAAAAAAATAACACTTAGCAAGATCCCTAAAAGGAGACTATGTTGGACTCATTTCAGTTGGATTTCTGTTAATCTGGAGTTCAGGAACAGCAGCAGGCGATACTGACATACATTTACTGCGAGTTCACTCATAATTATTGATTGAGAATAATATTCGACCTCGAATGATAGCTAAAGAACCACTCTATGGTATGGTATGCCCTATTGTTAAGCTCGTACGAGATCTTATCAGCCTCAGGACCATAAAATGGTCCTTCGATGTGGCCAACAACTGTAAGCGCTTTGGTACTAATGCCACCAAAAATAAAAGCTGAAACTTATCCTCACTTTGAGATCCTAAAATAAAACTATGTTGAAGCCATTCATGCTGGATTTCTGTAATTCTGGAGTCCAGAAAGTGAAACCGGCGATACTGATATGCATTGATGAAGAGTTCATTCTTATTTATTCATTAACAATAATGTTCGATCTCGAATATATCCTATGGGATATTGTGAACCATGTACGAGATCTTATCAGCCTCAGGATGATAAGATAGTCCTTCGATGTGACCAATAAATCTATCTCTTTTGTAAGAACTGAAAAAAATCAGCAAAAATAAAAGCTAAAACTTATCGAGACTGAAACCGTAAAATGAGACTATGTTGGACCCATTTCAGCTGGATTTTTGTAATTCTAGAGTCCAGGAACTGCAAAAGGCGATACTCTTAATGAAGGTTATAAAGATTACTTTTTAGTTTAGAAGAATTGAACACACGTAAAACACGAGATGGAGAAATCCTGGTCATCTACTAGGAACTAACATCAAATCAATTGTTTGTAATTAATTTTAGAGGCACAGCTTCCGTAGACTAAACTCTCTATAGTGCTTGTCCACTGTCATCTCATCATGGTCAAATCTCTCTAATTTTGATTTACAATGAACTTAAACTTCAGCAACATCCAGGAAGGGGGCAGCAGTGAGGAACGATATCGAAACGCGGCAACGAAAGAGGAATCTGGAAAAAGGCCTTGTGGCAAGCAGCAAACGCACACGTGTATGTGCAACAACAAATGTGCAATTTCTTCCATTAGCCACACATATCCAAACATCCAACCATACCGAACACAACGAGAGAGGGAGGAAGAGAGCGGTAAGTGCGAGGTAATGTATAATGTCTACAGTCATGTCAACATTACACATTATAACTACATTTCGGTCGGTCGGTCGGTTGGTCGGTCGCACGAGTAGATTATATGTGAGGCAGAGAAGAAGAAGAACTTTAGCCTGGATTGGCTACATCATGAGCATACAGCGTCCAACTATTAATGTCCAAAAGGACACACACACGCACACGGTATGAAACAAGATATTTTCTGCTTATTTTAAATATAATCAATTGGGGAAAAACATACACTCTCCCGGTCGGACGGACGGTCGGTCGAACGTTCCACCGTGTCAAGGTACAGGCCTGGCCGCCAGGCAAAGGTACGAAAGACTGAAACGGCTGTCTGGCAGACAATCTGCAGCACTCGCTTTGTGCCGATGATGGACAGCAAGCTTTTTTCTCTCCCCGCCAAGTTCTTTGTGGGTTCGTTCCAAAGCTTCAGCTCCACGGCAACCGCTCCTAAGGTATTGGTGCCTATGTGGAGAAAGGAACGGATGGTGTGTTGATTGGTCCGTTTAGTTAGACAGGCAATAAGACAGTTAAGATTATAACAGCAACGGAAAATGAAAATTGTTGATTGTCTTGTACTTCGGCATTCTTTGGTGGTGCTTCACATCATCGTCAGCATCATCATCATCGCCAACACCGTCAGCTGCCAGTATCAGCGGCATCAGGAGCATCATCATCATCATCATCATCATGTTTATTCAAGAGTGGCACATCATTATCATGGCTGTGACTATACCTACAAACATGCTCCATTATGGTCAACACATAAGGTAATGCTCCCTTTAGCCAGCAACCACCTTCACACACGTCACATCACAAACTTTTTACACTTATTGTCCCTCCCAACCAGTCCCTTCCATTTACAACTTCGGAACATTTTTTTCTGTACCTTTTCAATATGGCTCAAAGTGATAAAGTTGAATAAAAATGACAGGCATTTTTTTAGGTTATCAATTTCTGTTACTCCATCCCTGATGTCCTGGAAACACAGAAACATGACCAGCAACATAAACCTTGAAACTGATGCTGGTGCTTGTGCTTGTCCCTCTGGTCGCTGGCTTGGCTGGTATTAATTAGACACCGGCTCTCATTTCTTGTTGGTTAATTAAAATTTATCGATGAATGGAAAACTTAATTCAATTAAATATGCCGGAGCAAGCACCACGTTCACATATAAAACGGAATTATCGCCGTTCTACATTATAAACAAAAAAGAGGACAACAATGCAATTTAAGATACGATAAAACAGATTCAAGGCAAGTGGCATTAAAGCCATACTGCTGTAGGCCAAAATGGCCCATAGCAAAATCAATATAGAAATAAGTTAGCTTCTGTTGAATCAGAATTACCAGCAAAATAAATGTACGACGAATAAGTATAATTAATGTATCAATGCAATGAGAATTATAGCCTATACTTTATCGATTTCAGTCTGTTCCTCTGTGGGTCATAACTTCCTAGTATTCCATTGATTTTCTAAAATGAAAAATCCATGAAATTCTTCGACGATCGCAATGAGCTCTTGGGCAATATAGAAATAAGTTAGCTTCTGTTGAATCGGAATTACCAGCAAAAGAATTTTACGGCGAACTAGTCTAATTAATGCATCAATGCAATGAGAATTATATCCATTCAGTCTGTTCCTCTGTGGGTCATAACTTCCTAGTATATCCATTGATTTTCTAAAATGAAAAATTCATGAAATTCTTCCACGATCGCAATGAGCTCTTGGGCAATATAGAAATAAGTTAGCTTCTATTGAATCAGAATTACCAGCAAAATAATTTTACGGCGAACTAGTCTAATTAATGCATCAATGCAATGAGAATTATAGCCTATACTTTCTCCATTCAGTCTGTTCCTCTGTGGGTCATAACTTCCATTGATTTTCTAAAATGAAAAATCCATGAATTTCTTCCACGATCGCAATGAGCTCTTGGGCAATCGGAAGTCAATAGGGAATTAGCAACATAAGCAACTTTCGTGGGACTTCATTCATATATAGCTGAACCGGTAATGTAAATAAATCCACAGGCCCAGATGACACTTGCCTCATGTAAGTGCTATTCGACGCTAGTCCATCCATTTCACAACATTGCAGGGAATCTTCCTAAAGTGCTCTTATTTATTCATTAAGAATAATGTTCGACCTCGAACGACAGCTAAAGAACCAATCGAAGGTTTTACAGTGGGATATTGTTAACCTCATACGAGATGTGGTCAGCCTCAGGATGATAAGATGGTCATTCGATGTGCCAACAACTCCAAACAATTCTGGTAGAAACCACAATAATGCCACCAACAATAAAAGCGAAAACTTATAGAGACATTGAAACTCTAAATTGGGACTATGTTGTACCCATTTCAGCTGGATTTTTTGAAATTGTAAATTAAGAATAATGTTCGTCCTCGTATGATAGCTCAAGAACCATTCGAGAGTATTAGAGTGGGCTAATGTTAACTTCATACGAGATCTTATCAGCCACAGGATGATAAGATGGTCCTTCGATGTGCCAACAACTATAAACAATTCTGGTAGAACCTGAAATAATGCCACCGACAATAATAGCGAAAACTTTTCGAGACATTGAAACCCTAAAATGAGATTATATTGGAACCAATTCAGCTGGATTCCTGTAATTGTGGAGTCCAAGAATCTGAAGTCATTAAGAATAATGTTAAACCTCAATCGAGAGTTGTACACTCTGAACTTGTACACTCAATAGACTTTTGGGCACTCTGACGTCAATCGACTATATAACTTTCATTGATGCGGTAGACGTGATAATTTAAATAAATCCCCGCGCCCAGACGGTGTCTCAGCACTTGCCCAATGTAAGTGCTCTTCGACACTAGCCCATACACTTCGCAACATTGCAGTGCTGGAACCAATGGAGAGTTTTACAGTGGGCTATTGTTAACCTCATACAAGATCTTGTCAGCCTCACGATGATAAGATGCTCCTGCGATGTGCGAAAAACTCTAAGCAATTCTGGTGAAACTGAAATAATGTCACAACATAAAAGCGAAAACTTATCAAGACTTTGAAATACTAAAATGAGACTATGTTGGACCAATTTCAGATGGATTTCTGTAACTGTGGAGTCCAGGAGTTTGAAGTCATTAAGAATAATGTTCGACCTCAAATGATAGCTAAAGAACCACTCGAGAGTTTTACACCCTGCGGGATATTGTAAACCACCTTTATTAGTCTTTGATGTGGCCGACAACTCTAAGCTCTTAGGTGGTAAGAACTGAAATAATGTCAGCAAAAATAAAAGCTAAAACGTATCGAGACTGAAACCCTAAAGTGAGACTATGTTGGACCTAATTCAGCTGTATTTTTTGTAATTCTGGAGTTCAGGAACTGTAACAGACGATACATCACGAGACTGGACTCTCAATGAAGGTAATGCAGAGATGAATTGAGCCAACGAAAAACAAGAGATGGAGAAATCCCGGTAAGCTACTAAGAACTAACATCAAATCAATTTTCTCTAGTTAATTTTAGAGAAACAATCCACTTCAGTCTGCGCCTCTGTTGGTCATAACTTTCTAATATATACATCGATTTTCTCCACGAACTTATTCTACGATCACAATGAACTTTTGGCCAATCGGACGTCAATCCGCATTCGAACTATCATCGATGCGGTAGACATGATAACCTAGGCATCTTTCGTGGGACATCATTCAAATATGACTGAACCAATAATCTAAATAAATCTCCGCGCCCGGATAGCATTTCAGCCCATGCACTTCGCATTCAACGCGCTGGGAAGACCCCAGCTGGATGATTAGGAACGTCCAGCATATCAACCAAAAAAAAAATTAGTCTAATAACCCTACGAATTGTGATTTAATCTACCCTCTTCAAGGTTCTTGAGAGTATGGTTAAGGTATTTAGAGACCAATGACTTACTGAATGATCGACAGTATGACTCCAAGTTTTTTTGGTGGTAAGAATTGAAAAAATGCAAGCCAAAATAAAAGCTAAAACTTATCGAGACTGTAACCCAAAAATGAGACTATGTCGGGCCTATTTCAGCTGGATTTCTGTTATTGTGGAGTCCAGGAACTGCAATGGGCGATACTGAAATGTATTGACGGAGAATTCACATTTAATGAAGGTGACGTTGGTGTCCCAACAATGGAGTCGATCCATCCACCAATTTGGCGAGAGTAAGGTCGTTGCTCTAGATATCTTCAAGACCTTTGATAGATTCCGGTACGGTGCTCCACATCAAAGATCTCCGCTTTTGGTGTTGGTAGTGGCGTCTCTCGATTTATATCGAGCGTAGCTTGACCACAGGAGTAGCAACTCTGTTCTTTCTCCTCCTCCTTCTCTATTTCTTATTGTCATTGACAACCAATTGGATCAGACTATGAATCCAATCTATTCCTTCATTGATGACATTTACTTCTGCCACTCATACCCATTCGATTATAGACCAAATCATCAAGCAATTGAAGAGATTGGAGGCGATTGATGAATGAGACACTTGGTCAGGCCTTATTGTATAAATAGGCATACAAATTGCTGATATCATTTCTCCTATCTGAAGGGAAGAAATATCCTTTTCCGATAGTAAAAAAGTCTTATAGAAGTTCTCCAAAAGTGGAGCTGGATTGTTCAGAGGCGCATGTAGGATTTAAATAGAAATCTATTCTCATGGCAACTCAATGAATACAGAGGTCATGAAGGCAAGCGGATGCCTCAGTGCTGATGGCATTCGAGTGAAAATTCGCAGAATATATGGACCAATCTGCGCTGGCGTCATCCGACGAGAGTGGGTTGACCGCCGTAGCACCACGGGACTCTGTTATTTATCTTTCTCCTTCTCTTCCTTCGCTATTTCTCATTTTCATTGACGACCTTTTGGATCAGACTTTCAATTAAATCTATTCATTCGCGAATGATTGTAACCACTGTCATTCATACTCATTCGATTATAGACCAAATTGTCAAGAAATTGAATAGGCGATTGATGAATGAGACACAGGGTCACGATTTATTGCTCACTTCTCAATGGAGTCATGTAAAAAGAGTAGATTTTAATACCGGTAAGACCCAGTGCTACTTGTTGTCTCTCAAACAATTCACCGATCCAATATTGTGATCGATTTCAAAGAACGGTATGGATATTGAACAATTCGTGATGTTAGTGATGTTCTGGACATGAAGATACAAAGATGATGCTTGATGATGTTTCGAAAGAAACATTCAAGTATCTAGGCTTTTTGCAGCGGTGTAAGAGATACTTCACTCCCTCTGATCTTCTAAATATCTACTCTACCTACATCAGGCCTAAGATGGAATACATGTGTTGATTTCGAAGCTTGTCACTCGTTAGTATCTCGTCCTGACAGCGGAAAGTGTATAGGCCATGTCTATAGCAATGTAAAAAGTAGTCTAACTGTGGATTCTATTGTGTATGACATCACGGATCATAACATAATTTGGTGTAAAATTCAAAGTATCATTCCAAACAACATATATGTTACGAGGCGCTATAAACAATCTAACTTTGATTTGATTGCGCGAACATTTCGTACGTATTCAAACACTTTGAGCCACAATGGAAATCCCTCAACTGATACTGCTGAGCTATTAAACACATTTTCCAGTAGCATTACTCAAAACACAATTTTTAAAGTGGAACAAGTATTAGCGAAATCTATGTTAACACCATGGACAACTAAAAATCTGCAATCTCTGAGAAAGTTTAAAGAAAAATTGTTAGCTAAGAGAAGAAAAAATGGAGCGAATGCCAGAATCGAATTCACGTTGAAACATATAAGTAGAATTATAAAAGTAGCCGATAAAATATGCATGAACAATTACTTACGATGTAACGTTGAATCCATGGATAAAAAAGTCCTCAAAAATGTTGGCAATTCTTAAATGAATGCCTGGGAAGGAAGGAACGAAGACGAATTCATTTGAGTGGTGATAATGATGAACTAATAAATGATGAGCAAGTAAAATGTGATTTGCTAAATGATTATTTTCTGAATGTTCCCAAATTGCTAAAGGATCGAATACAACGCTGTGAAGATGATACATGTAATAAGCTCAATACCCTTGTTCAGCCCAGATCTATGTTTGTTTTTAATTGTACTACTTATGAGGAAGTTATTGAACTAATAACGAGCCTCAAATCCAACATAAGTGCAGGATATGATGACATTTCGAGCAATGCTATTATTAGATGCTAAGAGCTCATAAGCCCACATCTGGTAGATATATTTAATGATGTGATTCGTACGTCTACTTTCCCAGAAGTACTCAAAATTGCTCAAGTAATCCCAATTCCCAAAAGAAGCAATTCACAAAAACCCTCAGGCTACAGGCCAATTGCTTTACTGCCGTTGATTGATAACATTTTTGAAAAACTTGTGCATAAACAACTTTAGCTTTAAAAAGGGGAGTGGAACTCAAGATGCTGTCGTAAACGTTATTAAGTTAATATGTGAAGGCTTGGATGATAAATTTAGTGGGGTTGGTGCCGCATTTTACGATTTTTCGAAAGCTTTTGATTTGGTCGATCATGATATCCTGCTCGAAAAACTGTCATACTATGGCATTCAGGGTAGTTCTCTACTTCTGTTGGAGAGCTACATAAGAAACAGAAGACAATTTGTTAAAAATTGATGAAGCTAAAGGTGAAACTGGCAATGTCGAACACAATTTTTTTTCACAATATATTTGAACGATCCTTATAATCATGATATTGTATTAAAGTCTCAGATGACATCATGTTGCTGCAGCCATATTGGAATACTGCAGATTGAACGAGCTTGTGCTGAACAATGACAAAACTAAAATAATACGTTTCCGTCCTCATTGCTCTGAAAATGATAATCCCTTCAATATTAACATTGGAGGAACTCAAGTTTATGAATCTGGTCGTTAAAATATTTGGGAATTCATTTGCAAAACAGCTTATCATGGAAATTCCATATACAGACGAGAAATAGAACAAATTTGAGAATTAAAAGATGTCGTCTTGAAATAACTAAACAAAGAATAGAACACAATGGTTGCTCTGAATTTAACCATCTTCCCGAAGCGTTAAAGAATGTATCAAGAATTTCATTATTTAAGACAAATCTTAAATCACATTTATTGCGTGAATTGAGAATGCTTCTCTTGTAATTTTGATTGCTGTATATATTGTGAATATTATTGTACATATATAAATATGTAAATTTAATGAATTTATCTTGTCAACTCGCCCCAATAAAGTCTGTAAGGCGCTGGGGCAAAACATTTCAGTGTAAATATATTTAATTAATAAATTGAATTACTAATTAAAAAAAACTAACATATATCGTGTAATTCATGGTGAGGTTTGATTTTCAATAGGCTTTTTAGACAGATCATGAATGACTCATATCAAACTACTTTGTCATTTTTGTTCATAGTTTGGCAAGTCATCATGGAAAGACTCACACCACAGCAGCGTCTTCAAACTGCCCAGTTGTATTAAAGAAGATCGTGGGGAATCGATTCATCGTCATTCTCAGCAGCTTGGCTTTTCGTAAAGATCCCGGCCTTAAAGCGTATAAAATTCAACTTGTACAAGAACTGATGCCAGTCGAATCAAAGTTATTTTCAGTGAATGGAATCTCCAGTCGCTATGCTCGAATTCGCCCAAAATTGAATCTTCCGAATGGACCACCTCGGACATAGTCGTGGCCAACATTTACATGATATAATTTTCAAAAAGTAAATGCCATATATTTTTCTTTTAACCGGCAATAAAAGTTTCAAGTTCACTTTAAAATTTTGTGTGTTTTTAATTTACATTATAAATCAAACCTCACGATAAATCATGGGTGCTCCAAGATCTTCCTTTGCACTACTTGACGGTGTTCAGTGGAGGGCGATGTTGACCAATTCTTTTGTCCGGGGATCCCGGGTTGAATATCATTACCAAACTGAGAGCACCGACACACTGGCATTGCACCAACCAACTCAGCTGACTATACAATCAGACAATGTATACCATTAAAAATGTCAATTTTGCGACTCCAAGTGAGTATATAATCCGCACTAAATGAGAATTAACAGCCACTAACTGAATGTAAATTACAGGCTGACACCCTGAATATCATCTGCCGGCTTAATTATAGAACACGAATTAAAAACTGATAGAATATAGAATTCACTCATGTATAGATAAACCATCCACCACTTTGACCCTATTAAAGTGCAAATTCATAGAATCAATTCTCTTCCTGTCCGTCCGTCCGTCCGCCTGTCTGTCTGTGTCTAATCTGTGTTTTGTTAGCTTTCGCTGTTGCGAACAGAGCAACGCATAATCAATGAGTAAATTAAACCAACATAACTTTTAGGTATCGCCATTCATTAAACAACAACTGCAACAGCTACAGCAACAGCTACATCCAGAGTGGCATTAACAACGTACAGCAGCAGCAACATCAGCCTCAGTAACAACACACAGCAGCCCCTGGAGCAACAGCGAACGAACGAAGCAGCTGTAGCATCATCATCATCAATATCCACATCATGCTCGTCACCGTCAGCAACAACAACAGCAATAGAACCAACGTTAATGTTTAAATGGATGCTTCATTACGCATATGTTCTCTCGGCCAAAGTCGTGGAAACGGGTGATCCAAGGGGCTATATATATATATATGTACGTAGAGGAGTACGTAGATTGGACATGATAGGGACATTTAAGTTTTGCTGTTTGTAGCCTTTAATTTAGTTTTTAATAGTTAAAGCAACACATTTGTATTGTTTAGTTTATGTCCTCTACACTCATCTTCCAGTCCAACCTTCCTCTTCCACAATCATTCTCTTTTACTTGGGAGCATGTACCAAAAGCAATCAACTATAAAATGAGTCTAAAGCTATATGTATGAGAAGCAAGGGGGCATGTATGTGTGAGAGAGCAGCATTAAACTTTAAGGCCTTCTATTTATTACCAGGCCCTAATCTAAGGGCGCTAGGCTGGACAATAAGCACAATTACTGGAATTGTGTTAAATTTGCAGACTTTTCCCACAAAGTTAGGTCTTTTAATAAATCGCAAAAAGATTTAATGAAATAAACAAGTCTTGCGAAAAGAAACTTGCAGGTCTTGCGACATCTCCAAGACAGCGCCACCTACATCTCAGAATAAAAATTTATTACTGCGTTGGATTGGATACACACTTACGAAATCGCCAGGCGAAATTATTCGAATGGTCATCAATTGCAAACCACAAAGGCAGAAAAGTGTTGTCAGAAATACCCATACATGGAGAAGGCAACTCGAGTTCGAAGTCTGAACTTCAGCAGTTGGAGCAAAATGGAAGCGACAAATGGAAGAGAGAATTGGAAATAATTTGTTGCGGTGTTATGTTCCTTATAGGAATTCCAGGGAACCATATATATACCGTGTCATTGGTTTTGATGGTAAAGCCATCGCTACCATTCTAGGTTTTCTTCAGTTATCTATACAAATAAATAAAAATACCTTAGATCTGTCTCTTAATTAATTCTAAGTCCATCTATTATGGTGTAAACTTAAAATCCGGGAATATCTATGGAATACTATGCAATGTATTAGTAGTCCAATATACCTTCCCGAGAAAGAACGTTGGAACTTTGAATAATCATTCGAACAAAGGAGTAAATAATTTAGTTAAGAGCACATACGGTTCTCTACAAGAAGTAATGCTGGAGTATGTATCGAATCTTTTTACAAGATAGAGATAGTAGTGCATTAATTTATCAATGAAATTATGTGCTACCAGGCCTATTGTAAAGGGTGTTTTTTATTGGGGTATAGAACTTTAAGTTGGCATCACTTTTTTAACTGGCGGCCATTTTGTCAGCTGTCATGTGATTAATATTTAGTTTGGTTTGCCATTTCATCATGAAGAGGTTGACAAAAGAACAACGCTTGCAAATCGTGCAAATTTATTTCGAAAGTAATGGTTCAGTTCGCGAAGTTCACCGCAAGCTCCGTCCATATGGTCGACATAATCGTCCATCAGAGCAATTAATTCGGTTAACCATGGATCGTTTTCGCACTACGTTTACTCTATGTGATAATACGCATCCGCAGAGACGTCGAACAGTGCGCACCGAAGAAACAATTGCCGCTGTAGAGCAAAGTGTTGAAGAGGACTCGAATGAATCGATTCGCCACCGTGCACAGCAATTGGAGTGGTTGAAAATTGGACCTGTAGAATTGGCTATATTCGAGCCAGCCGCGGCGGCCACATGCCCGAAATCATATTTAAACATTAATGGCATAAAATTATCCTTCCAATAAAGCCAAATTGATGGACATTAAAACGATTTTCTTGTGTTTTATTTCAATTCGAAGTTCTATACCTCAATAAAAAACACCCTATATAAATAGGTATATAAATTGCTAATATCATGTTTCCTCTTTGAAGGGGAAGAAGAAATATCCTTTTCCGGTAGGTCTTTTGGAAGTTCTCGAAGAGCTGGAATGTTCAGAGGCGCATGTAGAAGTTAAATATAAATCTATTCTCATGGCAATTCAATGAATACAGAGGTCACGAAGGCATTCCTATATATATAGGGGTATATGGTGCTGAAGCATGATTACTTGCGCAAGCGGATGTGGCAATGCCGATGGCATTCGAGTGAAAATTCGCAGAATATATGGATCAATCTGCGCTGGCGCAATCCGACCAGAGTAGGTTGACCGCGGTAGCACCACGGGACTCTGTTATTTATCTTTCTCCTCCTCTTCCTTCGCTATTTCTTATTGTCATTGACGACCTTTTGGATCAGATTTCGAATTCAATCTATTGATTCACGAATGACTGACCAAATTGTCAAGAAATTGAATAGGAGATTGATGAATGAGGCACTTGGTCACTATTTATTGCTCACTTCTCAATGGAGTCATGTAAGTAGAGTGGATTTTAATGATCAGTGTTACTTGTCGCAAACAATTCACCGATAGTAGTTCATTAATTTATCAATGAAATTATGTGCTACCAGGCCTATTGTCCAAATAGGTATAGAAATTGCTGATATCATGTTTCCTCGTTGAAGGGGAAGAAGAAATATCCTTTTCCGATAGGTCTTTTGGAAGTTCTCGAAGAGCTGGAATGTTCAGAGGCGCATGTAGAAGTTAAATATAAATCTATTCTCATGGCAATAAAATGAATACAGAGGTCACGAAGGCATTCCTTTGGAAGGGGTATATGGTGCTGAAGCATGATTACTTGCGCAAGCGGATGTGGCAATACCGATGGCATTCGAGTGAAAATTCGCAGAATATATGGATCAGTCTGCGTTGGCGTCACCCGACGAGAGTAGGTTGACCGCGGTAGCACCACGGGACTCGGTTATTTATCATTCTCCTCCTCTTCCTTCGCTATTTCTTATTTTCATTGACGACCTTTTGGATCAGACTTTGAATTCAATCTATTGATTCGCGGAATGAATGTAACTACTGTCATTCATACTCATTCGATTATAGACCAAATTGTCAAGAAATTGAATAGGCGATTGATGAATGAGACACTTGGTCACGATTTATTGCTCACTTCTCAATCGAGTCATGTAAATAGAGTAGATTTTAATGCAGGTAAGACCCAGTGCTACTTGTTGTCTCACAAACAATTCACCGATAGTAGTGCATCAATGAAATTATGTGCTACCAGGCCTATTGTATAAATAGATATACAAATTGATGATATCACGTTTCCTCGTTGAAGAGATGAAGAAATAACCTTTTTCCGGTAGGTCTTTTGGAAGTTTTCGAAGAGCTGGAGAGCTGATTAAACAGAGATCTATTCTCATGACAACTCAATGCATGTCGAGGTCATGATGATATTCGTTTGGAAGTGTTAAGGCGGTAATACTATCTGCGCAACTAAATGATGCGCAAGGTCATGTGACAGGGTTAGAGGAATTGCAGTCGAACCTCAATAAGTGGGGCTTGCATAAGTGGGAATTCTCTATAAATGGGATATTTTTGATGGCCCCGGAGAACTTCACACAAAAAACACTTTAAGTGGGATTGTTTTTTTTCGGGATTTATCTCTAAAAGTGGGATATTTTACCCGTTTACCTCTAAGAGTGGCATTTCGCTTTCATTATGGACCTCTATCAGTAGGGTATTTCTATTTCATACTAGGAAAGATATTTATTTGTCGTTCATTTGAGGGACAAGGTAAACTGAAGAGATTAAACAATCGATTAAAGTTCGATTTGTGAAATGTATAAAAGTTTGTCAAAGAAAAATAGGCCTGCCTATTGGAACACTCTGATACCAAGGTTGCAATAGGCTGAGTCGTTCCCCAGAGATGCGTTACTTTACAGGAACTCTCATCCATCTCCGGGCGATATTTCGATTCCCGCCAATTATGACACACTACTCCCTCTATCCTCCCTCCAATTCTTGAACTTCCTTCCGCCATCAACAACGCGGATACCAAGGTTGCAATCGGATCCATGTATTCGGTCACCCTAAATTGAGGAACAGCACATGACAGGGAACTGTAAGGTTGACAGTTGTACCTACGATTGTTTCCGACATACAAGCTACAGATCAGACTGAAGGCGCTTGTGCAGACAAACAGCACCCGGACCTAGACAAATGGAGCGAACAGAAAAACCTAGCCTTAGATATTTAAGTGGAATGGTTTATTACGGCCCTCTGCTACTCTTACAAACTATTATAAAATATATAATTCTCGACTTTGTTGATTGAATTCGGCAAAGAACATTACATTATTAATAACTAATGTATGCAAACATCGATTCATAATTATTTCCCGAGGGCCCTAGGTAGTAGCAAACAAACCAATGGAAGGCGTAACACTGCTGAAAGAAGGAATCTGCAATGCCGCTGGACATTTTTATCTTCCAGAAGGAAGGAACACCTTATCTGATGATTAGATACAGGCGTGATGTGGATTGGTTGGTTTACTCGGTCGCTTACCATATGACAACTCTAGCTGTTGACATCACTCGATTTATATCGAGCTTCATTAGAGATCGCACTATACGAGTTTTTGTAGATGGACTCTCATCCGACGACCATAGGTTGATCGCAGGAGTACCACGGTACATTGTTCTTTCTCCGTCTCCTTCACTATTTCTTATTTTCATTGGTGACATTTGGGATCAGAGGTATTCATTCGCGGATTTACTGTAACCTCTCTCATTCATACTTATTCGATTATAGGCCAAATCTTCAAGAAATTGAGTAGAAGTGGCGATCGATGAATGAGACACTTGGTCGGGATTTCTTGGCCATTTCTGAATCGGGTCAAGTAAATAGAGCAGATTTGAATGCTCGTAAGACCCAATCTGGACATTTTATCCCCCAGAATGTGAAGAATGGCAGGAGCGCCCTAATCCTAAGATTAGAAACCGACATGTTGCTAATTGGTTGGTTTACGTTGTCGCTCTCCATCATTGTAGCGTCAATTAGTGCCAGAGAGATTGCAATATTTGATCAGATCTCCTAAATCAATTCCTTGTATTGCATTAATGTCGCCAAATAAGTATTTTCCTAGAGTCCTTGGAACGATCAAATTGTTTTCCTTCTTTTTTGTTGTTGTTACAGTTGTGCAGTAGTTTTTGAATTTCAGATTCATTCGTCGCAAATAGTTTGCAATTGATCAATATCCCCCAGTACTGCGATACATTCCTTCTGTTGAGGCTGGGAAGGGATTTTTCTCAAAAAAAATGTCAATAGGTATATGCTGTCGGCTTGTTCTTTTTCAGTGTGTATAAAAAAGTAGAGCTACCCTTGATTATGAGCATTTCTCTATTATTCCGTCTGGTATGTTTATGGAATTGTGGTTTTATTTATGACTTCTCCAAAAAAGGAAGAATATAAATATAGATCTGATCTGTTAGAAAGTAATTTCCAAAGAAAGGAACGATTTTATCATCTAGAAAACCTATTGAAAACATGATTGATTGGTTGGTTTACGTGGCCGCTCTCAAGCGTCAAATAGTGTATTAAAGTAGGTCTGTTAAATTTAGAAAAGGTCTCTTAAATTTAGATTTGTTAGCAAGTATTTTCCAAGAAGGGAATGATTTTATCTTCTAGAGAAACTAAAGAGATCTGGTTGGTTGGTTGGTTTAAGTTACCGGGAACTACACTCGAAAAGGTCTGTTATATCTATACATCCTGAAAAATATAAATATTTCATTATATCTCGTACAGAGATGCAAGCCGACTAGCCGGTCGCATGCTTCTGCACCTGCCGCGCCTATTTAGGACACTGGAGATGGGGTACTATAATATCATTTGCGCTGTTCGTATACTTTTGGAGCGTGAACCTTATAATAATGCTTCTTTAGTGTATCAAATGGGTAGAGCTTTAGCATTCTTTGGAACGAATATGGATTATGATATTCAAGATGTCTAGTCAAATATGCCGCACATGAATTCGTTCTTATTATACAAATTTTGGGAATGGATTCCCACTCCCAAAAAATAATTGTATGGGATAATATTATTAAATTATGGGAACATTGGCTAATATCTGAACTACTTGCTGAAAATAAAAGAAAAGGTATTATAAAACTTCCCTTTTCTCAACATTGGCACAAAAAAAATCGTAGTATGGGTGATCGAATGACAGAACGAGTCGGTAAATCAGCCGACGACCTATTTTGGGTAGCTCCGCCGCCGATAATTCTACATCGGCTTGTATATCTGATCTCGTGTGGTAATTGCTTCCCAAAGGCCCTAGGTCGTGGTTTTATTATCGCATAAGAAGTGCCAGACTCTCGCTTCTTCCTCTCCAATATGGCAGTGATCGTTGAATGACAGCTTCATTCGACGCGCAAGGTTTGCAATGAGCCAGCGACCCGTCAGAACTGCGATCACTCCTTCTTTTTGGATTAGATGGTCTCTGGTACGTTTTTTTATACTTAGACCAAGTGTCTAAGGTTTTCCACTTGAAGTTAGCTCTGTCTAGATACTGTATGAAGTTACTTCCTTTAACAGATCCTATCGGAGTTGCGACTAACTCTGTAGCGAGGATACTTAAAGAAGATTCCATCTCGTATGTTCCCATAAGAGTCCCTATGTCCAGGGATCAATATAAGAGTGACTTCAGGCAGACAACTCGTTCTGGAGAACTTCCTAATGAACTGACCTACTAATATAGATGTTAAACGATTAACATTCAGCCAGGCGCGACCCAAAATCTGCAGTGGCTTTGACAATAGTGTCTTCTCATATATTATAATTAGAACGTACGAGACGGCAATATAGTCACAGCGACTGTCGTGTTGCGTCTATTAAAGGGACAGATGCCAGATGACAGAGGCCAAACTGCTCTGGCTGTCTACAAAGTCTCCTATGCAGCCCGTTGTACCTAAGGAGGCAGGTTGAATACATGTTTCCTTAATTGCGAAGTCTTCCGCCTGAAAGAGCTGCATTTGTCAGGAAATTGGAACATGTGAGGCTAGCTTTTTCAGAGCAACTCCACAATTCATTTTGTATCCGCATACCTATCCTACTCCAGAGACCTGGATGTCGTCACGCTAAAACAATCCGGACTTCAGATCTTTCATATTTTCTTGAAGAAAGGTAGAGCGATTGTTCTACTGATTTTAGAAGGTATATAACAATCCGATAGTGTATCCATACAATAGCGACACAGCCACCTTTTACAGGCCACCCTGTAGGACAAGCAGTAACCAGCATCTCTTACAGAGTACTGCCCCGCTAGGCCTCTTAATGGAAGAAGGTATCAGTAATCCCACCGTTTGTATATAGACGACATACATATGTCTGTATGTATGGGAATGTGAATATATAAGACTGTGGCGCTGATAAGTGTTCATTTAGTTTCAGTTTCATGTGGTTACGGGTTGAAATAGCTAAGGAGTTTCAGCCAACCAACCCAGCTCGTCTGCATATTCCTCGGTTACGTGTGAGAGAGTGTGTGTGTGTGCCTGTACAACGGCGATGTTATTGTAGATATTTCATTAATTAACACTTTTGAGCCTTTATAGAATTTCACAAGTTTTGCCTTCTTCTTCATCTTCTTGCACACGTTTCATTTGCTTTCATACCTTGACTTCCTTTCCCTGGCATATTTCTCATTTCATGGGGCATTTGATAAGATTGTGGCAGAAGTGGAGAACAAAAAAAAAGAAAAAGGTTGGATGATTGGATGTTTACTCGGTCGGTCGGTCGCTTGCCGGTCTGTCGTACTGGCTGTTTGGAGTTAAAACACCAAGAACTGAAGATATGTGAAGACAAGTTTTCTGCAGTTTCTTGCCTTTCCTTCCAGCATCACCATCGCCATCACCATCGTCATTATCATCTTCTTATTCTGGTTGTTTCGTTTTGAGGTATTTATTTCCTTTCAAGATAACAATCAGTCCTGCAGTGTAAGAATTTTTGGCATGTGGTTTTAGCGAAAAAGCGTTGCAATTTTATATGAAATGCATAAAGAAGTTTAAAGAAATTT
The DNA here is from genome assembly GCA_947397865.1 of Polietes domitor. Classification (NCBI taxonomy): domain Eukaryota; kingdom Metazoa; phylum Arthropoda; class Insecta; order Diptera; family Muscidae; genus Polietes; species Polietes domitor. The sequence goes on along the minus strand of OX377619.1, from coordinate 41,137,948 downwards.
GTAAATCCAAACAACGAGAAAGGCGAAATGAAACAAGGAATAATTTCTGGAAGATATGGCAGCAAGAGATTGGATTGAAAATGTCGGTCTTCGATCTCAATAGGAAAATGACTAGGTTTGTTGATAATGTCGGCACACAGACTAAATGATTTGTTGATGTTCCACAAACACAATGAGATTCAGGCAAGAGTTAATGCCAAATCATTAAGAATTTCGTGGTAATTGCGCTATGGATTATAATCTGTTTACTTGTAATGTCATTCAAGCGACTTTAATTTTTCTTCAATGTTAGTGACTACAAATTGAAGTTCGTTCTCATGATGTTCGTAGAATGTATTTTGTCTTGAGAAGACATTCTGAATGTTCCATGCCACTCGAAAAAAGGAATGTTAGGATATTGATTTAGTCTCCTATATCAGCTATCGAAGAAGTTGCCTATTGCTCGTCATTGTCAAGACTATAAGTTTCTTGGTTTCCGAGTAGCAAGAAGTTCGTTAGAACTGAAGCTATATCTTGGTAAGGTCCTGAAGAAGTTGTTGGCTGACGGTAATGTGTCGTGGGTTTATTAGAGATAAGTAACCATACAAGAAGTTCTCGACCTCTTATCTCTCTATCTATTCGTTATTGTTGTTGTAACAGCTATATATGTATGCTTGTGTTGTCCGTTTTTAATCTCCTTCACTATCAGGATCTGCGTCGTTCGTCTCCAGGTTCATGAAGATGGCCACCTGCTTAGGGTGCGTCCATAGTGACCTGGGGACCAGCTGAGTAGGTTTTGCTGGGCAGTTGAATATATGTAGCGTGTCGTGTGGCCCCTGGCCACAAGCGGGACAGAAATTCTGCACGTTGCCGTCCCAGTACGAATTGAGGCGGCTACACCATCCAGATCTCAGCTGTGCCAAAACCGATCTAGTTTGTCGCGGCAGTTGTTTCTCTTCAGATGCAGTTTCTGGCGGATGATCTCCGAGGACGATATTCATGGCGTTGTTGTTGATTGTTGCTGCGACTGTGTCTCTGCTAGGATAACCCGGGACTCTTGAACGGTGGGCGATACGACAAAAAGTCTTATGGGGCGGGATCAATGAGAGTGAAAATAGACGCCTTATGAGGTTGAGTAAAATCGAACTCAACAGCACGATGGGACCTATACAGCCGCATAGAGCGATTGGATTCGGATGGGAGCAGGATGGGGAATACACCAAAACGGTGGAACACTTCCATTGTCTTGGGCCAGCCATTTCGAGGCAGAGAGCCCAACACCTATCGGGGTCGATATTATCTGATGATGGAAGTTCATGTTCCATACAGAGTTCCTAACATAGGAAAATTCCACACTCCACTTTCCCCCTTCAGGTTTTCAGTTAGACCGAATTTCAGACCTATAGTGTGGGAAGGGTGTGAAGATAAATTCGTAAGTTAAATACGTCCCAAGACACAAACCAATATAGCTTGTGGAACGTATTTAAAAAATATTTTTTTATAAAAACACTAAAAATAATAAAAATAAAAGAAATTATGTAATTATTTTTTAACTATATTTTCTGTTGTGATTATTTCAATGCATCGAATCAATATTCTATATATGCCCGATATCTGAAAACTTATATATCGCCGATCTCAAACGGAATTTGGACCAACTCTTTTTTGGAAAATATTATACTTGTCTGTGGATAAATAATTGACTTTGGAATGTCCGATTCATGTATTCTAGTTTTCGAGATATCGGACAATCAAAATTCGCTATATATATACCAGATATTTGAAAAGCTATATATCTCCGATCTCAAACGGAAGTTGGACCAACTCTTTTTTGGAAAATATTCTACTTGTCTATGGCTAAATAATTACCTTTGGAATAGCCGATTCATGTATTCTAGTTTTCGAGATATCGGCTCTTTAACGTCACATCAACACATGGGCTAAAACGGCCTATTTTTATAGTTTTTGGACTTTTGACTGATTCGATGCATTCAAATAATTGGAACGGAAAATATTGTTAAAAAATAATTACATAATTCCTTTTGTTTTTAATATTTTTATGAAAAAATATATTTTTTTAAATACGATCCACAAGCTAAATTGGTTTGTGTCTTGGGTGTGGGACGTATTTAACTTACAAATTTATCTTCGCACCCTTTAGCGTGGGCCATATAAAACTTTGAATTAGAGTCGACTGTATAAAAAAAGTACTGATTATTTCTTCAAATATCTGGTTTTATTGGAACGGTTGAACTTTGTCATTCCACAATGAAACTCAATATCATTCCTATTTATGACTACCACTACGGGCTCGGCAGTACCTCATCCTATGAACTCAATTTTTCAGAACACAGCCCATCCACAGCAAACACTGACTCCTTGTGGATGATTTGGCTTCTCAATAGTCACGTGTGGGTTCTCTGAACCCCATATGCGGCAAATTGGCTTATTGGCGAGATGAAAATGAGCTTCATGAAAGCTGAACTGAAGGCCGATCTCTTCTCCACGTAAATTTCTTACAGTTTGCGTTAAAGACTTACTACTTTGGAAATAAGTTTTTAATATTAAATTGCCCATTATATTCTTCACAGCGAATAGAACAGCCTGGAGCTATGTCTGAACTATTGGATCGTAATGGAAAGCCTGGTTCATATTTAAAATTTGGCTCACCCTATAGGTGTATGGCCCTAGTCATGAGCCTTCCTCAACCATTCCGGTTGTCGAGACTCCCCAATTTCAACCTAATGGATTGAGAAGTCGGCGAAATGTTTTTCGGAAAATCTTCGTTCCTGGAATCCACAAAATCTTCCATCCAATAAAGTTAGGAGAAATAAAGCTAGGAGTTCAACTTAAACCCTTTTATGAATCTCCAGCAAAACACCGGTACAAACCACCAAACGCCAAACCCAAAATTGGCATAAAAGGAGTTATTTGGAACAAATAATTCAAGCTGACCCCATTAATTCAATCGACAATATATAAGTCATGTAGACTTCATAATCGCTATTTATGACCTTTAAATATTAGGTACTCCCAGATTTAATACCACCTATTCAGCGTTCCACTCAAGCTAAACAAATTACCTCGCAAATCGCAATGGCAATGGCACTCAGGAGCGAGCGTGAGTGAGTGATTCATTGTCATAATTATCGCTTATGGACGACATTAAACTAAAGAGAAATCGGTAATTTGAGTAACCGCATCGCAATTTGTTGGGACTTTTAAACTTTATGGCCCAAACTTTAATAGGACGACATCAATATTTTCTTCCCCCGGTGACAGGGCGACATTAGGGAATCAATTTCAGGCAGTACGCAACAGCACCACACATAACATCACAGCTTGACAAGAATTTTGGGGTTACACAGAAAGCAATTTTCAAAATTACCGCTCATATTTCAATTGGACGCTTTCCCCGCCTCTCGCGTGCGCTCACTCACTCCAGCAGCACACAAAACGCACACACGGCAGCAAATACGCGCAACGTGCGAAGATTTAAGCCCCCCAAAAATTCACGATGAGGTTGGGACGGAGGCAGACACACCACAAATCCAACGGAATCCCATGTATATGGACGAAGAACAACTCTCTACCTTAGGGGGGAACCAGTTGCAGGCGCAAGTACACAATAGGTGTCCATTTAAATTAGTTTTTGGAAACATCTCATAAATAACATACAAACAGCAAAAATGAAAACACCAGAACAGAACCACGGCCCAGAGTAGCACACACACACATGAGCAAACCAGAACCTGGTGGTTGGCTGGCTGGCACAATAATTTCCCCATATATTAGAGGTACTAAACTATGGTATAGCTGGCTGTCTGGCTGGCTGGGCTGTGGAGGCATAACAACATATTCGTCTTATGCAGACACAACGCTGTGCATTTTTATATGAAAAATATGAAAGAAAAACGAGGCAGCCCAACTCCAAAAAGCCTGCTGTTCTCTTTCTTTTTTTTGGGGGGGGGATAATTTTTGACATATCAAAATTTATTTGCCCAACAAGTTGTATAGCCAATAACTCCTCCAGAGGAGCAGCGGCAGCCATACAACCAGAACGCACCAGACATGCCAACACACCGGGAACAACAGCACGGATGGCAAGCAGGCTGGCTGGCCACTCAAGGAACGGAAACTTTAGACGAGAAGTGCGGGTTTTTATATCAAACAACACCCACTCACAGCACAGGTATTTGTTGGAGAACGAAGAACGGTTTCCTTTTTTTGTGGCCTGCACGGATAGTTGTGTTAGTTCTCTCAGACCGCATCCGTCCGTCCATCAGTTTTGCTGCTTTTGTAGTTGTTCTTTAATATTTGAAGCACACCTCCAAAACACTTAACAGCCACCAATAACTTCCTTCGTTGAGCCATATAGAATTTAACAGTTTTCTGTTTTCACTTTGCCACAAATAGTTGCACGTGAGGGGATTGTCGGTTGGTATGGTGTGACAATTATGGGAAAGTGTCCACAAGTTGTGTTGTGGGTTTAGTGTCCATCGGGAGTATTAGTTACTCGTTGAAGTAAACATCAGAAGCATATCTTCTCTGAGAAAGTTTAAAGAAAAATTTTTAGCTAAGAAGAATTATAAAAGTGGCCGATAAAATATGCATGAACAAACAATTACCTACGATGAAACGTTGAATCCATGGATAAAAATCCTCAAAAATGTTGGCAATTCTTAAATGAATGCCTGGGAAGGAAGGAGCGAAGACGAATTCATTTCAGTGGAGATAATGATGAACTAATAAATGATGAGAAAATGAAATGTGATTTGCTAAATGATTATTTTCTGAATGTTCCCAAATTGTTAAAGGATTGAATGCAACGCTGTGGAGATGATACATGTAATAAGCTGAATACCCTTGTTCAGTCCAGATCTATGTTTGTTTTTAATTGTACTACTAGTATGAGCAAGTTATTGAACTAATAACGAGTCTCAAATCCAACAAAAGTGCAGGATATGATGGCATATCGAGCAAAGCTATTATTAGATGCAAAGAGCTCATAAGCAAACACACCTGGTAGATAAATTTAATGATGTGATTCGTGCGTCTACTTTCCCAGAAGTACTCAAAATTGCTCAAGTAAACCCAATTCCCAAAAGAAGCAATTCACAAAAACCCTCAGGCTACAGGTCAATTGCTTTACTGCCGTTGATTGATAAAATTTTTGAAACACTTATGCATAAACAACTTTCCAATTATCTTAATGAAACAAATCAGTTATATGGATTGCAATTTGGCTTTAAAAAGGCTTTATTAATTTAATTTGTGAAGGCTTGGATGATAAATTTGGTGGAGTTGGTGCCGCATTTTACGATTTTTCACAAGCTTTTGATTTGGTCGATCATAATATCCTACTCGAAAAACTACCATACTATGGCATTCAGGTAGGGTAGTTCTCTACTTCTGTTGGAGAGATACATAAGAAACAGAAGACGATTTGTTAAAATTGATGAAGCTAAAGGTGAAACTGGCAATGTCGAACACGGTGTACCTCAGGGTAGCATTTTGGGCCTATTATTTTTCACAATATATTTAAACGATATCGCCAGGCTCAAATTGTATGGGAAACTTGTTATGTATGCTGAAGATATATCTCTATTTCATCCTTATAATCATGATATTGTATTAAAGACTCAGATGGCATCATGATGCTTCAGCCACATTGGAATACTGCATATTGAACAAGCTGGTGGTGAACAATGACAAAACAAAAATAATACGTTTCAGTCCTTATTGATCTGAAAATGATAATCCCTTCAATATTAACATTGGAGAAACACAAGTTTATGAATCCCGGTCGTTAAAATATTTGGGAATTCATTTGCAAAACCACGACAATCATGGAACTTCCATATACAAGATTTAAAAGCTAAAGTAACACCAGCCATTGGAATGTTGTACAAATTTAAAAATAAGTTTGATATTAAGACAAAGCTGCTCATTTACAATTCATTAGTCCAAAGTCCAAAGTTATAAGAAAAGTGTACAACTGAGGTCTTTGGAAAGAATCCAAAACAAGGCACTTAAAATCGTCTATAACCTCCTCGTACTTATTCAACTCTTACGTTGTATGGAGATGTCTCCAAAATTTTACCGGTACATGGACTATATAAAATGCAACTACTCATGTATATGTTTAAGTTTCAGTTAGAAACCTTGGTCCGCGTGTGATTGCACTTCATACTACTCAATCCGTTTTCCAGACGTTTTCCATGAATTTATCTTGTCAACTCGCTCCTATAAAGTCTGTAAGGCGCTGGGGCAAAAACATTTCAGTGTAATATATCTAATGAATAAATTGAAAAAAAATTGTCTTCAAGGTTTGGGATTCTTTTTGGAAAACAAAATAGGAAATTCGGTAACATTAAGGCAGTCCTAGTGATGAAATGAATTTGTTTTAAATGTTTGTTTTAAAGCTATCACAAAGTTACTCATAAAAATTATTAGAGGTTCCATTTTTAGATAACACGATCAATTGGTAGGTTAGGTTGTGGTGGTAGTCGAAAATCAAGCATCTGACTCAATTAGACCAGAAATGGACCATTTAACATTCTAAATTTGAACTACCGATTACTTTGACTTTGACATTTTTATTTTCAGGTTTATGTCGAACATAAAGGGTGATTTTTTAGCTATTATCTTTTTGGCAACACTGGTTTAAACAGCTGACGCACGTTTCGTGTTTTGTTTCACTGTCAAACATCTTCAGTTTGGTCTATAATTTAACCATGAATCGTTTTACAAACGAACAACGCTTACAAATTATTGAATTTTATTATCAAAATGCGTGCTCTGTTAAGAAAGTTCATCGCGCGTTCATTGTGTTCAGCGACGAAGCTCATTTTTGGCTCAATGAGTACGTAAATAGGCAGAATTGTCGATCATTGCAAGATCTACCAATGCATCCAGAAAAAGTCACAGACTGGTGCAGTTTATGGGCTGGTGGCATCATTGGACCGTACTTCTTCAAAGATGATGCGAATCGTAACGTAACTGTGAATGGTGAGCGCTACCGTGAGATGATATCCAACTTTCTTTTGTCCAAAATGCAAGTGCTTGACTTGCAGGACATGTGGTTTCAACATGAAAGTGCCACATGCCACACAGCACGCGCAACAATGGGCTTATTGAGAGGCGAGTTCGGTGAACATTTTATTTCACGTTCGGGACCGGTCAATTGGGCTCCTAGATCGTGCGATTTAACGCCTTTAGACTTTTTTTGTGGGGCAATGTTAAAGCTCATGTCTATACAGACAAGCCCGCTTCAATTGACGCACTGGAAGACAACATTGAAGCATTTATTCGTGAGATACCGGCCGAAATGTTGGAAATAGTATGCCAAAATTGGACTAAGCGGATTGACCATTTGAGGCGCAGTCAAGGTCAACATTTGCATGAAATAATCTTCAAACATTAAATTATATGGACCATACTATCGATTCAAATAAATATGTCATGACTTTTTCTGAATTTTATGTGTTTTTTAACTTTCCTAGAGCTTTCCTATAAAAATCACCCTTTATTAAAAACTTATTCCCAAAGTAGTGAGTCTCTAATGCAAAATGTAAGAAATTAACGTGAAACATTTTCGAGAAGAAATCGGCCTTCAGTTCAGTCTTCATGAAGCTCATTTTCATCTCGGTGGCTATGTCAATAAGCAAAAAGTGCCGCATATGGGGTTCAGAGAACCCACGCTTGATTATTCAGAAGCCAATGCATCCACAAAGAGCCACTGTTTGGTGTCGATTTCGGGCTGTACTGAAAAATTGGATTGATCGGATGAGGTACCGAGCCAGTCGTGGTGACAGTCATATGAATGATATTGTGCTTCATTATTAAATGACAATGTTCAACCTTGCCAATAAAACCAGAAATTTGAGAAAAATAATTAGTACTTTTTATTGTCGATTCTAATTTAAAGTTGTAAATGACCCATCCTATACCATGGGCTTTTACACCTCTCATCGAAACTCAAGATACTTAAGCTCGAAACCCACCAAGCTATTCAAGTTCTCAAAGAATGTCACTAAACAGCTATTAGGCATAGATGGACAGAGACAACGCTCTCAAATCGCATCCTCCATTTATTGCAAAAGTGACTCACAATGCCTCGCCAATACTGTAATCAACGTAGATAATTGAAATACTTCAAATGAAAGAAGGTAGGAGCTCGACATGCTCTTCGCGATACTGCACCGCAGTTCATTTTTTGACAAATGATAATAGGGCAACATCAATTCAAAGTTACTCGATCAAAAACCAGGTTTTCGAGTTTCAAAAAACCGGTTGTACGATTTTCTTTTTTTTCAACCGGTCGGACCGGGAATTTTCGATAAGATATTAAAATAAAAAAAGGGGAAATATTTTCATTATAGGGAAATTCCAAAAGATTTTGAGTCAGTGTGGATTTTGTTTGACCTTCTTCGACATTGATGAAATAGGAACTCATAGAAATCTTGCGAAATTGACTCCAAACACTCCTATCTGAATTTTTTTTTTACATTGCATTACATTAAAGAGAACTCATATACACATACTAGATCTCTCCTCTTCTAATTAATATTGTTATAAATTAATAAATATGTATATAGTACTTCGGTAAGCATAATCTTCGAATATACGTCTCCTCCTAACAATAAGTCCATATGAGAACATTTGAGATCACTCATCGTTATTTCGGTAGACGACAATCTAAAAATTGTGCCAACGAGTATGTTGTTAAGCTTTTCGACCACATATGCCTCCATGATAACTTCAAAATGAGGATCAATAGAAGAACCAATGGTAATTCGACATATATTTGTCAATCTAGCAGTTACAGCACCATTTAAACCAACAATTTCAGGCACTAAAGGTGGACAATGAAAGCTTCTTTTGAAGTTTTCGTGAAATGAAGGTTGCTTGGGATGCTGGATCTATGAGAGCTCTTGCGGAACATCTCAGTTTATGAACACATACATCCGCCAATGTTGTCCCATTGGCGAGCGGGCAGCAGTCGAAGTTGATGGGCCACTAACATTATCTGGTGGTACTTGCGAGGAATGAGATTTTGAATTCAACGATGCATTAGAAAGGGCAGGGTTCGCAGGTGGGTTGTAAGAGTTCCGTTGCGTTGGGATATCCTTCAAATGCAACAAAGAATGGTGCTTCTGTTGACACAGAGAACACTTAACCGAACTCCTACAACTGCTAAAAGTGTGCCAATCGGCCAAACAATTCGAGCAATATTTCAATCTCTTAACAGCTTCAAGACGTTCTGTTTCTGACAATCGAAGAAAAACTGAGCACAGCTTAATAGGATGTAACTCAGAGCACATTGGACACTTCGTTTGAGGCCTATTTTGGGGGACAGTAGTCGAAAAGCTTTTATAGCTTCTACTATCATTCGGGTTACCCTTATGATGTAAGGGTTTCTTATTTTGGGTCGCATTAGGGGATGCCATCGAATACCGATTCCAGAGTTTGATATCTAGAAGTCAGAAATTTGTCCATGTTTTCCCATTTCGGCAGATCAGAACTGCTCCCCTGGGTTTGTTCCCAAAGCCCTAGAGTGACTACAGGTAGACGGGTAGAACAGATGAATACACAAATTACATCCCAGTTCTTTGTTCTATACCCAAAAGAGACAAATTGGTTATGCAAATTGGTACGTTGCAATTTTTTGTAGTGGGACCAGATTCTTTTACTATAGGGGCTAGATTAAAAAGCGTCTTGAGCTGGGCATTGACGAGTACCCGTTTATTTTCGTACCTCTCAACTAAATTGTGCCAGGCCATGGCGAAGCTTTCATTTATCATTGGACAAGTTTTGATAATGTCGCTAGCTTCACCTTCAGTTTTCTGCATTAGATAATACATGTTTTGTATATCACTAATGTGCATGTTATCTTTGTAAATAGCAGAAAACATGTCTCTAAAAGTAGGCCATTTTTTATAATCGCCAGAAAATACCTCAGTATCACATTGGGGCAGATGAATGGGAATGTTGGAACCAGCCGATCTCCTTTTTTCATTCATCTTATCGATAAGATCATCCATAAAAGCCATTGTATATAGTATACTTATTAAATATTAAATTTTGTAAAATTCATTTCTATTTCAAATTCAATTTTCTATTTTCACCGCAGGTTGTTTGAGCATATATTTGCTATAAAAAGCAAAACACGGCAAGTATATCAGCCAGGGCACTATTGTCGTATGTGAGAGCGTAAATAAATCTGTTTTAAATATTTCCATTATCACATCCTTTCGCCACATTCTTATTCGGAATTATCACACCACCCAACCGCACAGCCACAAAAACATTCCCAGAATAAACACTCTGCTATGACATATTCCTCACAAAGACGACGTTGGGTTAGGACCAAAGGTAAGCAGTTTATGGTTGTATTATATCAGAAAGGTCCTTTATTTCGTGTGTTAAGTGAATATTTCATGGTGTGTGGTGGCTTGATTTGTTGTTTTGAAAGGACATTTTAATATTTATGTATTGACTGTCATATAGCATTTGTTTGTTGCTGTTGTTCTTGTTGTTGTTGGTGGTTCGCCTGCCTTCTTGATGTCGGTGTCATTTGGCTTTGACGCCGCCAACTAAAACCACCACCACCATCACCATTGTCGTCTTCTTCCTTGCGGCCATCCCACAGTCGTCGTCATCGTTGTCCTCATCATTGCCGTCATTACCAAATTGGTGTTGGTCTAAATGGTGTTATTGCTGTAGTGTTTTGTTGATTGTTTGGCATAATCGTTGTTGTTGTAGTTCTACCCTTTCACATTGTTATTGTTGGTTGGTCGTGCGCTTGCTGCCGCTGCCGTCGACGTTGTAGTAGGTAGTAGTCGGTGTTGTTGTTCTTGTTATTGGCGTTGCCGCCTGGTTTTGTTGACCATGTTAATTTTCTTGTTCTTTTTGATGTTTTATGGTTGTTTGGGTTGTTTTAGTTGTTGGTTTGCTGGTTGGTTGCCTGTTTTGCTGTTGGGTTGTCATGTCGTCCGTTTGTTCGTTCATTTCGAATTGAGCTCCCGCTGCTGTTGTGTCCTACATGAGGGCCATAATACAGCGACAGTTGTTGAAATTAAATGCTCACATGTGGGTATTTTTTCATTCTCATTCTTGTGATGTTCTTCTGGGCTCTGTCGCATTTGTTGTTCTTCGATCATTTTCAAATTGAAAATTACACTCGAAACTTTAGCGAGGAGAAAGATTCATAAAATTCATAATTCAAATTCATTCAAATTTATTCAAATTCATAAAAGTCATAAATTCATAAATTCATAAATTCATAAATTCATAAATTCATAAATTCATAAATTCATAAATTCATAAATTCATAAATTCATAAATTCATAAATTCATAAATTCATAAATTCATAAATTCATAAATTCATAAATTCATAAATTCATAAATTCATAAATTCATAAATTCATAAATTCATAAATTCATAAATTCATAAATTCATAAATTCATAAATTCATAAATTCATAAATTCATAAATTCATAAATTCATAAATTCATAAATTCATAAATTCATAAATTCATAAATTCATAAATTCATAAATTCATAAATTCATAAATTCATAAATTCATAAATTCATAAATTCATAAATTCATAAATTCATAAATTCATAAATTCATAAATTCATAAATTCATAAATTCATAAATTCATAAATTCATAAATTCATAAATTCATAAATTCATAAATTCATAAATTCATAAATTCATAAATTCATAAATTCATAAATTCATAAATTCATAAATTCATAAATTCATAAATTCATAAATTCATAAATTCATAAATTCATAAATTCATAAATTCATAAATTCATAAATTCATAAATTCATAAATTCATAAATTCATAAATTCATAAATTCATAAATTCATAAATTCATAAATTCATAAATTCATAAATTCATAAATTCATAAATTCATAAATTCATAAATTCATAAATTCATAAATTCATAAATTCATAAATTCATAAATTCATAAATTCATAAATTCATAAATTCATAAATTCATAAATTCATAAATTCATAAATTCATAAATTCATAAATTCATAAATTCATAAATTCATAAATTCATAAATTCATAAATTCATAAATTCATAAATTCATAAATTCATAAATTCATAAATTCATAAATTCATAAATTCATAAATTCATAAATTCATAAATTCATAAATTCATAAATTCATAAATTCATAAATTCATAAATTCATAAATTCATAAATTCATAAATTCATAAATTCATAAATTCATAAATTCATAAATTCATAAATTCATAAATTCATAAATTCATAAATTCATAAATTCATAAATTCATAAATTCATAAATTCATAAATTCATAAATTCATAAATTCATAAATTCATAAATTCATAAATTCATAAATTCATAAATTCATAAATTCATAAATTCATAAATTCATAAATTCATAAATTCATAAATTCATAAATTCATAAATTCATAAATTCATAAATTCATAAATTCATAAATTCATAAATTCATAAATTCATAAATTCATAAATTCATAAATTCATAAATTCATAAATTCATAAATTCATAAATTCATAAATTCATAAATTCATAAATTCATAAATTCATAAATTCATAAATTCATAAATTCATAAATTCATAAATTCATAAATTCATAAATTCATAAATTCATAAATTCATAAATTCATAAATTCATAAATTCATAAATTCATAAATTCATAAATTCATAAATTCATAAATTCATAAATTCATAAATTCATAAATTCATAAATTCATAAATTCATAAATTCATAAATTCATAAATTCATAAATTCATAAATTCATAAATTCATAAATTCATAAATTCATAAATTCATAAATTCATAAATTCATAAATTCATAAATTCATAAATTCATAAATTCATAAATTCATAAATTCATAAATTCATAAATTCATAAATTCATAAATTCATAAATTCATAAATTCATAAATTCATAAATTCATAAATTCATAAATTCATAAATTCATAAATTCATAAATTCATAAATTCATAAATTCATAAATTCATAAATTCATAAATTCATAAATTCATAAATTCATAAATTCATAAATTCATAAATTCATAAATTCATAAATTCATAAATTCATAAATTCATAAATTCATAAATTCATAAATTCATAAATTCATAAATTCATAAATTCATAAATTCATAAATTCATAAATTCATAAATTCATAAATTCATAAATTCATAAATTCATAAATTCATAAATTCATAAATTCATAAATTCATAAATTCATAAATTCATAAATTCATAAATTCATAAATTCATAAATTCATAAATTCATAAATTCATAAATTCATAAATTCATAAATTCATAAATTCATAAATTCATAAATTCATAAATTCATAAATTCATAAATTCATAAATTCATAAATTCATAAATTCATAAATTCATAAATTCATAAATTCATAAATTCATAAATTCATAAATTCATAAATTCATAAATTCATAAATTCATAAATTCATAAATTCATAAATTCATAAATTCATAAATTCATAAATTCATAAATTCATAAATTCATAAATTCATAAATTCATAAATTCATAAATTCATAAATTCATAAATTCATAAATTCATAAATTCATAAATTCATAAATTCATAAATTCATAAATTCATAAATTCATAAATTCATAAATTCATAAATTCATAAATTCATAAATTCATAAATTCATAAATTCATAAATTCATAAATTCATAAATTCATAAATTCATAAATTCATAAATTCATAAATTCATAAATTCATAAATTCATAAATTCATAAATTCATAAATTCATAAATTCATAAATTCATAAATTCATAAATTCATAAATTCATAAATTCATAAATTCATAAATTCATAAATTCATAAATTCATAAATTCATAAATTCATAAATTCATAAATTCATAAATTCATAAATTCATAAATTCATAAATTCATAAATTCATAAATTCATAAATTCATAAATTCATAAATTCATAAATTCATAAATTCATAAATTCATAAATTCATAAATTCATAAATTCATAAATTCATAAATTCATAAATTCATAAATTCATAAATTCATAAATTCATAAATTCATAAATTCATAAATTCATAAATTCATAAATTCATAAATTCATAAATTCATAAATTCATAAATTCATAAATTCATAAATTCATAAATTCATAAATTCATAAATTCATAAATTCATAAATTCATAAATTCATAAATTCATAAATTCATAAATTCATAAATTCATAAATTCATAAATTCATAAATTCATAAATTCATAAATTCATAAATTCATAAATTCATAAATTCATAAATTCATAAATTCATAAATTCATAAATTCATAAATTCATAAATTCATAAATTCATAAATTCATAAATTCATTAAATTCATTAAATTCATTAAATTCATTAAATTCATTAAATTCATTAAATTCATTAAATTCATTAAATTCATTAAATTCATTAAATTCATTAAATTCATTAAATTCATTAAATTCATTAAATTCATTAAATTCATTAAATTCATTAAATTCATTAAATTCATTAAATTCATTAAATTCATTAAATTCATTAAATTCATTAAATTCATTAAATTCATTAAATTCATTAAATTCATTAAATTCATTAAATTCATTAAATTCATAAAAGTCATAAAAGTCATAAAATTCATAAAATTCATAAAATTCATAAAATTCATAAAATTCATAAAATTCATAAAATTCATAAAATTCATAAAATTCATAAAATTCATAAAATTCATAAAATTCATAAAATTCATAAAATTCATAAAATTCATAAAATTCATAAAATTCATAAAATTCATAAAATTCATAAAATTCATAAAATTCATAAAATTCATAAAATTCATAAAATTCATAAAATTCATAAAATTCATAAAATTCATAAAATTCATAAAATTCATAAAATTCATAAAATTCATAAAATTCATAAAATTCATAAAATTCATAAAATTCATAAAAATGCATAAAAATCATAAAATTCATAAATTGCATAAAATTCATAAATTGCATAAAATTCATAAATTACATACAATTCATATAATCATAAATTGCATAAAAATCATAAATTGCATAAGATTCATAAAATTCATAAAGTTAAAAAAAAATCGCAAAATTCATAAATTAAATTTTTTATTAAACCAATTATTTAATTATTCAATGACAAATATTATTTCTCGAGTGTATTGGGTTCAAGCCTCTGCGAAACACTTCTTGACTAAGTTCGTCCCTTGCTTCTGTCCTTGCCTTTGATTGTGGATGTTCAATCCACTTCACAATATTTCTCGGACTATGATAGCGATTTGTATTTCACGTAAACATTTTGTCCCTGTTTCTTGTACTTTTTGTTTGTTATGGTGGAAAGGGTTTCGCCTGTCTGTCTTTCTGTCGATTGCTTTTAGACAATTTTGTTCGAATGTTAATGTGGCCGAATGGTGTGTGTGCGTTGTAAGTCCTTCTTCTTCTGTCCCTCTAGCTGTGCCTGCATGTCTGTCTGTCTGTAGGTTGGAGGATACCTTTTTTTGTTGTTTGGTTTTGGAAATTTTTAATGCATTTTTAAAATAACTTCACTTAATTTGTTGCCTTTTGTGTTCCATAATGATTGTGTTGTTCTGATGCGGCACACTACTGAGCCTTTGTCGTCGCATGGTGTTTGCTGTTGCTGTGTTGTTGGTGGCTGTCTTGTTCCCTTCCTTTTTGGATAATTTTTTGACATTATTTTCGATTTTTTGTGTGTGTGCTGCCAGCCAGCGAGCGACTTACTTTATTCCCATTTCGTTGAGAAACATTTAGAGATTCTCATTCCAGTTGAGGACAGTTGAGTTTTTTTGTTTTTGTTTTGGAAAAATTTATGGGATTTTAAACATTTTTGTAATGCGCTCTTGTCTCCAGACGACGAGACAGACAGCGACGACGACGACGAAGAAGCAGAAGAAACAAAAGTAAGACAAAAAAGAATTCTGGGAAATTGATAAAGTTAATTAAGTGCCATAGACAATGAAAACATGGTCGAACAACGAATGCGTAGGCATTAAAGTCATCATCATCAGCAGCAACAGCATTATCAAGCGGCTCAGGGAGGGCGACAATGGCGGGGACGACGACACCATCATTAGCATCATTACGGATGGCTGGATGGATGGACGGACGGTCGGGCATTATTGCCTACACCATCATCATCAGGAATATAATTATCGTCATCGTGTTCTGTTCATGTCCGAGTCCGTACAGCAGCAATTTTTGATTCACTCAATTTCCCCTTTAATACCCTTTTTCCAATACATTATTCGCATATCGCCAAGGCCAGTGGCCGTCATCATCCGCAGCATGATCAACTCGAGTCGATTTGAATTGCATTGCATCGATTGACTCCCTTCATTCATCTCCACATTCCAGAACTCTTGCAGATTCTCATCAATCCACACGCCAGGCGGCGAGCATTTGCAGTCCATGCTGTCTGTTATAGAGTCATAAATTTATTAATTTATTCTTTTATAAATAATTTATTTGCTTTTCTTTCATTAAATATACAAATTTTATTAATTTATGTACTTCTCCTCCTCGTCGTCGTCGTCGACGTCGTCATCATCATCAGCCGTCGAGCATGGACATCATTTGCTTTCATTCCGTTGTTATCGCTGCTTTTTTTCTTGACAGGTTTTCGGACTGAGATTGTTTTTCATTTTTATTGAAATTTTATTGCTGTTTTGATTAATTCTTTAATGCTGAATTCTGATGTTGTGAATGTTCAAATTGAATGTTGGCCTGAATGAAATGATAATGAATGGGCAGCCAGCCTGACCATACACATACATACAGGATGTTTGCTCTGCTGTATGGAGGTCATGGCACAAAGATCAATAATGTTTGATTTAAATTAAAAGGAAATTCTGCCGAATGAAATACTGAGAATGCCTCTCATTCAAATGACACACACACACTCAATGGACTCAATCGTGTATCTTATAATGTGTCGTTATTTAATGCTTAAGTACGCAAATTGGTATCCGAAAAGTGCAAAATACATTGGAATTATTAAAATAATATTAAAGGGAGGTAGGGAGACGATTCAATTTCTCCACAATGTGCAGTCGAACGGAAAGTAAGCGTATGGCCATAAGAAAATCCTGAATCCTGGTGGAAACTCAATCTGAATCCACTGGGCAAATCCACTCGCAATGGATGCAACAGAGGATTTGTGCAATCGATAACAGCGATTTATAAATTCATAAAATTCATAAAAATTCATAAAGTTCACATAATATTCATAAAATTCATAACATTCATAAACTTTATAAAATTCACATAAAATTCTCATAAAATTCATAAAAATTCATAAAATTCATAAAATTCATAAAATTCATAAAAATTCATAAAAATTTATAAAATTCATAAAAATTCATAAAATTCATAAAAATTCATAAAATTCATAACATTCATAAACTTTATAAAATTCACATAATATTCATAAAATTCGTAAAATTCATAAAAATTCATAAAATTCATATAATTCGTAAAATTCATAAAATTGATAAAAATTCATAAAATTGATAAAATGATAAAATTGATAAAAAATTCATAAAATTCATAAAATTGATAAAATTCGTAAAATTCATAAAATTCATAAAATTCATAAAATTGATAAAATGATAAAATTGATAAAAAAAAATTCATAAAATTCATAAAATTCATAAAATTCATAAAATTCATAAAATTCATAAAATTCATAAAATTCATAAAATTCATAAAATTCATAAAATTCACATAATATTCATAAAATTTAAAATTCATAAAACTCATAAAACTCATAAAATTCATAAAATTCATAAAATTCATAAAATTCATAAAATTCATAAAATTCACAAAAATTCATAAAAATCATAAAATTCATAAAATTCACAAAAATTCATAAAACTCCTAAAAATTCATAAAATTCATAAAATTCACAAAAATTCATAAAAATTCATAAAAATTCATAAAATTCATTAAATTCATAAAATTCATAAAATTCATAAAATTTATAAAATTCATAAAATTCATAAAATTCATAAAATTCATAAAATTCATAAAATTCATAAAATTCATAAAATTCATAAAATTCATAAAAATCATAAAATTCATAAAATTCATAAAATTCATAAAATTCATAAAATTCATAAAATTCATAAAATTCATGAAATTCATAAAATTCATGAAATTCATAAAATTCATAAAATTCATAAAATTCATAAAATTCATAAAATTCATAAAATTCATAAAATTCATAAAATTCATAAAATTCATAAAATTCATAAAATTCATAAAATTCATAAAATTCATAAAATTCATAAAATTCATAAAATTCATAAAATTCATAAAATTCATAAAATTCATAAAATTCATAAAATTCATAAAATTCATAAAATTCATAAAATTCATAAAATTCATAAAATTCATAAAATTCATAAAATTCATAAAATTCATAAAATTCATAAAATTCATAAAATTCATAAAATTCATAAAATTCATAAAATTCATAAAATTCATAAAATTCATAAAATTCATAAAATTCATAAAATTCATAAAATTCATAAAATTCATAAAATTCATAAAATTCATAAAATTCGTAAAATTCATAAAATTCATAAAATTCATAAAATTCATTAAATTGATAAAAATTCATAAAATTGATAAAAATTCATAAAATTGATAAAATTGATAAAATTCGTAAAATTCATAAAATTCGTAAAATTCATAAAATTCATAAAATTCATAAAATTGATATAAAATTGATAAAATTTATAAAATTCATAAAATTCATAAAATTCATAGAATTCGTAAAATTCATAATTCAAATTCATAAAATTTATAAATCGCAATGAATGCAACAGATGATTTGTGGTTTTACGAAACAACTTCTAGCCTTTTCTTTATGATCAGATAGCGACAAGCTCACTTGCAATCGACAACAGCATGGTAACAAAAACACTCTATATGGAAACCCCTCTGATGAGTTATCCCCCACAAAATACAAAATACGGATATGACCAAAATGTGTATAGGGTGGACCATTTAAAATTTTAAATTTGAACTACCGATTACTTTGACTTTGAAGGGTAAATATTATTTTTATTTTCAGGTTTTTGTTTGACATTTGCAGTAAGGGACGCTTTACGCTCGAACAAAATTGGGAAATATTAAAAACTCACTTCCAAAGCTAGTGAGTCTTTAACGCAAACTGTAAGAAATTTACATGGAAAATTTTCGAGAAGAAAAATCTATAGTTCAGCCTTTATCAAGCTCATTTTCATCTCGAGGACTATGTCAATAAGCAAATTTGCCGCATATGAGGTTCAGAAAAACACACGTGACCATTGAGAAACCAATGCATCCCAACGAGTCACTGTTTTGTGTGGATTTCGTGCTGGATTGAAAAGCCGTGGTATGGTTTTCTTCACTAAACAAGCGACCAGTTGTCAAACAGAGCACCAAAATTTAAGTGTTTCTTCTTGAATATGAGATCAATTAGAGTTGAAATATTTTGTACACATAATCATATCAAAGCTGTGCACAACTAATTGTGTAAATCTCTCATCAGCATATTAATTTTCCAAATTACATATTTTCAAATGTAATAAATTTATTAATATTGTCTGTCGTATTTTTTTTTGTTATTTTCAATGAAAACAGATCTGTTAGAAAATTTTATATTTTATATTGCATTTTTGACCTAATCGTACAGGTTTTATATACAATTTTACTAATAAATTAAAAAAAATCCATACAATCTAAAGTAACAACTATGTATAAAAAATGACAATATTGCTGCCTCAAAATAAAAATGGTTTCGAATCTACAGGAAAGGGATCTGATAATTTAACAATTCTCCAATATAAATATAATATCGTATGGGTCTATAAAAGCGTTATCTGTTTAAAAAAATATATTTTTTTTAAGAAAACCTCTTAATTTAAACAATTAAAAACGGCGTTAACTTGGGTCGGGCTGAACTTTATATACCCTCCACCATAGATTGCATTCCACAGAGGTTGTCGGTTTTCGTACACGTGCAGTAATATTACAGGAAAATATATTTGTTTTTAATATAGCCAAACCAAAACAAATACAAATATTGAAAAAATTATTTTATAAATAAATATAATATTTTAATTATTTCAAACCATTATTTATTTCAAATCAAAAACTAAATATTCTTATATTTATATTTGCAAAAAGCTTAAATACCATAAATATTGGTAGATAGTGGATGCTACAGTTGGTTGTGTTTCCATTCTATTTTAATTCCAAAAGTACACATTTTGAAAATCCATTATCTCTCACGTACACAGTACAACTTCATGATTCAACCAATTTTTGCCGTAAAAGAAAAATTACGAATTTGGAAAAAAACTTTTTATTTTGCGTGTCTATGTAGTCAGAGGAATGTATACGCCGAATTCCATGATTCCAGCTGCGCCCATTTGGTTGGTACCATTTTTAACCCCTTGACGTTTCTACGCAATTAGAATTTCATCATTCTAGCTGTAGTCGTTTAGTTGGTACTATTTTTATCCCTCTGTACCATTGTATCCCTTGAAAGTACGAATTTCGAAAAATCCGTTTATTTTCCGTGTCTACGCAGTCAGAGGAATGTATACTCCGAATTGCATGACTCTAGCTGCGGTCATTTGGTTGGTACTATTTTTATCCTCTTTTTTCTATGTTAACCCCAAAAAGTTCGAATTTCCAAAAATCCGTTTATTTTACGTGTCTACGCAATCAGATGAATGTAGACACCGAATTCCATTATTCTAGATGCAGCCGTTTGATTGGTACCATTTTTATCCCTCTATTCCGTTTTTACCCCTTAAAAGTACGAATTTGGAAAAAATACTTTTACATTATGTACCTACTCAATTAGAGGAATGTACACACCAAAATTTTAGCTGTTATCGTTTGGTACGTACCATTTCTATTCCTTTTTTGCCCTATTTCACCCCCTACATATAAGAATCACTTTATGGTGCACGTTTTTGCTATAAGGGGAATGCGCATACCAAATATCAAGCAAATATAAGCAGACATATTAAAAAAACATGCGTAAATACGTTAAAATATTAAGGATTATTATGGGTATTTTTAGTCCTTGTGAGGGAAACATTTTTCCCTTTGGGCCGATTTCGCCCAGTTTCCCACCCAATCCATTTATGGAAAATTTAGACGTCCTAGCTCCTTTCGTTTAGATTCTAGCGTGCTTTCAACAGACGGACGGACATGGCTAGATCGTCTTAGAATTTTATGACGATCAAGAATATATATACTTTATACGGTCTCAGGTCGATATTTCAAGGTCTTACAAACGGAATGACAAAGTTAGTATTCCCCATCCTGGAAGTATAATGAGTAAAATAAAAGAAAAGCCATTAGTTTTGAACTAAAATTGGATGTATTAAAATGTTTTAAATCGGGAGAAAAAACTGTTGACATAGGAAGAACCTTTGGGTTACCACCCAAAATAGTAACCACCAATTTGCAACAGAGACAGTTCTAAAATAACCCAATTTGTTGAAATTGCCACACCATTCCAATGTAAACAAGTTACAAAAGTAAGAGATTCATTATTGGTTAAAATGGAGTCCCTTCTTTCTATATGGATACAAAATCAAAATAACAGAAGAATGCCACTGAGCAAGGGTATGATTAAAAGCAAAGCACTTTCCATATATAACGACCTTAACATTAAAAATTCTGCATCCGCAAGCAATGAAAATTCAAAAGAATTTGAAGCTAGCAACTATTGGTTCAACCGGTTTAGAACATGTGGCATTAAAAGGACAGATACATTAGCACCAGAAACGTTTAAGCTGCAACTGAAAGTCATAATCGAAAATGGAGGGTATTCTGCTAAGCATGTTTTGAATGCTTACGACGAATACAGGTCTTTTTTGGAAAAGGTTACCATCAAGAGCATGTCTGTCAAAAACTGAGAAATCATGTGCAGGATTTAAAGCTGCCAAGGATCGACTTACACACCTTTTGGGAGGAAACGCAGAAGGAGATTTTAAATTTAAGTCTTTTCTGATTTACCAATCTGAATAGCCTAGAGCAATGAAAAATTTAAAAAAATGTGATCTTCCTCTACACTGGCGTGTTAATAAAAAGGATTGGATGACTGAAACCTTGTTTAAAGATTGGTTGGAAAATTGTGCTGTTCGATTCAAATTCAAACATTACTGTTCTACTGAAAACATTTACTTTGAAATGATTTTGTTAGTCGTTAATGCACCAGGACATCCAATCCAATTCAGATAACTTGTCCGATCATGTAAAACTGGTTTTTATGCCGCCTAACACAACATCCCAACTAATACAACCTATGGATCAAGGCGTCATATCAAACTTTAAAATGAATTAACTACAGCGGACTCTTCGTCAACTTATTGAATCAACCGACAGAAATGATAAACTACCCAGCAAAAACTTGGTAGTGACACCTCATTATTTTTAGCATTACCTAGTAATGACAGCTCGTTACGCCCAGCATTATTTTGAAGTATGAAATAATTACTTCCTTATAATGGATTAAATGGCACTTGTTGGTAAGTTAAATTTCATAGAATTTTAGATTTTAAAAATTAATTTTCTACATTTTTGTGGTGAGTCAGAGAATAGCAGTGCGGTTGTTATCGCAGCTTAGTTATCCAGGCTTAAAGAAAAACATCCCTAAATGCTGTACTCAGATTGTTAACAAGTCGATACAAAATGTATAATTTAATAAAAATGTTGTTTTCATCACTTATTAAGCCATTATTGGTAATTATTTGGCTAGTTATCAATAATGACTTATTTTGTATCTTCTTGAGGCCACTTATTTTACAACTCGTTTAGAAGTACTTATTTATTAACTTTTTGTAAGCGTGCGTGGAAGTACTTATTTCTCAACTTTTTGTAAGTGTGTGTGGAAGTACTTATTTTTTACAATCCCTTTATAATTAGTAATTAGAAACGGATCCGAAAAATAAGTAGTGAAGGTTTTTGGTTTTGCCTTATTCTCCACATTACTTGGTAATGAGAGTTTTTGCTGGGTATCCACGAAAGACTTTTGGAAAAATTACAACATAATGATGGCTATTGCAAACATAAATTTATCTTGCAAATAAAGTTAGAGCATCTTCTATGAAAGGAGGTTGGCGGTAATTATGACCAGAACTCATTAATAGAGATGTAGATGGTGTTAATGACGTTCAAAATGTTTGTAGAGAGTTGGTTGATTTAGCCAGAGAAGCGGACTTCGACGGAATGGAGGAAGATGACATTAATGAACTGTTTTTATCTCACGAAGAGGACCCTGATAATGAAAGTTTATTAGCTAGCCATTGATGTTCAACATGCGTTAGAGGAAGACATTATAATAACTGATGTTGCAATAGAAGACAAAAAATTGACGACTGTCAATATTTCCAAAGCTATGCATTTGATTTCACAGGCAATGGATATATTTGCTGATAATGATCCCGACGAAAACCGTAGCTCAGGCGTAGCAGCATCGCTTGATAACGCAATTAGTTGCTATAAGGAAATCTAGACACAAAAGAAATCTATAAAAATTCAACAAACCTTAGACAACTTTGTTGACAAAGCCCCAAGAATGAATTTTTGTTATGTTTTTATGTAAATTTATACAGGGTTTTCTAACAAGAGGTGCTGTTTTGAATCACCCGGTATTTCGATAGCCGGGCAGACTATATGATACACTCCACTTTCTATCGGAATCAAATTCAATTCAGTAAAAAAGTTAAAAAGAGGAAAAATTTGTTTATGTTTCCCAATCATAGGCTAATATGACCTGGTCCAATTTGTCAAATCGAGAATAATATTTGTATCGGGGCTATATCCAAACATGGAATGAAGTGACTAACTTTCACAATAAGTTCTTCCAGTTGAAGTATAACGTATTATGCTCAATTTTAAGAAATTCTCTGAAAATACGCGGTTTCTGGGGGAACAAAATTTGTATGAGAGCTATATGTAAATCTGAACCGATGTGAACCATTTTAACCATAGGTGTTCCTAGTTTAAATATAAGATGTTTTGTCAATTTTGAAGAAAATCTGTTAAAATATGTGGATTTTAGAGCGGAAAAATTCAAATTGAGAACGAAATTTGTATGGGAGCTACATATAAATCTGAATCGATCTAACACATTTTTACAACAGGTATTTCCAGTTGAAATATAAGGTGTTTTGCGAATTTTGAACGAAATCTGTTAAAATATATGGATTCTAGAGCGGAAAAATTAAAATTGGGAGCAAAATTTGTATGGGAGCTATATATAAATCTGAACCGATCTAACACATTTTTACTACAGGTGTTTCTAGTTGCACTATAAGATGTTTTGCCAATTTTGAAGAAAATCTGTTGAAATATGTGGTATCTAGAGTAAAAAGGGTCAAATCGGGAGTGAAATTCGTATGGGGGCTATATCTAAATCTGAATCGATTTTCTTCAAATTAAATAGCGTTCGTCCTTGTCCCGAAAAATATCGTTGTGCAATGTTTCGTTTGGTTCTGGCTACAATTGCGACCTGTATCGTAATTACAACAATATATGGACAGACGGATAGACAGATGATCGACTCAGAAAGTGATTCTAAGCCGATCGGTATAATTAACAATGGGTCTATCTCCCTTCCTTTGGGTGTTACAAACAAATGCACAAAGACATAATACTCTCTTGGAGTGTATAAAAATGGAACGCTACACGCCTCAACAACGCATTGAAATTGGGTCCTTGAGATGAATGAAAGTGATCCGGAATTCCATCGAAAAAACATCTTGACTTATGAGGCCCATTTCCACCTCGGTGGCTACGTCAACAAGCAAAATTGTCGCATCTGGGGCTCGGAAAACCCAAGAGTTATTGTTGAGAAGCCTCTCCATCCTCATCGTGCGACTGTTTGGTCCGGCGGTGTCTTTGGACCTTACTTTTTCGAAAATGAGGTTGGATCAACAGTTACGGTGAATGGATTGCGCTATCGAGAGTTGATTAATGATTTTTTATGGTCGGAGTTGGATGGTGTTGATCTTTCAACAAGACGGCGCTACGTGCCACACAAGCAACGAAACCATTGCTCTTTTACGGGAAAAGTTTCCGGACCGTGTTAACTCTCGAAGAGGTGATCATAATTGGCCACCAAGATCTTGTGATTTAACATCTTGCGATTTCTTACTTTGGGGCCACATGAAGGATAAGGTCTACGCCAAGAGCCCAGCGTCGAATCAAGACCTCAAAGATAGAATTCGTGAGGCTAGGCGAGGACATAGGACAGCCACTTTGCGATTTGGTTATGGAAAATTTCATGAGAAGTTTATGGCCCTGTAAGCGTTGTCGTGATGGCCATTTGGCTGATGTTGTCTTTCATTATTAACGGCATACCTTCCTCTTTATTATGAAATAAACATCCGATCATTTAGCTCAAAAAAAAAGGAAATTTTCTTTGAATACCAAAATAACACCACTTGTTGGAATACCCTGTATTTTCTTATTTTTTTATAATAATTAAAAATATTTGTTGAAATGGCTTGTCAATTACAAGTAAATAAAATGAAATAAATTGACTTTCTTAGCAAAAATCTTACTAAATATTTAAATTTTTGACCCAATCAACCGAATTTATAGCGAAAAAAAAGTAATTCTGGCGCAAATCGGGGCTCTAGTGTATTATCTTTTGCTGCATAATGCATTCACATGTATCATTGTTTGGAATAAAACAATTTCTTTCAGTGTATATTTCATTTCATGCTGCCATTTCAATTTAGCTGTGTGACCCCATTTTTAGACGAATAGAAAAGTGAAAAATGCTTTAATTTCAGCCTGAGCATTTAATTAATGTTAGCCGATATTTTGCTATTATCCCCTCCAATCAACAGAGAACGAAAAAAAGAAAACAATTTGCTGCTCGCCTCACTAAGCTTATCGAAACAATTTGAATCGGTGTAAGTCCGGATAAGCCTACATAAATTTTCAGCTGATTCGGCAGCAGCAATTTAAGACATCCTTGACCTCTTGTTGCCACATAGCGCTCGCTGGAGCACTAGCGCCCAAACCAACCACCCTTCACACACACACACACGCTCAGCAGACTTTCCAGCTCAGCGCCAATTAAGAGGGTATTTCGTTTGTTTTTTTTTTTTTTTTTTTGAGCGCGCGAGTTGGGTTATTTCGTTAACGAGTACAGCCGGTAGTGGCAGGCAGGCAGGCGGCAACAAACGAATTTAAAGCATTTCATGATGGCAACAAAACTATTTGGAATAATTAGTCAGCGAGAGGAGAGTTTGAGTTGAGTAGGAAAAAAGTGCGGCAGGAGAAGAGCGCGGTGCAACAACGCTCGGTCGCTACATGTACAGCTACATAATAAGCCGCTTATTATTCGTGGCAAGGCCCGACCCGGCCAATGATGCCGCCGTTTGCACTTGCTACGCGTTGCGAGAATAGTTGCGGCAATAGTGCCAGTGCCAGAGTACCAATGCCTATGGCAGTGGCAGGAGGCGCACAGCACACAGTGGCAACATTTTTTAAAGCAATTTTTTCCCCTGACCAAACACATTCACATGAACTGCCTCAAGAAAAAACAACCAACAAACTCCCCGGAAGGGAAACGCAGAAAGGAATTCGACCAACTTCTGGGTTTCGTGTCCTCCAGAGGAGAAAAAATGTTAAACGCATCAAAAACTAATGAAAAGAAAAGAATGCGCCAAGTTGCAGCAACAGAAAAAACCGACGAAAATCAGCAGAAGCGAAGCAACAGCAGCAGTTTCAATTAAATGTTTTGTTGAATATTTGCCAAAGCAAAAGTTAATTACACAACAATTTGTACAGGTCTGAACTTTGCTGCTGCTGCTGCCACTGATGATGATGATGCTGCTGTTGCTGATGGCTTGTTGTGCTTTTTGCCCTGGTACCATTTTCGTAGCTGAAGCTAAAGCAGCAAATTATGCTGGTGATGTGGCCGCCCCATGGCCGTTTGCTATAAATGTTGTTAATGCAGATGCGCTTATGCTGCCTCGCTCACCTTCCTCTTTTCTACTCTACTCCATCCTCTTCCTCCTCGGCTGCCCTGGTGCATTTAATGGATATTTCTTTTTAATATCTTGTAAATGCAAAACAATTTATTGCATAACGGACAGAGCACTGTGCGGATACTAAAGAAGAAGACGAAGCAGAAGAAGAAGACGAAGAAGAAGTATAAAAAGAAGATGAAAAGACAATATCCAGCCAAACAACGATTAAGCCAACACAACACCAGCTAACATCACGTCAGGAAGCAAAAGGCCAACCATGAAATGAAACCCAGGAGAAAAATATCTTAAAATTAATGCAGAGAAGCCCAATGGACGAAACGAAACGAAACAATAACAACAGAAACGAAGTCTCTGGTCTGACTTATAGTGTAAAACGAGGGAGGGGCTGAGAAATTTTAGACCTAGAAAATCAGGGATCAGGAACCAAATTTCAGAATCAGAATTTATTCAGACTTAAAACGAGGGACTCCCTGCCCCTTTTGTCTTTAAATTGGTCTACACATATCAATCTCAGAAGATTATGGTCCTTCGAGGAGGTCAACAACTTTAAGTGTACCAAATATGGCGGATTTTGCCACGCCCCTGCCAGTGCCTCCCACACAAGTCATCCAAAACTACGTAAAATAAAATCTGTTATAACTTCTACACTTATGAATGGAATATTGAGAAATTTGGAATTACATTCTCATGAAATATGGGCGACATTGCCGCGCCCCTTTTGGGACCTCCACACAAAGTGGCATAAACTTTGTTTTTTTTTCACTGAACCAAAACTCAGGGGATGACCCCTATAAATGCTGTGCATTGTGTTGGTTGAATTGGAAGGAAGAAAGAGGGAGTAGTGTTTGTTGAATCTTGTTTTAAACTTCTGAACATCATAATAGTCCGGGAATATATCTGCCGGAAGTCGATTCCACATGCGGCTAGTGCGGGCGAAGAACGAATTTATTCTGTAAAGTGTAGTGCGGCGGGTTGTCCAATCGACAACAAATGGATGAGCGTTCCTGGAGAGTCGCGAATCTCTACCTAACGTTCTCACGGGCGGTATAAGATCACGAATTTCCGAAGAACAAACACCATGAAAGTAACGATAGAACAAATATACACAACCCAATTCTATTGTTTCCCTTGAACATCGTCATAATATGTTCAAGGGAAACAAGAGAATTGGTTATCCTACCAACACCATCGCCCTCCTCTGGACACGGTCAAGTAGCTCCAGTGATGAAGCTGGAGCACCCGACCATATATGGGAGTTGTATTCCAGCTCTGGTCTGATGTAAGTAGTGTAGATATTGAGAAGATCAGAGGGAGTGAAGTATTTCTTATACCGGTTTAAGAAGCCTAGACACTTGAATGCTTCTTTCGACACATCAAATGCATGTTTTTCCAACGAACATCACGTTGTATTTTCATGCCGAGAACATCGAGAGCATCTGATTGCTCAATATCTACATCGTTCATTAAAATCGACGACAGTATTGGATCAGCGAATCGCTTGTGAGACAACAAGGAGCACTGGGTCTTACGTGCATTAAAATCTACTCGACCCCACTCAGAAATGGCCAGCAAATCCTGGCTAAGTGACTCATCCATCAATCACCTTTTGTCCTCAATTTCTTGACGAGTTGGTCTATGATCGAATGAGTATGAATGACAGAGGTTGCTGTCATCCGCAAATGAGTATATTGGATTCGAAGTCCGATCCAATAGGTCGTCGATGAAAATATGAAAAAAATGGAGGGGGAAAGGCCAGAGCCCTGTGGTACACCTGCAGTTAACCTATGCTCGTCAGATGAGAACCCATCTACAAGAACGTGCGATCGAGGAAGCTCGATATAAATCGAGAGAAGTCACTACCAACACCATACTCTCCATAACCTTCGAAAGCGCTGAGCAAATCTCGATCGGTCGATAGTTAGCAGGGTTATTAGCCACACCTTTTTTGGGGATGGGCTGGATGTTCGCAATCTTCCAACGCGCTGGGAAGACCCCTGCACGGTATGAAAAGGTTGGGAAGTGGACGGGCTAGCGTCCAAGAGCACTTACATAGGACAAGTGCTGAAATGCCATCCGGGCCCGGAGATTTATTTACGTCCAGATTTGCGAGAACCCTTTTAACTCCACGTGTTCGAAAAAATATCTGAGGCATGGAACTTAATACATTTTCGATCATGGGGAGTGGTTGATTGCTTTCCGGCAAGAATGACTTCCTTGCAAACATTTCAGCCAATAGGTTAGCTTTTTCAACCGGGTTAGTGAATATCTGGTCATCTTTAACAAGAATTGGGATATATGAGGAGTTATCCTTTACTCTTCTTACAAATGACCAAAACCTCTTACTTCCCCTGGGGAAAGAAAGAACTTTGACACAAAGACGTTGATTGTACAGAAACTGTTCCCGTCTAAGTACCTTGGCACACATGGTTCTTGTCTGCTTGCGTGGTGGCATTTTTATTTAAACGCCATTTCCTGAACGCTTCCTCTTTGGATCTGACAGCAGTCTTGCATGCCTGGTTAAACCAACTTTTATTAGATGGCTTTTCCGAAATAACTTTAATTGGAATAAATGACTTCATTCCAATCAAGATAATATTTTCAATAATTTCAGCCGCAGCATCTATATCGTCATTTAGAAAACAAAGTTTCCAATTGAATTGCTGGAAAAAGTTGTTGAGCTCGGCCCAACGTGCCTTTTCGTATATATATATTGTCCGCTTTGGGACTGGGGTCGAAGCGACACGAAGCGCGGAATACGAAAAGGATGCTGAAACAATACAGTGATCCGAATTACCGAGAGTTGCTAGAACGTTAACTTAATACTTTTCAAAGTGTGATGTTAAGAAAAGATCAAGAACATTAGAGTGTTGCCCTTGGAAACACGGAATGTGAATCGACTAACGTTATCTTACTTGTTTTACAATTCCATTCCTTCTGAACAAGTTTCCGAGTCTGATGCAGACAACATAAAGAAACTCGTATGAGCTGCTGTCAATAACTCGAAAAAAAATGTCTGTCTAACAGTCGCCGACTTTACCGACCGTTTTTGACGCTTTGTCCGATCTGTCGAAACAATTTCGAAAAAAAGTCAAAACAAACAAAGTGGAGCGCCCTAGCAGTGGAGTTGGTAAAGTGCACGGCTATCAGCTTGGTGGTAGTGCTTCCATGTCAGGCATTTACACCACGCGAAGACACGAGCCAATTCGTTTCCATCGCTCTTGCAATGACGAACGGTGAAAGGTCCTCGTTACTCACGGAAAAAGTAAGACAATAATCCAACAATTTGCAAGAGTCGGAGCTACAAACAAACACAGGAAGCGAAGACACCGAACAGAGAACAGTTATTGAGTTATCAATGACTCTGTTAAAAACGGAGTCTGGTCAAAAAAGTTATCGTTCCTGTAACAGCATGTCTGTGTTGTCCATATTGTATCTCCTTTTGGTAGATCCGTCCCAGGTTCAAGAAGATGCGGACTTGGGGAGCACCTGGGATGGTTTAGTAAAGGGTGATTTTTTAAGAGCTTGATAACTTTTTTTTAAAAAAAACGCATAAAATTTGCAAAATCTCATCGGTTCTTTATTTGAAACGTTAGATTGGTCCATGACATTTACTTTTTGAAGATAATTTCATTTAAATGTTGACCGCGGCTGCGTCTTAGGTGGTCCATTCGGAAAGTCCAATTTTGGGCAACTTTTTCGAGCATTTCGGCCGGAATAGCCCGAATTTCTTCGGAAATGTTGTCTTCCAAAGCTGGAATAGTTGCTGGCTTATTTCTGTAGACTTTAGACTTGACGTAGCCCCACAAAAAATAGTCTAAAGGCGTCAAATCGCATGATCTTGGTGGCCAACTTACCGGTCCATTTCTTGAGATGAATTGTTCTCCGAAGTTTTCCCTCAAAATGGCCATAGAATCGCGAGCTGTGTGGCATGTAGCGCCATCTTGTTGAAACCACATGTCAACCAAGTTCAGTTCTTCCATTTTGGGCAAAAAAAAGTTGGATATCATCTCACGGTAGCGCTCACCATTCACAGTTACGTTACGATTCGCATCATCTTTGAAGAAGTACGGTCCAATGATGCCACCAGCCCATAAACCGCACCAAACTGTGACTTTTTCTGGATGCATTGGTAGCTCTTGCAATGCTTCTGGCTGATATTCACTCCAAAATCGACAATTCTGCCTATTTACGTACCCATTGAGCCAAAAATGAGCTTCGTCGCTGAACACAATTTCTTTCTTTCTGAACTTTCTTAACAGAGCACGCATTTTGATAATAAAATTCAATGATTTGCAAGCGTTGCTCGTTAGTAAGTCTATTCATGATGAAATGTCAAAGCATACTGAGCATCTTTCTCTTTGACACCATGTCTGAAATCCCACGTGATCTGTCAAATACTAATGCATGAAAATCCTAACCTCAAAAAAATCACTCTTTATATTCCCAACAATTCTCGCCCATTATTTGTCGCGGGAGCTCTTTTTGGTCTCCGAGAACGATATTCACGGTATAGTTTTTACTGCTACGACTGCGTATCGATGAATATCGTTTAGACCTGCCTCGTTCGGACCTCTCTCTAGATCATGAAGGTCGTTCCTTACCTGTCTGGGTGTAGTGGCAGATCCATAAGATAGTGATTATGGTTATGATTGCTTCTATGACAACACCCAAACATGAACTGCGCAAATAGTAGACTCCTCATGCCTGTTGCTGTTCTCAGTGCGGCATTTTGACAAGTTTCCATATTTTTTGTATGTTTCTCCACGGACTGGGCTATAGCTTTGTAAGAGGTCAACAAGGTTTCTTTGTCCATTGCTTGTTCCTACTACTCATTTTATTTGCAAAATATCTGTAATATATGCAGAGGATTTATATCTGGACCATCAAATGTGATCCAAGGATTTGAGGGTAATTTACGGCTGGTATTGTTGTGTAGTCGACTCTCATATTCAAAGTCCAAAGTCCTGATCTCTTTAGAGCATGTATTAAACAGTGAGTATGGCTGACGATTTGGAGCCGGATACCTGTACATTCCTCATTGTGAAGAAATCTGGAAGATGGATATGTGTTCAGTCTTCAGCATATCTCGTACGAGTTAGCGCCCGACAACGTATGTCGTCAGGAGATTGGGAATACCATAAATGTAGAGGTTAAACAGTGCCGGAGATATCACTCCTCCTTGGGGAGGTTTGAATTTCCTGTTTCCACAAAATGACTTGAGACCATACGATCCAGCGTTTTGGACTGGACTAACTGGTGTTGGCGATGACCTCGATGAGAAAGGTATGGTTGCGGTATCGAATGCCGTCGATAGATCAAGAGCAACGATGATGTGTAAAGCAGTGATAACGTGTAAAGCAGTAGTCGAACTAAACTGCTTTCGGAACACATGCAGATGATCAGCAATTAGAAAATGACAATTACGGTTAGCGAGGAAAAGCGCCTTCGCTACTGAAGAGAGAGAAGAGAGATCGGCCTGTACTATTCTCCTTTACTTTCGTGTTATTCTGTCATCAATAGCGTAATCACTATGGCTATTCTCCAGGCTTCGGAGACAGTGAGACAGATTTTTTAAATATGGTTACAGATATTGAAACGTGTCCGCTGAATGGCATCAATGGAAAACAGTACTCGGAAAGGTTTTTTTCATTGTCGCAGCTAAGACAGTGATTGTTGTAGAGCAACTTCATTCGTCGCGCATGCAGTCAATCTTAATACGTTCCTTCTATGTAGGTTGGTTGAGAGTCCAGGTTTGTCTGGATATTTGACAAGTGTCTAAGTTTTTCCCACTTCTAATTAGGTCGGTCTAGGTCGGAAAGCCTATCGGTGTTGCGAAAAACTCCGTAGCGAGGGTACTTAAAGTAGATTCCATATCCCCGTCTGCTTCTTCGTTCGTATAAAAGTCCCGGTAGAGCTCCTCAAAGCACTGACCTATTGACGTAGATGTTATGCGATTAGATCTGAGAGACAAAATGACAGTTTGACGTTCTACAAAGATTCCTATGTTCCCTTAATTGCGAAGACTTCCAACTGAATGACGCTGCAGCTGTCAGGAAGCCGGAATTAATATGTTAGGAAAGCTCTTTCTGAGAAGTCACCGAAACCAACTCCACAATCCATTTTGGAGTCGTCCTCAGTTTCATATTCGACAATTGTGAATTGTGTTCCCCTCTCAATTCTTGAAGTGAATTTTACTTCGAAAGGGATTGCGAATCTCATCTTAGTAGTGCCTTAAGTTAACAATCCCTTTTGCAATATATGTATACCAATATATACCATATGTTTTCTTTAAAGTTCATCCAAATTTCCCAACCTCCCTCTTACCAACTAACCCAAATATTAAGTACCTCGAAGAAAAAATTAAAATTTTTCAAAATTTCTTAACTTTTTCCTTGTCTTCTTCTTCTTTTGCTTTTTAACCGTTTGCACAGTTTACGATGATGACTAAATTCTTGCGATTCGAATCACTTCCCCGATCAACAACACACAGACCATATGAACGAAGAAAAAAAAAACAGACTTCATTTGAAGATTTGAAGCGCGTACCGTCGTCTGCAGCCACATAATGGATGGATTGTCCGATTGTCTTCTGATTGCAGTCGACTGGCTGAGTACATGTGAATGGATGGTACGTTGGGATGGGATGGGACGGATGGATGGATGGATGGATGGGATGACTTGGATGGATGGCTAGTTTGGACTAAGGCTAAGCCAGCCGTCCTTCTGTTCACAAACTAAGAAAGAAGAAAAAAACGTTCTTGTGAAATGAAAAATTACTGCTTTTAAGTACTTAAGATTGCAATTGTTGGTGTTTTTGCCTGTCGGATTGCCGTTCTTTTACCGCCGTTGTGGCTAAGGTTAATGCCTCTTTTTTTCCCCATCGCACAACGCCACAAAAGCACGCTCATTCATATACGAAGTAATCTGTAGCGATTTGACCTAATGTTTGCTGCAGCTTTGGCTAACCACTTTATGATTTTGGCGCATTAAGAAGAAGTACGAAATAATAACAATAACTGGTGGCAGGGGAAGAATGAGGCTCATTGTTACCATGAGAAATTGTAAAGGAGCTCAATTGCGTTACAGCAAAGTCATCAATAATTATAGGTATAGGGAGAGATATTTAATAAGAAGTTTAAGCAAATGTTTAATTTAATATCAATTTTGTTTTTTTTTAGACAGATCTTGGCGTGATTATTTTTATGGTCACCTAATTCCAAAGGACAAAAATCAAATGTGAATATTTGATTGAGCATAGTGACCACATAAAAATCCTCCCAAAATTTTAGTCTTCTATTGTAAAAACCGGCGACTATATTAGCGAATTTCAGAAAGTCCTATCAACAAATTTATTTGAAAAATAAGCCCACATCCAAGAGTAAGAATTATTGACATTGTCATACCCACAGTCAAGTGAAATAAAGAGTCTGTTACCTATAAATGGTATTCGCGGGAGGGTCGCCTGTCAATATCCCTCAATCGATATTGTTTGTCGTCGACTCTCATATTCAATGTCCTTCTGATTTCTGCAAACCATGTAGTAAAGAGTGTGGCTGAAGATTTGGAGGCAGATATTTGCATATTCCTCGTTGCAAAGAAATTCTCAAGTTCTACTAGATAAGTGTTCAGCATTTCACATATTTCATCCTAGTTGGGGCCGACGATGGAATCGTGCGATCATCGGCGTATGTCACGATTTCCATGCCGCCATAACGGAAAACCAGAAAAGTAGAGGTTAAACTGTGCCGGAGACTCTACGGGTTTGGACTTCCTGTTTCCGAATACCGCGAATAAATGGAGTCTACATATATAGATCGCGATTCAACGTTTCAGACAGCTCCTGAAGGACGTGTTGGCGATATCCTCGATTAAAACGTATAGACTGTATAGAATGCCTTCGATAGGTTAAGCGCCTCGAGGACCGCCCTATCGCACGTTTTATCCTGGCTAGGGCCGCGGTCGATATATGTGTTTATAGCGTGTAAAGTGGTAGTCGTACTACACTGGAAAATATCCCTTAAGGCACGGGAGAAGAAGCACCTCAAATGTCTTCGCTACTAGAGAGAAGAGAAATCTGACTGCAAATTATCCATAAATCTTTGGGGTCACATTCGATGGTCTATATAAATCATCTGCGCACGCCACAGTTATTTGCGAAAAAATGAGAAGTAGGAACAAGATCATTAAATCACTTGCCGGCGGCACTTGAGGAACGGACAAATAAACCATTCTGACCTCTTACAATGCAATAGGCCGGCCAGTGGCGAACTATGCGGCACAAGTGTGGTCTGCGAATGTGAGTGAACACCAGCAGGCGGTCTCCTCATGTCCCACTACGATCACCAGCATGAGTCTAAGGTCATATCCGTACGTAGACTCAACTTCATGTTGTCTACACAGTATCTGCTTGGGTGTTATCGCAGAGACCATCCTGATCACCATTTTATGGTTCTCCCGGACAAGTAACGAAAGACCTCCAAGATCTAGACAGAGGTCCAGATGTACAAGAGAGAGCCTCTAGATCACCGTCTAGAAGTCTAACCGATATTAATCGAGACACAGTCGCAGCAGCAGTAAACAGCCATACCGTGGATATGGTTCTCGAGGAACATGACCAACTCCAGATCAGTTCTGGCACAGCTGAGATCTGGATGTAGTAGCCGTTCAATATAACACAATGGACGAATTGATGTCAACGTCCAGAACATATGCCCACCCTGTATGCAGGGGCCTGACGACACGCTTCAGTTCTTCAACTTCCCAGCAAAACCAACTCCCTAAGTACACACCCGAAGCAGGTGGCCTGAACCTGTAGACAGATGACACAGATCCACTAGAAGGAGTTAAAAAAATGGACAATACAAATACGAACAAAAGCACCAATATTCGACCTAACACCGCAGATGTGGATATTATAAATTTCCTGCCAGATGTTTGCAATATCATATAGATCAGGAAAGTTGCCATATCAGAAATATCTAGGCCATTAAAATGGGTTCTCCATAGAAGATATTCTCTTGATCTATCAGCAGTCTAGCTTAAAGGCGACAACTAAATAACTTTTGTTTAATTTGACGCTGCCGAAAGAGGCGTTGCACTAATAGATGACTAAAACAATGTGCTGTGCTGAAACATTTTGTACATTTGAATCCCCTGGAACGGCGGGAGTATTTTTTTTAAAAATTTTGCTTTTGTATGGGAGCTCCCTTAATACGATGTCTATCTATAAAAAATAAACAAATGTATGGGGTTCGCATGTTCGGAGAAAATATTGGGACTTAAAAATATTGGGGATTGACATCACTAGGGGCGGTGGTAGCAAATTTTAGAAAATAAAAGTTTTTGTATGGGAGTCCACCCTTAACGAGTGAAGAGAGGGGGAGGTATGTTTGGGGAAAATGTGGAGGAGTGATTAATAAGGGCCAGTCTTAAATGTCTCCCCTCTATGAGCAGTTTTGGGTCTTTCTTTCATAAAAATTATAAAAAATAAAAATGTATGGGGACCACCTCAAGGCTTGAAGATAGAAGTTAGATATGATGTCCTGAGAAAATATTGGGGCTGAAAAAATATTGGGGGTTGGTCATACATTTGACTCCCCTAGGGGCCTCCTTGGGGCAGTTAGAGCGGCGGAGGCAAATTTTATAAAAATATAGTTTATAAAGCCCCTTTAAGCAGTGTGCTTAGGAGGAAAATGTGTTTGGAAAACATTTTTGGAGAAGGAATATTAATGGCGATTGGTCTTACATTTAACGCAGCTAGGAGCGACTTTGGGGGAGTTTTGGGTTTTACGATTATAACAAAAATTATAAAAAAAAATATTCGTATTGGGTACCAGCTTAAGGGTTGAAGATAGGGAGTAGGTATGCCCTGAGAAAATATTGGGGGTTGGTCATACATTTGAATCCCCTAGGGTCAGTTAGAGCAAATTTTATAAAAATATAGTTTTTTGTATGGCAGCCCCCTTAAACAGTGGGCATAGGAGGAAAGTGTGTTTGGAAAAAATTGTTGGAATATTAATGGAGATTGGTCTTACATTTAACCCAGCTAGGAACGACTCCGGGGCAGTTTTGGAACTTGCTGTGATAACGAAAATTATAAAAGTAAAATTTTCGTATGGGGAGCATTTTAAAGGTTGAATATAGGTGGTGGGTATGTTCAGAGAAAATACGGGTTTGAAAAATATTGGCGGTCATACATTTGACTCCACTAGCTCCTTGGTCTCCTTGGGGTACTAAAAGCGGTGGTGAAATTTTATAAAAGTTACTTTTTTAAATGGGAGCCTCCTTAAGTAGTGGGGATTTGGGGTATGTGTGTTCGGAAAAAATGGTGGGGAGGATAATGCAATGGGAGTCGATCTTACATCTAACCCTTCCTGGGGCGACTCCGAGGCAGTTTTGGGGTTTTTGTGTATTTTTACCCCTTTTCACACACCTTTGATCCCGATGAGCGACCACTTACACTTATCCCACAAGCACCATTTTTGGCTCTTTAATTTTGTCCAAGAACCTCACAAAATTAAGGGTTCTAGTTTGAATTCTTTGCTGTTAACTGGAAATCCATCTGTGGATGTGTCTGGCTTTATGAGCGAGTTTTCTAATTGCATCAGAGAAGCTACTGTTGTAAGAGAAAAAAAATACACTGACAAAAACATTAATTACTCCGTGGGTTAATGAGAATTTACAATCGCTCATTCAATTGAAGAAGGCCTTGTTGGCGAAGCGGAGGAAGAAAGGCACTAGCTCCAGTCTAGAAAAAAATATTGAAGCAAATTAGTAAAATCATAAAAAAACTAATAAATTATGTATGAATGCATTTTACCAAGATCAACTTGAAGCTCTTAAACACAATCCAAAAAAAAGCTGGAAATTTTTGAATGAACATCTCGGTAGATCATTGAGGCCGGAGATAAAAATTAAAGGTAATGATGATGAACTTGTGGATAATAGAGGAAAATGTGATGCCTTTCATGAATTCTTTTTACATGCCACATCTCTATTGAAGGAGAGTATTGTACAGTTACCTGGAGATTGTGATAATATATTTCGCAACATGATACAATGCCAGCAATTTTTTTCTTTTACAAATATTGCAGATGAAGAAATTTTGAAGCATATTTCAAATCTCCAGTTTAATAAAAGTCCTGGCCATGACGGCATTTCAAGCAAAGCTCTATCAAAATGTAGCGAGTTAATACATTCCAGACTTTCAAGTATGTTTAATTATATTGTAAACACTGGAATATATCCTGAAGTTCTTAAAATATCTAAAATAATTCCCATTCCTAAGAAACCTGGTGCGTGTACCGTTGATAAGTATAGACCAATCGCGTTGTTGCCGATAATGGATAAAATGTTTGAGAAAATTTTATATAGCCAGTTAACTACTTTCCTAGAGCAAACTAAACAGATTTATCGATACCAATTTGGGCTTAGAAAAGGCAGTGGTACACAAGATGCAGTTGTGAATGTGATCAATATGATATGTGATGGTCTGGATACTGGTAACGGTGGAGTAGCGGGAATTTTTTATGATTTTTCAAAAGCATTCGATCTGGTGGATCATGAAATTCTTATGCAGAAACTTCCATTCTACGGCATTACTGGAAATTCACTACAATTAATGGAAAATTGTCTACAAGGGAGAAAGCAGTATGTCAAAATAATTGATTGCACAAACACTGTAGGACATGTGAAACATGGCGTGCTGCAGGGTAGTGTATTAGGCCCGTTGCTGTTTACAATATATGTCAATGACATTGCTAACCTCAAATTGCACGGCAAATTAATAATGTATGCCGATGATATAAGTCTATTTTATCCGTACAACCACGACGTAATATTGAAGTGTCAAATTGAACATGATGCTGCTGTTATTCTGGAATATGCAAGAATCAATAAACTGGTGTTGAATGCCGAAAAGACGAAGCTGATTAGATTTCGACCACATTCTACTGGAGGCGGCAATATGTTTAATTTTTTAATTGGTGGAAAAGACGTCTATGAGTGTAATTCGTTGAAATATTTGGGTATCTATTTTCAGGCCAACTTATCATGGAATACACATATTCAATACATAAAACGGAAAGTTGCTCCAGCGATTGGAATTTTGTATAAATTCAAGTACAAATTTGATGAAAAAACAAAACTATTAATTTACAATAGCCTTATCCACAGCCATTTGAATCATCTGCCCACAGTTTATGGTTACAAAAAGTGTTCAGAATTTCGAAGACTTCAAAGGTCCCAAAACAGAGCTCTCAAAATTGTCTACAATCTCCCGTTGACGCATCCATCCATATAGTAACATATGTAAAACGGTCTTACCTTTATATGGTTTACACAAAATACAGTTACTTATGTTCATGTACAAATCTATACATAGATTTTTCTAGAAACCAATTGGTTTTTAATACTAGAAACAATTTGAATTTGCGTGTGACAGGTGTAGGCTGGAAACCACGAAGCAACGTATTGAATACATCGGCTTCACTGAGTACAATCACCTATCTCAAACTCTTAAAAATATATCGAGAATTTCAGAATTTAAATCTAATTTAAAATCACATCTACTCCAAAGTATAGAAATGCTTCTATTGTAATTTTTCTTTTATATCTATCACAATTGTATACTAAAAATTCAAATTTGATGAATTATTGCTTACTTTTTTTAATGAAGTCATAAACATATGCCAACTCGCCCCAATAATGTCCAAGTGGCGCTGGGGCACTTATTAAATTGTAAATTATTATCATTGAAAATAAATGAATTTATAAAAAAAATATGGAGAAGTGCACTATCTCACCCGTAATCTATATAAGCATGATGTTTCATCATCTACATCATATTGTCATCTATATCATATATATCACATATATCATCTACGTCATCTACATCTTCTACACCATCCACAACATATACATCATCTACATCACCTACATTATCTATATATATAAAAGAGTTGCGTTACTGACTGACTTATCATTGACCAGCCCCCAGACCAAACGGCTGAAGCCAACTATGACGTAAACGTCGACTAAGAAAGGGTTTTACGAAATTCGAACTTTTAGGGGGTATAATGGGAAAAAAAGGGATAACCATCGGACCTTCGTTCTGACTAAACGGCAGTAGCTAGAAACATGAAAATCGGTGTGTCCCATGCAGAAGAGCTACAAATAGGGATTTTTCGAAATTTGTACTTTTAAGGGAGGAAAGAGACAAAAAGGGATAAACATGGTACCAATTTAAGAATTGCAGCTAGAATCGTGAAAATCGGTATTTACATTTCTCTGACAACGTAGACTTGCAATATAAATTGATTTTTCGAAATTTGTACTTATAAGGGATGCGATACCAAAAGGGATGAAAATGGTACCAACTAAGGTATTGCAGCTATAGTCGTGGAATTTGATGTGTAAATTCATCTGACCATGTATAAGAGTATTAAAATTGGATTTCTCAAAATTTATACTTTTAAGGGTTGCGGGGGGCAAAAGGGATGAAAATGGTACTAATTTAAGTATTGTAGCTATAGTCGCGAAATTTCATGTGTAAATTCCTTTGACAACGTAGAAGAGCAATCAAATGTTTTTTTTTTTAATTTGTACTTATAAAGATTGAGCGGGACCAAAAGGGAAAAGGATAAAAATGGTAACAACTAGAACACTGCAGCTATAGTCGTGTAATTTAGTGTGTAAATTCCTCTGACAACGTAAAAGCGCAAATTTAAATTGATTTTTTCGAAATTTGAACTTCTAAGGAGAGACCGGGACAAAAAAGGGATAAAAATGGTACTAACTTAAGTATTGCAGCTATAGTTGCGAAATTTGGAGTTCAAATTTCTCCGAAAAAAACGTAGAAGCGCAATCTAAATGTATTTTTTCGAAATTTGTACTTATAAGGGTTGAGCGGTACCAAAAGGGATGAAAATGGTACCAACTAAGGTAATGCAGCTATAGTCGTGTAATTTAGTGTGTAAATTCCTCTGACAACGTAAAAACGCAAATTTAAATTGATTTTTCGAAATTTGTACTTATAAGGGGTGAACGGGATAAAAATGGTACCAACTAAAGTATTATAGCTAGAATCGTGAAATTTGGTATGTAAATTCCTCTGACCATGTATAAGAGCATTAAAATTGGATTTCACAAAATGTGTTCTTATAAGGGGTGACGGGGACAAAAAAGGGATAAAAATGGTACTAATTTAAGTATTGCAGCTATAGTTGCGAAATTTGGTGTGTATACTCCTTTTTCAACGTAGAAACGCATTCTAAATGGATTTTTTTTTCGAAATTTGTACTAAAAAAGGGTGAGCGGGACCAAAAGGCATAAAAATGGTACCAACTAAAGTATTGCAGCTGTACTCGTGGAATTTGGTGTGTAAATTGATCTGACAACGTAAGAGTGCAAATTTAAATTAATTTTTCGAAATTTGGACATATAAATGGTGAGCGGGATAAAAATAGTACCAACACAAGTATTGTAGCTATAGTTGTGAAATTTGGTGTGTAAATTCCTCTGTCAACATAGACTTGCAACATAAATGGATTTTTCGAAATATGTACTTTTAAGGGGCGGGCGGGATAAAATGTTACCAGTTTAAGTATTACAGCTAGAATCGTGAAATTCGGTATGTAAATTCCTCTGACCATGTAGAAGCGCAATCTAAATGGATTTTTCGAAATTTTTTCTTATAACGGGCGAGCGAGACAAAAAGGGAT
The DNA here is from genome assembly GCA_947397865.1 of Polietes domitor. Lineage (NCBI taxonomy): Eukaryota > Metazoa > Arthropoda > Insecta > Diptera > Muscidae > Polietes > Polietes domitor. The sequence continues at coordinate 41,096,144 of OX377619.1, read as the reverse complement.
AAAAATGGTACCAACTAAATTATTATAGCTAGAATCGTGAAATTTGATTAGTAAATTCCTCTTACAACGTATAATCGCAAATCTAAATGAATTTTTCGAAATTTGCTCTTATAAAGGGTGAGCGGGACAAAAAATAGTACCAACTAAAATATGGCAGCTATTGTCGTGAAATTTGGTGCATAAATTCCTCTGACAATTTATGTACAATCAATACTACGGATTATACATATGTTGATTTTTTTCGTAATTTGTACTTTTAAGGGACGAGCGGGACAAAAAAGGATATAAATGGTACCAACTTTAATATTGCAGCTAGAATCGCCATCAAAATGGATTTTTTTTTCGAAATTAGTTCTTATAAAGTGGTAATTTGTTTTGTGCAAAACTGAGTAGAAAATGATAAAGATAATACATACGAAGGGCATTCAGCTAAAATAGTTCACATTGACAAGCACATTCTTTTGGCTGTATATGAGTGCTATCTTTCCAAATTACTATTTTAGATTTAACTATATACACCAAAGGAAAATCAAATAAATACTATCCAAAAAAAGAGACGGATAAAACTAAAAACAAATAACTGGCCTTTTCGCGTGCGAAGCAGCGGATACTGCTAGTCTATATATAAATCTACACTTAAATTTTCACTTAGTTTCGCGTTAGAAACCACATATTATAACGATTTTGTTTAAAAACCGCTAAACCTTGCCATATCCTCGGAAGGACCTTCCTTCTGCATATTATGTATTGTTTAAAAGGAAGCGCAATGGATGTGCTATTTTATACAGAAGTTTAGAGTTAGGTACTGACACCGTTGACCCCGTTTACTCTACATATTCAAAACTATATATATATATATTTCAGGAACCGACCTATACCTTCATAGTTGGAGTCAAAGTGGTAATGCGACTGCATTCTCTCATTTTAGCAAAAACCAACTTCGAAGTTCAAACTCACCTATAGATATTAGCAGTATGCAAGAGTATGAAGAATGATTACCTGAAAAGAAAAAGAGAACAAAAATTAATTAAGACATACAAATACAATATAAAAAATAAAATATACTTTTTTATGAAAGGGAATAAAATATGTTAATGCAGCAAAGGAGTCGAACAAGATATAAAAATATCTTATATGAGTTAAGACGATACAGCACATAAAATGGAAGACTATCCCGAAATTAATTCCTCAAACTATGACCTGCTTTGGTTGGAATCAATGCAATCTTGTGAACATTACCACATGTTAACACAAACTAGCGCTCTTCTAATCAGCATAATTGTCGATAAACCTAATTCTAATTTTTTGCCGGACATGCCAGCCGTCTATGCTGTCTTAGCCACCTGGCTACGACTCCACGACAATGATGACGACGACATATATCTCTAATCACAACTTTTTTATTTTTGTTCGAAAACAATGTTTTAGCACACAAAGTTCTTGGCATTTCTTTGGCTACTTCTACCACTCTCTTGCCGAGTTCCAGCCATTCGAAATCCCAGTGATTTAGAGACACTTTGCAAACTTTGCCATCATTGTTGGCCGGGCCGCGCCGCGCCGCTCCGTTGGGTTTTCTTTTTCCTACTTTTTTGCGAATGGTAACGAAATTGTATTCTACTTAAACATTATGTCACACCTTATGTTCTTGTACGAATAAAACTAGAAAATCGACACACACACAGCCACACAAACAGAGGAATAAAAACCCTAGAAAAGAAGAAAAAACAACAAGCGGAGAACAAGTAAAGAAGTACAATAAAAGGAATAGTACGAAATTAGAAATAAAAAAAGTTTTCTCCCCAACCGCCGAAGCCATTACCATTCTCGTCGCAAAACACTTCCAAAGGACAGCAAGAACACATGTTTAACGCACAACGACCTTCTCCAAGCGCACTAGCCGCCTCCTCCTCCCCCTCCCCGAGGGAGGACGAGTCTGGCGTCGGCGGCCACCTCAGTACAAAAACAATAAATTTCGAACGCAACGTGTATTAGAAATAATTTACGACAGCAAGAACCAAGAGGGAAACCCACCAAGCACCAAACCAAGAAATGAAGAGAAAGAACAAAAAACAACAACAAAGGTAAAAACTTTTCTCCAGGTATTTGAGGTGAGGTATGGAAATGGAAACCAAAACCGAAATATGTTAAACTTAAGAATGAAAGCAGTAAATAAATGGCTATTTGGTTAAAGGAATTAAGGCAACCAAGGAACAGGTGAGCGTCGTCCAACATGTCGCTGGGAATTAGATCAAGAGCTGAGGAAATCCTGGGACGGAATATGAGATAACTTCTTATAACACTGCCCAACAAATTAAGACTCAAAATAACGAATTTTCGTAGAAGATTTTAAAGCTTAAATGTCCTTTTGGAGCAGACTTTTTCAATTTTCTCGAAGAAAGAGTCAATTGACCTATAATGAAAGGAGCTAGAGGCTAAAGATCTTCCACAAACATGATCCTCATAAAATTCCCACAATATAGTTCTGACAAGAAGAATTCTCTCAACATTTTTTACACTTAGTATAATGCTCCCTTCGACCAAAGAATGAAAACTTTAAACCACTGTAAGCTTTTTTCCACAAAAATGACTATAGAGTCGCTACTCTGTTCCAAAAATGCTATTGGACAGTGTAATTAATGGCATAACTAACGGATATGAGGTAAAAGGATGGAAGATTGAATTCGGCTCCGTAAATAAGTCTCTTTATTTGCTAACATCGTCAGCATTGATAAGGTGAAATAAAGTTGATATATTTATATAGATCAATTTAGTGACATATTAATGTTGTTTCTCTATGAATATCTGCCGAGAGTTTGTCAGAACTGGACAATCACATAAGAAGTGTTCGGCCCGACCCACACTGTGGTAAATCACAAATCTAGCTGGACAAAATAAAAAAAAAATCTGGCAACATTCCTTCTGATCGTTTAATGAGCTTGTCAATACAATAGATAACTGTAATTCATGTTTTGTTTTGTTTGTTTTTAGCTCTGATTAGAAAAACTAAACTTTAAAGTCACTTGTTGTCAACACGTGCATTCAGATTTCAAAGAGAAGCGTATTTGTTGTGTGACTTTGTTTTGTGATTGAAAAGGCTACGGTGATTTTATTGTCATAATTTTTTTTTATTATTATTAAGCGATATTTCAAGGAAATATATTATAAATTGCATTTAATTATTTCCATTGTAAGTATTAAAACAATTTTATTTTTGTGAGAAGTTCAGAAAGTGAAAAAAATAAAACATTTTCTTTTTTCAAGTAGAGTTAAAGCTGTTTATTACGCATAGTTCCGGTGTAAAACTATATTTGGGTGAATCTTTCAAGTGTTCACTTTAAGGTAAATCAAAAACCCATTGCGATTTTTTGCGACCGCCATACATTTTTTTTCACTTTTCCAGTATGACCTCCACTCTTTCGCGAAAGGAAATTTTTGAAGAATGGTTAAAAACTCCCAAAATACAGCGCAAAGATGCCTTATTGACATTAATAATGGATAGATATGGTCTTCAAGATATACCAGAAGAAGTGAAAACAAATCTTAAGGCAAATATAAATATTATTTGTTTTAAGCTAGGCGAAAAATGGATAAAAAGTGGCCGTTTTTTTAAATCAAATTCAGTTTGGCTTGATGAACCGTATGTATTGCCTGAAAGTGTACAACCGAAAAGATGTGAAAAAGCTGGAAGAAAACCGAAAAAATTTGATGACTGCAGTGAAAAATCGAAAAAAAGAAAGATACAAAGTCTTTTAGATTCAACTGACCATCGAGAAATTATTAAAGCTAGCGAGATAGTGTTTCGCAAAATGGGAAAGCGAGATTCAGCCACACTTGTGAAAGATCTGTCGGAAGCTTCATCCAGTAAAGGTACGGAAGTGAAAAAAATTTGTAAGAGATTTAGCTCTGAGCCTGTGCCTTTAGTGAGCCTTTCTCCCGATGAAGCCTTATCTTTAATGGTTGATGCTAATTTGTCGAAACATCAATACGACGTTATTCGGCAAAAAGTCAACGCAAAATGCAAAAATCTTTTTCCCTCCTACACTAATGTTCAAAAAGCTAAGAAAAATTGTTATCCAGCTGAAACAGTAATCACTGAGATGTATGCAAAAAGTTCACTCCAGTCATTAGTGAATCATACTGTTGAAAGGCTTTGTTTGGCTCAAAAAGAGGTTTTACTCGGTATTGATGAACTGAAAACTGATGAAAATCGTCTTAATATTTTGATAAAATGGGGATGCGATGGGGCTCAGCAAAAGCAGTATAAACAGAAGTTTTCTTCGGAGGAGGGCCATACAGATGAAAGTTTATTTAGTATTTCAATGGTTCCTATTCAAATGAATTTAAGTTCTACACAAAGAAAAATTATTGTATGGCAAAATCCTGCTCCTTCATCTACAAGATACTGCCGTCCTATCAAGTTTGTGTTTGCCAAAGAGTCCACTGAGTTAATTACCCAAGAAGTTAATTTAGTACAGCAAGAAATTAGAGATTTGTCTCCAACTCTTATCAGAAATGGCGAACAAAGTTTTCTTGTTGAGTCTACATTTATGCTTACTATGATAGACGGTAAAATTTGTACTGCACTATCATCTTTAACTTCTTCTTCTCAAACGTGTTTCATATGTGGAGCGAAACCGAGGGAACTAAATAAACCTTCTGTGATTTTAAACAAAATTGTCGATGAACGATCTTTAACCTTTGGAATGTCTCCGCTACATTCATGGATCCGTTTTATGGAGTGTGTATTACACATAGCATATAAGCTTCCTATAATGACCTGGCAAGCTCGAGGACCGGAAAATAAAGCAAAAGTGGCTGAAGTAAAAAAAAATATTCAACAGAGATTTCGAAATGAGATGGGGTTGCTTGTAGACATGCCAACACTACACGGAGGTAATACGAATGACGGTAATACTGCTAGACGGTTCTTTAGAGCAGCAGAAAAGAGTGCAGAAATCACTGGTGTCAATAAAGAATTAATTGAACGGTTTCATATTATTTTGGAAACTTTAGGTAGTGGTTACCCTATTGATGAAGATGCTTTCGAAAGTTTTATTGTTGTCACACGAAATTTATACTTAAAGGAATACCCATGGTACATTATGCCAGTTAGCGTCCATAAAATCCTTTTTCATGGAAAAGACATAATAAAGTCTTGCATTCTTCCTATAGGACAGCTGTCAAAAGAAGCTCAAGAAGCAAGAAATAAGGACACGAGGAAATTTAGAGAGTTGTTTACGAGAAAAACATCGAGAATAGACACAAATACAGATCTTTTCAATCGTCTCTTAATTTCTTCAGATCCCTTTATCGCAAGTTTGCGTCACACTCCCTTTCGAGTTCAAGGTTTGATAACAAAAGAAGTTCTTTCATTATTATCTGTTGATGCTTTTGAGGAGGAAGAATCTCAACGATAAATATGAAAGTGAATAAATTAAAATCTCTATGTGTATTTATGTGTTATTATCTGTATTATTAATGTAATAAAGGAAAAATAAGTAACGAAAACAATTATTATCAAATATTTATTAAAAATATTAAAATTATTTTAATACTAAAAATTAATTTTTGACCTCAATTTTATTTAAAAAAATCTTCTTTAAAAAAAAATTGATTTTTGATAATAATTTATATATTTGAACTCATTTTTTATATAATTCATAAGCGATTTATTAATTTTGTCCAGCTAGATTTGCGATCTACCACACTGTGCGACCGCCCCTTCTTACTCTTCGTTGTCGCCACTGCGACAATTTTCAACTTTATCCACTTGAAATAGTGATCACTTAACGACTTCTCGATAACTACAGGAGATTTTAAGAAATTACAAACCATCCGAGCTGGAGTTTCTTGTAGTAATTTTGAGCAGCTATCAAAAACCTGCACTTCCACTGTAATTATGCAAACAACATACATGAACCTAGTGAGAATTACATTGACACTTTCAGAAGTCAGATCGACTATAAGAGATGAATCTCATGAGATCGACAAAAAAGTCGTTGCTGAACTTTTCCATAAAGCTCTATGAAATTAAGTTTATAGTTTCTAATACAAATACAAACTCAAGTCAAACCCTATAAATGTAGGCCTTGTCGTGGAATGGCCGTCATGAACAACTGGAGAACAATAGCATTCAAACGTATGCAACAGAATCATACAAAATTGAAACTGTCGGCTCCAGTCTTGTCAACGGAGCCGGGAAAGCCATTAGAAGGATGTCATTTTTCGAAAGCAAATAATAACTAATAAACTTCAATGTACATTGCCATTGCTTGTATATTACACCGCGCGACAGTACTTGTTGAAGCTGAAAAAGACCATATACATTAGGCTGGGTCGCGATCCATACAAATTTTTGGACAAAAATGCAAAATAAAAAAATACACGGGAAAAACATGATTTTTAGAGGAGTTTTCAGAAGAATAATAAATTTATTAATTTTTTCTATTTTTTTATGGGGTTTTTGTGATTTCCATATAAAATTTAAAAAAATGTATCCACATATTTTTTTAAATTTGTCCATAAAAATTAAAAAAAATATCATTATTTTTTTTTAAGAAAATTATCATTATTACAGTACGAGCTCGATGATCGCAACTAATTACTGCCCATGCCAGTTGCAATAAACAAATAGTTGCGATAACCAAACCCCATTTGAATTTTTGTCTCAGACTTAACTCAATAGATTTATTGAACTGTTTACAGCCTGAATTAAACTAAGCAATAAACTGTAAGGAATAACTACCCTGCTCTAATCTCTACAAAAAATACATGATTTGAAGTTCCATATCTCGATGATTTCAATTGAATTGATATTCTTTTCGATGGCATCAATTCTAGTAGATATCGCTGTAAATTTCCACACTTTCGAGTCTACTGGGACGATTATATGGGTTCATACTAATGAGCGGTCCTTCTATCCAGAAAAAAGAAATCGAATATTACAACTTTTGTATAGAAGTTGCGATAATCGAGACCATAAGTAGCGCTTATAAAGACTCCAATGCTAATATTTAGTTGATTGCAAACAACGAGCATTAATATAACAATAATATATTTAATTAATTATATTATTTAACAATTTTTTAAACATAAGACTAGAAATAGAAAAATCTACAAACTCACAAATAGTGTTATAAAGTTTCATCGATTTAATCAAGGGTTCATTAGAAGCATAATTAGAAAAATGTCTATCGATATGAAAAGGGTAGTAATGTCTCAAAGATCGGGCCGGCGCACTAAACTGGATGAGTGATAGCAACTCTGGGCAATCCACAGAAGCATTAATAATACCATGTAAAAACACCAATGAAGCTATATCTCTTCTAGAAGTCAAAGATTTTAAAGATAGAAGCAAACATCTACTTTCGTACGATGGAAATGGTGCAGAAAAGTTCAAAGAGTTTAAAGCAAACTTCATAAGCGTCTTTTGAACTTTCTCAACACGATTAATATATACTGATGCATTTGGGCTCCAAATGAAAGAAGCATATTCAATTTTTGATCGAACAAAAGAGCAATATAAAACCATTTCACATATGGGTCTGAGAATTTAGCAGTATTTCTACGTATGGAATACATAACTGAATAAGCCTTAGGGATAATATAATTTAGATGACTGAGGAAAGTTAGCTTATAGTCAAACAAAACACCTAAATCAAGCTTTTCAAACACAACATCCAAATTATAACTTGAAATATTGTATTGTGAAATTATTGAATTACGGCATCTGTGGAAAGTAATTTGTACACACTTCGAATGGTTGATTGCTAGACCATTATACGTAGACCAACGGGAAAATCTATCAATATCATCCTGCAATAATTTGATGTCACTAAAAGATCGAATAGCTATGAAAATTATTAGATCATCAGCATACATGAAAAAAACAGTAATCAATATCATTAACAAAAATATTGAACAACAACGGACCTAATACACTACCTTGAGGGATACCGGAAATTGGAATATAATTATCTGAATAGAAACCATTTAAAAATACCGAACAGTGTCTATTTATTAAATATGTTCGGAACCAATCAATAATTTCAGAACGAAATCCAATTCTCATTAATTTATACAATAATACATTATGAGGAACTCTGTTAAAAGCTTTAGAGAAATCAGAATAAATAGTGTCCACTTGAACACCACTCTCAAAATTCGAAATGCAGTATTTTGTAAAAACTGCTAAATTGCTAGCTGTAGACCTTCCATGAAAGAATCCATGTTGAGAAGGACTAATATAGCTCTTAAATCTAAAAGACAATTTATCACAAATTATGTGTTCAAAATTTTGGCAATATTTGACAGCTTTGAAATGGGTCTATAATTAATTACATTATTTTTTTGACCAGATTTAAATATCGGAACAACAACAGTATTTTTCCACTTTTGTATAAAATAGCCACAGGATAAAGATTTCGTGAATATTATCGTAAGTGGCAAGATTAACGATTCACAACATTTTTTTAAAGCAAAGGAAGAAACTCCATCAATATCATTTTTGTATGAAATTGACAGTTTAGAAATTCCTGAATAAATATCTTCATCAAAAATACGCAGGTTGGAATTATCTACAAATGCAGTAACATTAGAAAACATAGATTCATCAATATGAGGAGACACATCACAAAAAGTAGACTGAAAATAGTCTTTAAAAAGATTGGCTGATTCCAACAGAGAATTGGAAATCCTCTGTTCATAGAACATAGACGAAGGAATAGAAGAACAATTTTTCTTCGATTTAATAAAATGCCATAACCTTTTAGGATCAGACTTGATACTGTCGCTATAACCCATAATGTATTGATTATATAAGAATTTATTGAGAAAATTAAATTCTCTCATATAATGAGAATACAATCTTTCATCATTGACATCATTATTCGCTTTAAATTTCTTATAAAATTTATTTCTAAGATTTTTCAGCCTTTTCAATCCCTTAGTGTACCAAGGTAATTTGTATACCTTAGGTTTTACACGAGAAATATTGCTATCAAAAATATCTGTAATTATTTTTAAAAAATTATCGTAACAAATTGCTACAATATCACTGTCTAATACAACATTCCAATCAAAATTAGAAAGTAATGAGTTTAATAAATCAAAGTTACATGAGTTATAATCGTAATGCAAGTCATAACGATTATAACTAGGTAAATATTCATAAAACTTTATTCCAATTTCTAAAGCCGAATGGTGAACATTCACAGGAGAAATTGGAAAGGCACATTCCGAAACCGAACAATTTAAATCTGAACTTACAAAAACTAAGTCCAACATTTTCCTCAGTCTATTAAAAACACAATTTATTTGTTGCATATCAAGACTAAATAGAGAATCTATAAAGTTAATTTCAAAAAGATTATTTACATTATCTGGATAAAACCTCTCAGAATTTTGAATTCTGGACCATATAACACCACTTAAATTGAAATCGCCAAGAAAGCAACAACAATCAATACGCCTAATACTCTCCGCCAAATGCAAAAAATTCTGAATATGACCCAAATATAGAGCATCAGAACTATTTGGAGGAATGTACGAAACACACAAATACAAATTAGCAGTTGAAGATTCAATTACGACAGATAATTGATCATACAATAAGTTTCCATCATTTAACGGAACTACTTTAGAAGAGATACACCTTTTCACAGCTATTAAGACGCCATAGGGTTTTTTGATAGGGTTTTTCGTGCGTAAAAAAATCCACTAAAATTTGGAAATAAATATCTATAAAAATTTTAAAAAAATATCCACATATTTTTTTTAATTTATACAGAAAAACAAAAAAATATCATTTCAATGCAAGAAAACATATCATTAAAATTTTTTCAAAATTAATTTATTAAATATAGAAAAAACATATTTTTCACAAAAAATAATCAGTAAAATTTTTTCAAAAAATAAAATTATCTATATTATTCTATTTTTAAAGATTTTTTCGTGCGCCAAAAAATATTAAAAAACACATGGAATAAAAAAAATAATTTCAATACAAGAAAATATATCATTAACATTTTTTCAAAAACAATTTATTAAATTAAAAATAAAATATTTTTCACAAAAAAAAAAAAACCATTTTTTAAAGAAAATTATCAATATTATTCTAATTTTTTAAAGGTTTTTTTCGTGCGCCAAAAAATATAACAAAAACACATGGAATAAAAAATCCATAAAAGTTATAAAAAATATATCTACATATTTTTTTAATCTATCCATAAATATTAAAAAATAGCAATTAAATTAATAAAAACTCATTAAAATTAAAAAATATATTTTAAGGTTTTTCGTGCCACAAAAATTTTCAAAAAAAAAACATTTTTTGGAGACTAAACCATATAAGCGATTGTTAGTGAATTTACATTACCAAAATGAGAGTGTAAATATTGAAGGTACACCTTAATATTTAAAATTGGAATTTTAGTAAAAAAAAAATTAATATCGTTGTCGATTTTAAGAAGGAACAATGTTATACTTAGCCCTTCGACAAAATAGAGAATGAATGCCCCAAATTGTATTTAAACACTTAAGGCATAAGCTGATTAGTCGCAACTTGATAATATATAATCTCATTGTTTTGTTTCAATTTTATAGTTCTGCGCCCCTCTTCTTTTACAACAATCCGCGTTCTCCGACTCCAACCAGTACTCCATACAAATGAAATTGTTTAATTTAAAGGCGGCAACGAAACTAAACATATTTAACACCATAACTAATATTAACATGGCCAACAACAAGAAGCACGGCGGCGGCACAAATTAAACGTAACATAAAATAGAGATTAAAAGATTCTAATCGTAAAAAATACCAGGGAAAGGAAAATGGAAAGCTCTTCAAATACTACAACACACAAGTACTTACGACGGAGAGGAGGAGGAGGCGGCAAAAAAAGAAATGGAAAACAAAGTAAAGGAAAAACACCAACACCACCCAGAGGAACTGCAAGAAGAACTCAAATGGCAAAAAAAAAACACAGAGAAAAAATAAAATAGAAGCAGCAGCAGCATGAATAGAAGGTGGAAGAAAAACACGGATATTTTTAAACTGCCAAATGAAAAACAACTCAAGGTGTTTTAGAAAAAAAATGAAAAATAACTTCACTTATTACTTGGAATGGCAAGGCGGCAGCAGCAACAACAACTTTTGAATTGATGTTGTTGCTGCTGCTGTTGAGCTGCAGTGTAGGTTGGTTGGCTGGCTGGCTGGCTGGTTGTGGCACACAATCGATGACTCTAAAGTTGAAAAGTAGAAGTAAAACATTTTACGTTGATTACTTTTAGTTTTCCTGGCGCAAACACACAGAGATCTAGCTGTGGCAGTAGCAGCAGCCAGCAACCACAAAAGCATCGCTAGCTAGCTGCTAGCGTGCAGGCGGGCGGGCGGGTGACGGGATGTTAAACGATATACAGCGCCTTCAAATTATTTCCAATTCATTTAATTTGTTGATTGTCGTCATTTAAGTATACGCTTTTTAGAAGCAGCAACAGCAGCAGCAGCAGCCGCGGCAAAAAGAAAATAAGCGAAGCTAAAATGCTGCTCTGTGATTTTCTTTAACGCGGGTTTCCTAACCTTAACTCAAGTTGTACGAGAAGTACAACTACCGCCACCACCATCACCGCGAACAAGCAGCAGCAGCAACACCACCACCGCCAAGGCTTCCATCAACAACAACAGCAGCACCAAGTCCAACCAAAGTAAAATCAAGCCAAGTAAACAACCCACGAACAAACCAACAAAGCGCCACCATGTTTATGCTACCAGAGTATCAATGCTGCAGGCACAGTGGTTCGGATGGAAGTAGTCATCCCACAGAGGAACGTGAGATAAAGAAAAACTATAGAGAGGACTAAGAAGTGCTGACTGAGTCGAATGTGGAATATATTCAAATTACACAAGTTTACAAATAACATTAATTAACAAATAATTTATGGATAATTTCTTTTCGAATTTTTACTAAAATTCCAATTTTCCCTAAAACTCCAATTTTCACCAAAGGTAATCTCATTTTGAAAATGTAAATATATATAAAATCGACTATATGCTCAATCATGGCAAAAACATTAAAAAATTAATAAATTTAAATTTGTAAAAAAATTAAAAAAAATCATGCTGCCACGAAAAACATCATAAAAATAGAAAAGAAAAATCGGAAAAAATAATTTTTTTAATACCTACCCAGCAAAAACTTGGTATTGACACCTCATTATTTTTAGCATTACCTAGTAATGACAGCTCGTTACGCTCCACAATATTTTATTATTAATTTTCTACATTTTTGTGGTGAGTCAGAGAATAGCAGTGCAGTTTTTATCGCAGCTTAGTTATTCAGGCTTAAAGAAAAACAAGTCAATATAAAATATATAATTTAATAAAAATGTTGTTTTCATCACTTTTTGTTAAAACATTATTTGGCTAGTTATCAATAATGACTTATTTTGTATCTTCCTGAGGCCATTTAATTTTACAACTCGTTTAGAAGTACTTATTTATTAACTTTTCGTAAGCGTGCGTGGAAGTACTTATTTCTCAACTTTTTGTAAGCGTGCGTGGAAGTACTTATTTTTCTACAATCCCTTTATAAAAATAATTAGAAACGGATCCGAAAGATAAGTAGTGAAGGTTTTTGATTTTGCGTTATTCTCCACATTACTTGGTAATGAGAGCTTTTGCTGGGTAAGATTCTAACGAATAAATCAATGTTTATATCGTTTCCAAAATACTAACATTTTTTTTTTGCAAATCGATATTTTTCTTTATTATGACTGAAGCTGTTGTGTTTTGTTAAAATAACCAAAAATCTCGATTTGCAAAACATGTTAGTTAAGTCTTTTTTATATTTTGGTAACGATATGCAAAAGATGTATGGATAAATGTAGAAGTTGTGACACTCTCAATTTTTTAAATTTGTGATTGAATAGCACAAAAAGTCTTTTGTTAATTAATTAACCGAGACTTTGTATTTTTTAATAGCTGGGATAGATATCTTTGGCTATTTTGCTTGTCTCAGCAAGTCATAACATTAATGTGAATTTTTCTGCGAATACGCAGCCCACCTGTTTCTTACACATATCTGTTCAGAAAACAACTGGCACAACTTTCCGAATTTATAGAGGCAATTTATTAAGCAAAAATTTAAAAAATCATGAGTTTAAAAAAATATATTAGAGGTTCATAACTTTAACATTCATCCATAGATGTATGTATCCATGTTTCCATCGTTTGATTGTTATATATTAAAACACACAAACAAAAAATTGTCTACAAAAAAGATTTTTTAAATCACATAGAATTAATAAAGATATCCAAATTTTTTTTAAATTTATCCATAAAAAATATATCAATTAAATCTAAAAAATATCATTATAAAATTAAAAAATATATATTTTTTTAAATATCATTATTTTTTTTCTTGTGCCAAAAAAAATATCCAAATCAAATAGAATTAATAAAGATATCCACAATTTTTTTTTTTAATTTATCCATAAAAATAAAATATATCAATTATATCTATAAAATTTCATTATAAAATTAAAAAAAAAATATTTTTTGAAAAAAATATCATTTTTTTCATGCGCCAAAAAAATATCCACTGGAATTTAAAAATAAATACCTATAAAAATTAAAAAAATATACACATATATTTGAAATTTAGTCCTAAAGATCAATTAAAATAAAAACAAATATATTTTTTTTTTTCAAAAAAAAAAAGAAATTTAAATTGAAATAATTATCATTATTCTTTTTTTATAGGTTATAAATTAAAAAGTCAACTGGAATTTAAAAAATACCCATATAAATTAAAAAAATTATCCACTTATTTTTTTAAATATACACCAAGACCTCACTTTGCAAATTGAAACGACGCAAAGTGAATTATGATTTTCTAAGCAAACCATGTAAAGGTCGAAGGTTCCAGGGTTACGAAAATACTACTTAAAAAAAAAAAAACAAAGTAAACATTAAAAAAATAATACAAAATTTTATTACATACATACAAAAATTCAATTAAAACAAAATAAAATAATCAATTAATTTATTTAAAAAAATAAACGCTGTCAGATGAGTCCATAGTGGCTGTTGTCGTAATCGTCTTTCTTTCACAAAAAATTGGTCCAGTGTTTGCTGAGCAGTTTTTTCAACATAAAATAAATTTCCGTAGCTACCGCCTGGAACACTTTAAAACTCCTTCCGCTGTCAGGAACTTTTTTAAAAAAGTCTCAATAACTTTGTCAATCAAACATATCGCTTTGGAAATTAGTTTGAAGGTTAAATTTTGTTATTCGGAGATTTCTATTGAACGGTCCCGGTCATTTTCTTCATTAGCAAATTGCAATTCCAGTTGCAATAGTTCGTCATTAGACAATTCTTAGTTCTGCGAGTTTAGCAATTAATTTATGCCAGTCTCTTTCATATCTTCAAAATTAGACTCTCTAGCTAAATTAGAAATTTCATGACGAACACAGCTGGTGTACCATCAACTTCTGCAGCGCATATTTTGCGAACACATTCCTGCAAGATGGTTTAACCTCCTACCGCGAATCAGAAATATGTTCTATGTCTTTCATAATGTTGAACTTTTTCCAGCATAAAAAACTCGAACCCAAAACAACGCTACTTCGAAAATCTAACGACGCACAGTGAAAATTAGTACTAATTCGGCAGCGACGCAACTTCGAAAAAAAAACGCAAAACGAAACGAGGTAAACGGCAAGGCGAGGTGTTGGTGTATCCAAAAAAAAAAATCAATTAAAATAAAAAAATATCATAAAAATTAGAACAATATATATTAAAGTTAAAAAAATCAAAAAAAGAATTATGATTATTACAATTTCACTAGGAATTTAATAAAAAATATTCATAAAAATTAAAAAATTACTATCCACATATTTTTGTAAATTTATCCATTAAATTAGAAAAAAATAAAATATCTGTATATTTAATTTTTTTTTCAAGAAAATATTAAATTTAAAAAATATTTTTGTTCAGAAAAAATATCATTAAACTTTTTTCGAAAGATAGCATGATCACTATTATTCTATTTTTATAGGTTTTTTCGTTCGCCCAAAAATATGAAAAAATCAATGGGATTTAAAAATAAAATATATATATATATATTTAATTCAATAGATATTTTTTATTTATATTTTTTTATTTTTATGGATATTTATTTTTAAATTCCATTGATTTTTTTAATATTTTATAAATTTAAATTTAAATTAAAAATAATTAAAAAAATATTTTTTTTTTTCAAAAAATAAAAATTAAAATATCATCATTATTATTATTTTTATAGGTTTTTAGTGCGGGGATTTAAAAATACAGTATATATATATTTAATTCAATAGATATTTTTTAGTTATATTTTTTTATTTTTATGGATATTTATTTTTAAATTCCATTGATTTTTTTAATATTTTATAAATTTAAATTAAAAATAATTAAAAAAATATTTTTTTCTTTCAAAAAATAAAAATTTAATTAAAAATTAAAATATCATCCTTAGTCCATTTTTATAGGTTTTTAGTGTGGCAAAAAATATTTAAAGAAAGTCAACTGGAATTACAAAAAAAAACATCAATTAATTTTTCTTTTCCAAAAAAAAATAATAATAATAATTTCAAAAATAAATGTATCCATAAAAATTTAAAAATATCAAATAAAATAAAAAAATATATCATTAAAGTTAAAAAATATTTTTTCGTTTTAGTTTTTTCGTTTGTTTTATTTCGGTCTGTAATCAATATTTGATTGAAGTGGGATATTCTATCGGCTCAAGAATATTTTGCATCTATATTTATAGAATGCAAAAAAAATTGCCCAAAAAATATCGTTACATATAAAAAATATATATCGTTATATATATAAAATATATAATCAGTATGTTATTTTTATAGGTTTTTTTTCGTGCGCCAATTCCACTGGAATTTAAAAATAAATATCCACAAAATTAAAAAAAATGTCAACCTATTTTTTATAAATCTAAAAAAAAAATCTAAATATAAATTTAAAAAATATTTTTTGTTCAGAAAATTTGTTTTTGTTCAATAAAAATATATATTTTTTCGAAAAATCGCCCAAAAATATTAAAAAAATCAATGGAATTAAAAAATAAAATATATATATATATATTTAATTCAATAGATATTTTTTTTTATGGATATTTATTTTTAAATTCCATTAATTTTTTTTTAAATATTATATATATCTATATAAATATATATATATATATATATATATCATTAAAAAATTAAAAATAATTAAAAAAAATATTTTTATTTTTCAAAAAATATTTTTATTTTTCAAAAAATAAAAATTTAAATTAAAAAAAAATTAAAAATTTTATTCCATTTTTATAGGTTTTTCGTGCGGCAAAAAAGATTTAAAAAAATCAACTGGAATTAAAAAAACATCAATTTATTTTCCTTAAAAAAAATAATAAAAATGTAAAAAAAAATAAATGTATCCATAAAAATTTCAAAATATCAAATAAAGTAATAAATATAGTTAAAAAAATAGTATAGTTAAAAAAATATTTTTCGTTTTAGTTTTTTCGTTTGTTTTATTTCGGTCTGTAATCAATATTTGATTTGAACTGGGATATTCTATCGGCTCAAGAATATTTTGCATCTATATTTATAGAATGCACAAAAATTGTCCAAAAATATCGTTATATATATATTAAATATATATATATATATATATCATTATGTTATTTTTATAGGTTTTTTTCGTGCACCAATTAGAAAATATATCAACCTATTTTTTATAAATCTAAAAAAATAATCTAAATAAAAATTAAAAAATATCTATTAAATTACAAAATGCCATAAATTTAAAAATTATTTTTTATCATTAATTTTTTTCAAAAATTGTATTCAAAAAAATTATCAGTAAAATTAAAAATACATTATTATTAAAAACATCTTCATTATTAAAATGAATCCTTATTATTAAAAAATCCCTAAAAACTATAAAAAAATATATATTAAAATTTTTTTCCGAGACCTAAACATTTATTTTTTTGGGTAAATAAAACAAATAATTTTAAAAAATATGTCCAAAAAATGAAAAAATATAATTATTATTTTTTAATTTATTTATAATTTTTAATTTATCCATAATTTGTTGTATTGATCAGTCTCGTGCACACTTTTTTATTTGCAGAAATGTCTAATCGTTGTCGGATACTTTGTCAGAAATTGTTGAAATGTTTCAACAAGCTCGTAGCCACCCCGGCTCAATCCCTGAACCAAAAATTAGAATATAAATTTACCAAAATATGTTCTGAGTATGTTCTTGTTTGAATTTTGCCAAACATATTGAATAAAATAAATACAGTTTATTTCCAAAAAAATCCTAAGCATTATTCCGGTAAGTCTGAACTTTTTCGGGTACCTTTGGCAAATTGTTTTAATTTTGTCGAAAAGTTGGAATTAAAGATAAACAGATTAGTTCCAGAAAAGTTTAAGCATTTTCGTAAGAATTCAATGAAAGAGATGCCAGACTATTTTCCGAAAAGTCTGAACTTTTTCGGCAAATTTTAACAAATTGTTCGAATTTTGTCAAACAGTTGGAATAAAAGAAAAACTGATTGTTTCCAGAAAAGTCAGGTAGTTTTGTCAGAAATCGATGGTAGAGCTGTAAGATTATTTTCCGAAAAGTCTGAGCATTTTTGGCAATTTCAGAAAATAATAGCAATTTCACAAATATAGAGCCCTAAACCACTGTGTACTCCAGCCATAGTCGTCGTCGTGGCCCGAGAACATGGGAAAACTGCGGATAATAGGCGAGCGCAGGAGAATGGGAATGGGATCGAATCGAGCCGCAATAACAAAAAGTTGTTGCCACCAGCCATACCTAATAATGTGTGTGCTTTTGGGGTCCGTGCGTTTTGTGTTAAATATGGGCAGCTTAAGCCACCAATAACATGATATAAAACAGCAATAACAACTGTGGTCTTGTACCTTGTACCAATGTAAGTATCCACATAAAACACAAAAATATATAATTATAATATAATGCGGTGCTGGTCGGACATACTACAAAGCCGCCACAAATACCGGCATAAGACGGACGCTGAAGCGAGCGAATGAAAAATGGTACGGGGGAAGGGGGATGGGGAGAAACAACTCAACTAGCGTCATTCCCAGCTAAAGCTAGGGGGCCACAACAAGCATTTACTCGTATGAATGTGAATGATTTTGAAACATAACACATTTCCTAAAATAACTCACATTTGCTCTCAGATACAGGTGGGTTGTTGCTCATGGTGGGGTAGCCACCATCATCACTTCCCCATTAAACGACCACCTTTCCACTTCCGAGCGCTGGCATAGGTTAGTTACATGGTGCTGGGCAGGGAGACAAAGAGCTTGCCAAGTCCCCTAAGGCGCTTGCTGCTCAAAGTCGTCGCTGGCGAATGTGCCGGCAAAGGGAAAATCACGAAAAAGGGGAGACGACCAACCGACCGACCGACCATTGGGCCAGGTAAGTGAGGAGGAGGGGGCTTATACTACTACTTAGGGTTAGGTTAGATGTTTTGCATGTTTAGACATACATACATACATACCCACTACGCTACACATACATCCATCCATACACATTAATTAATGGCCTCCAGTTATATTTTAGTTAATATACTACACCATAGATTTTAATTTTAATAGCTCTTTAATATCTTTAAATTACACATAATGAGGGTGTCCGTCGTCGTTGGATGTTCGCCGTTCGCCTTCTGCCCGCAACAGACGGTGTAACAAACAAATCGCCAACACACCAACCCCCAGCACTCAACAAATTTGAAAATATTTGTAAATCTTTTGGCGGCTGCCTGGCAAGTGTGAGAAATCTTTAAAAATCTTTGCTAATTAAATATTTTCGGTTAAGCTCAGAAATAATTTAAATATTTTAATATCAGATAGGGAAATGGAACTTTAAGGTTGTGGCGGTGTACTTAGTATAATTTACAAACACAAATTGTTAAACATTAATTAAGAAAGGCTATTGGTGGGGTGCCGGAATTTAATATTTTTTTGTCAGAAATTAATTTTCAAATTTTCCGGTTTCACAGTAGCAGGAGAATACTTGTTGTTTTCAATTAAAAGAGCGAAATTTATTGGAAAATATAAAAATATATATACAGTAAGAGCTCGATAGGAAATCAAGGCTGTTTCATTAACTGAGATTGTTGCACTTACCACGACCCATAGTAAAGGGTGATTTTTAAAAGCTATAGGAAAGTTTTTCAAAAAAAAAACACATAAAATTCAAAAAATGCATGAAATCTTTATTTGAATCAATAGTACGGTCCATATAATTTAATGTTTGAAGATTATTTCATGCAAATGTTGACCATGACTGCACCTCAAATGGTCCATCCGCTTAGTCCAATTTTGGCATTTCCACGTTTTTGAGTAACAGAGGCCTAATTGCTGCGAACGGCGACGAATCGATAATTGATGGCCATCATTAACACTGGCCCAGAGGGAATGTTGCAAGTAAGTATGTCTATGCGAAAGTGAAAATATTGAATATCATCAATAAGTTGAAATTTGTATAAGAATTCTGCACAGGGAAGAGTCAAATATAACTTCAAAATGCGCTCCAGGAAACACTCTACATAGCGAATACATCTAAAGAGTAACTTGATATATATGCTTCATTTGAAGTGAAAATATTAAAAAACAAGTAAAAACGGCGTTAAGTTTTAACTTTATATACCCTCCACCACCATTGATTGCATTCCACAGAGGATGTCGTTTTTCGTAGAAGTGCAGTAATATTACAGGAAATTATAATTTCTTTTATAAAGGGTGATTTTTTAAGAGCTTGATAACTTTTTAAAAAAAAAAACGCATAAAATTTGCAAAATCTCATCGGTTCTTTATTTGAAACGTTAGATTGGTCCATGACATTTACTTTTTGAAGATAATTTCATTTAAATGTTGACCGCGGCTGCGTCTTAGGTGGTCCATCCGCTTAGTTCAATTTTGGCATTTCCACGTTTTTGAGTAACAGAGACCCAATTGGTGCGAACGGCGACGAATCGAAAATTGGTGGTCATCATTAACACTGGCCGATACAGCTGCGATATTTTCTTCAGTTCGCACTCTACGTAAGCGTGTTGGTGGTTTAATGTCCAACAATGTAAATTTGGTGCGAAATTTAGTCACAATAGCCCGAATAGCCGCTTCAGTGGGTCGATTAAACTGACCATAAAATGGAAGCGCGCAATGAACTTTCTTAACAGAGCACGTATTTTGATAATAAAATTCAATAATTTGCAAGCGTTGTTCGTTTGTAAGACGATTCATGATGAAATGTCAAAGCATACTGAGCATCTTTCTCTTTGACACCATGTCTGAAATCCCACGTGATCTGTCAAATACTAATGCATGAAAATCCTAACCTCAAAAAAATCACTCTTTATATAGTCAAATCAAAACAAATACAAATATTAAAAAAATATATATAAATAAATATAATATTTTAATTATTTCAAACCACGCTTATAAGGCAAGGCTACCAATACATCAATTCCAAAAATATTTATTCTTCTATTTATATTTTCAAAAAGCTTAAATACCATAAATATATATAGATAGTGGTTGCTACAGTTGGTTGTATTTCCATTCTATTTTAATTCCAAAAGTACAATTTTTGAAAATCCATTATCATCAGACGTACATAGTGCAAAATAGCCTAAATTCGTGATTCAACCAATTTTTGTCGTTAAAGAAAAAGTACGAATTTGGAAAAAAAACTTTTTATTTTGCGTGTCTATGCAGTCAGAGGAATGTATACACCGAATTACATGATTCCAGCTGCGAACATTTGGTTGCTACTATTTTTACTCCCTTAAGAGTATGACTATTTAAAATCTCTTTACTTGACGTTTCTACCCAATTAGAATTTCATCATTCTAGCTCTAGTCGTTTAGTTAGTACAATTTTTATCCCTCTGTACTAAGTGTATCCCTTGAAAGTACGAATTTCGAATTCCATTTTCAATTTTGACCCCAAAAAGTACGAATTTCGAAAAATCCGTGCATTTTCCGTGTCTACGCAGTCAGAGGAATGTATACTCCGAACTTCATGACTCTAGCTATGGTCATTTGGTTGGTACTATCTGTACCCCCTTTTTCATTTTAACCCCAAAAAGTACGAATTTCGAAAAATCTGTTGATTTTAAGTGTCTACGCAAACAGAGGAATGTATACACCCCATTTCATTATTCCAGGTATAGCCGTTTGGTTGGTACCATTTTTATCCCTCCGTACCCATTGTATCCCTTGAAGGTACGAATTTGAAAAAAAAACCTTTTATTTTTCATGTCTACGTAGTCAAAGGAATGCATACTCCGAATTTTATGACTCTAGCTGCGGTCATTTGGTTGGTACTATTTTTATCCCCTTCTTCTATTTTGACCTCAAAAAGTACGAATTTCGAAAACTCAGTTTATTTTCCGTGTCTACACAGTCAGAGGAATGTATACTCCGTATTTCATGACTCTAGCTGCAGTCATTTGATTGGTACTATTTTTATCCCCTTTTTTCATTGTAACCCCAAAAAGTACGAATTTTGAAAAATTCGTGTATTTTACTTGTCTGTGCAATCAGAGCAATGTATACACCGAATTTCATTATTCTAGTTACAACCGTTTGGTTGGTAATATTTTTATCCCTCTATTCCCATTTTATCCCTTTAAAGTACGAATTTGGAAAAAATACTTTTATATTATGTATATACTTAATTAGAGAAATGTACACACCGAATTTCGTGTTTCTAGCTGTTGTCGTTTAATATGTACCATTTTTATCCCTTTTTGCCCCATTTCACCCCCGACAAATAAGATTCACTTTATGGTGCACGTTTTTACTATAAGGGAAATGCGCATACCAAATATAAAGCAAATATAAACAGACATATTCAAAAACATGCTTAAATACGCTAAAATATTAGGGATTATTATGGGTATTTTTAGTCCTTGTGAGGGAAAAATGTATCCCTTTGGGCCGATTTCGCCCCGTTTCAATCCCAACCGATCTACGACTATAAGACGCATTTATGGAAAATTTGAACGTTCTAGCTCCATTCGTTTAGATGCTAGCGTGCTTTCAGCAGACGGACGGACATGGCTATATCGTCTTAGAATTTTATAACGATCAAGAATATATCTGCTTTATAGGGTCTCATGTCGATATTTCAAGGTGTTACAAACGGAATGACAAAGTTAGTATACCCAAATCCTGGAGGTGGAGGGTATAATGACAACATGAAATATCTCTCAAGAGTTTCATGATACCCCTGCCATAAAGAGTTCAGCTATATGATTATTGGTTTAGTTTAGATTAATACTTGACGTATTTAAGAAAGAAGTCTATGCAAACGTACGAGAATTGCTTCCTAGATTAATATTCAAGAATTTTCTAAACAATTTCAAATGATTTTCATTAATAACTAGGCATAAAATTCAGTAACTTGGATTAAGGTCTAAGTGGATTAAAGTTTTCATTTTGTGTCGAAGGGAGCTTTATACTAAGTGAGAAAAGTGTTGTAAGTTAATCTCTAAGAGAATTCTTATTGTCACAACTATATTGTGGAATTGTATGAGGATTATTTTTGTTGAAGATCTTAATCATCTAGCTTCACTCTTTATGGGTCAATTAGAGCCATTTTCGAGAAACTCGAATAATTTTAAGAGAAAACTCATTTTTTTAATTTCCTAAATGGAATTCTTTCCATAGAAAATAATTCTTAACATTTTTCTTATTTAAACCCTTGGGAATTCACTTCCTTCACACAAGTATGAATTTACTCAATTGTAAGAATTTTGTATTAGATACAATGAAATGTTTTTAAGTAAATTTACTACCCTACTTATAGTAAATGAACTTTTTACTATGACTTTGGAAGAGAGAAACTTTACTCATATTTAGTTAATTTTCCAACATTTTAGGAAATTTTTATTTTCGTTTCATATCACCAATTACTAAAAAACTAACTCACTTGTTGAGAAAATGATAACTATGGACTGCATGTGGTTTCTTTCACGTTAGGCTCGAATAGTTGATAGAGGAGTTTTGAACTCCAGCTGAGTTGTTGTTTGCTAACTAGAATGTATATATCTATTTAAATTTGCGATTAAAATTTCTCAGCATATGGAAAATTATACCCAAATATGTGTATGACAGTTAAGTATTTTTGGGGAAAATAGCACAATGAATGAAAGAAGAATTAAATTCTGTAAATTCAATGATTTTTTATTGGATTAGAGACTCTCCATTAGGACGTATCGATATTTTTAATTGCAAATAGCAAAAAAAAAAAACAAGTTGGACTCATTTGTAGGTATTACTTTCCAAAAAGGAAACAAATCTTAAAATTGTCCTTGTTAAAAAAATATTTGACTTTTAATAACACCTTCCCTAACCCAAAAAGTAGACTGAGTGAAAATGAAATGAAAATATTATATACGAGTATAATATCTCGCTGGAACACAATTTCTGATAGAGGTGGGTACAAGTTTGGTGTCTTTGTTGACCCCCCCCCCCCATTGAAATTTTCCCTCATTTTTTTTTCGTAGAACATTTTAATGTAATTTTTGAAAAATATTTTCTTGTTTGTCTCGAAAAAGGAAATTGGAAATTGGGGAGCTAGAGGGTTGAGATGTTTCACAAAAATGATCCTCATAAAATTCCACAATATAGCTCTGACAATAAGAATTCACTTACAACACTTTTCACTTACATTCACTTACAACACTTTTCTCGCTTAGTATAATGCCCCCTTCGACCAATGACAATGAAATAAATGAAAGCGTTGAACCTCCCATATGCGGCAATTTTGCTTATTGACATAGCCACCGAGATGAAAATGATCTGCATGAAGACTGAACTGAAGGCCGATCTCTTCTCGAAAATTTTCCACTTAAATTTCTTACAGGTTGCATTACAGATTCACTACTTTGGAAGTAAGTTTTTAATATTTCGCAATTTTCTTAGAGCGTATAGCGTCCCATTTTGCAAATGTGGAACATAAACTTGAAAATAAAAATTAATGTTATTCTACCCTTCAAACTCAAATTAATCATTTGTTCAAATTTAAAATTTTAAATGGTCCACCTTATATATTTAGATCAATTTGGTCGTACAATAATTGTGATTTTATCAGAATTGGACAGTAATATAAGACGTATTCGACCCGAATGGATCATCTTCCTCTTCGTTGTCGTAATTATGCAAAAATTTATTTATTTTTATTTATTTATTATGAATTACAATACGAAGTAGATTTATATTATAATTTTGGTCCAGGGATTGAGCCGGGGTGACTAAGACCATTGTAGCTAGTTGTTGCAGCGACAGACCAGAGCCTCTGGTGGGGCGCTCTTATGCAAAAATATTCATGAACCTTGTGAGAATTATGAATGAATGAGACACTTTCAGAAGTCAGGCCGACGAAAGGAGATGAAGCTCATGAGTTCGACAAAAAACTCGTTGCTGATTTTTTACCATAAAGCTTTATGAAATGAAGTTTCTAGTTTCAAATACCAATCCAAACTCTACAAATCTAATCTAACTCTATAAATGGATCAAAAAATCTATTAGCACTACCTGTTTGGTAGTTTATGACTTATATCTGGGAACTTATCCCTTTTAAACCGATCTCAAACCCTTCTCTAAATATGATTCTAACTTTTTATGTAGTAAAGGGGTCCAGGTCTTAATGTTGTCATTCTTTGAGGCTTGTGATCTCTCATAGTCACAATTTTACCTTCAATAAGTCATGGAAATTGTTCATATTTGCGATTATACGAACATTTATGCCCAACATTGACATTTTGGATTCAATTGATTGACATAGACCCAGGACGACAGCGCAGTGTCACACATCGGAAGTTAGATTGGAGTTGGGGCAAGAAAAAATGGCAAACGCGTGTTTTCCAGGAGTGTAGGCCTTTTCGTGGAATGACCGTACTTAGCATAATGCTCCCTTCGTCCAAAAATGAAAATTTGATCCACTGTAAAAAGAATCTCAGACCAGCTGGGCTATACGTTTTTTTCTGCAAAAATGCCTTTCAGCATTATAGGGTCGCTAGTCTGTTAAAAAAATGACAGTGTTATTTTTCATTTAATTTCCACTGAATCTATTTTTTGGGAATAAAATAGTCAATATATTTTTCTTCATATTAGATTCGTCCTACTCTCAATATCCCTCCCTTCGTATAGAAATTTTTGTAATTGCCGACTAAAATTGTTTTGTTGTCAAAAACACTACCGCTGTGCCAAAAAAAGGCTACAAAAAAGAGATAGTAATCAAAGAAGAAGAAAATTTTAATAATAAAGTGTTTACTAGAAATAAAAAAACAAGAAGAAAATGTCCCAAAATAAATTTTTGCCATGGTATCTATCACGATTTAGAAGCTCAGATTATGCTGCAAATCTGGAATTTGGCTCATCATCATTCAATAATAAAAATAAAATTAAATCGATTGGCTTTAAAAATTAAATAATGTTGTATTCTTATTAAAAAACTCAGTTTTATCAAACACCCTGATTAATGACCCTGATAAATAAAATCGAAAAAAAATCCTTTCTCCGGGGAATTTGAAAATTCCAAAAGACGCCACCTCAATTTTCAAAGAAAACCCACATAATTCAAATTATTTTGAATGCTGACTTTAAAATGTGTTCATATAGTATTTACCTGCCAAAAACGAGAAGGATTTATAGCAGTGTTGTTGACTTTTAGACTGAAACGAAAAAATCCAGGACAGGCCAGGCCGACAACCGGCAGACAGCCAACACCACCAGAACGTTCTACTTAAATTATAACCTCTTTTTTTTCTTCCAATTTGTTTTCCCCTTTCGGTTGGCTTGGTTGGCTGCGTCCGTCCGATGATATGTTCATGTGAAACTTCACACTCTCTAACGACGAGAAGCCTTATTAAAATCCTCAGACACATTATCCTAAATAATCCTTAAACAACAGTAACAACAGCAACAACGACTACATTATTCGTGAAGCTCTGCGGAACGGCAACAACAACACAGCCAAGAGCTCTGACAGAAAAAAATCTCAGTCCATATTTCAGTCAAATGTAATGGAGAACTGAACAGTATGGAATGGTGAAAAAAAAGAACGGAATATATCCTTAAAATTGTCGAAGGTAATATGTACTCCAGGCGCGCGGGATAACTTTCACAACTTGCATTCTTTTTTCAGACATAGTGGCATAGTGTTTCGAAACAAAAAAAATCCAAATATTTTCCACAGCCCAAAACAAATTGGTAGAAGAACCAAAAAAATAGGTGATAATAAATCAATAGTTATCTTTATAATTTTTATGACTTTATCAAAATCTCAGCGAAGAAAATGCCAATAAAAAGTCCCCAAAAAGAAGCTCTTCATAAAATGTATGAAATGTGGCTCATGGAGCACATGTCACTGGAAAGTGGTATCAAGTTATTTAAGCTTTTTCTTAGAAAGTAAGCATATTACAGAAGTGCTTTATTTTCGATCCACCCTAGTGTGTAAAATTTCACAAAACCACAGATTATCTCTAAATATCATCATCTGTTCGGAACCCACTCTAGTGTGATCAATTTATACTACTTCCATATATATGGACCTTATTTCATATTACACACTTTTTATTTTGGTTGGAGAGTACTGTGCGAGAAAACCAAACCAAACGAAAATTGTGCGAAGAAAAAAGGGAACGTCGGGAACGCACAAACGAATGAACGTACGACGTTCGTAGCAGATACCATTCATTCGCGTAGCAGATACCAGCAGTCAGTCATAATTTCTTTATGCTTTTGGGAACACACACACACCCCCCCATACAGACAAAGGAGAGAAAACCCACTGTACAGGCAGACAGACACGCGCACACACAAGAGAGAAAAAACACGGAGGAGTTAAAAAACAACAGCAGCAGCAGAGCAACAACAAAAAGAGGACCAAGAACCTAAAAAACAACGGAAAAATATGTTTTGTTCATGTGCAATTAGAATGCGTGTTAAGTGCTGCGAAAAAAACGTAAACAGAAATTCACACACACACACTCCGAAAAAAACAACAACACATATGAATAACCTTTTGGGTACAGAAAACTCACTCATTCACTCACTCTCGGGCTCATACACTCACTCTCGCTGCTTACAATTGCATGTAGCTGTGCCTTTGCAAAGGCATAAGACACGCACACACACTCTCACGCAGACACACATGTGCCCACATGTGAAAAGAGAACTCACCTGCCAGGTATGGTGGTCGTATGTACATACATACATGCATATATGCGAGTGAATATAAAGTGTTTCATATGCACCAACAGCAGGACGCGAGTGTGCGAAAGTTGTTGATACGAGAGACGTATGAGAAATTCAAGTTGGCAACGCTATTGACATTTGTAAATACTATTAAGAGGAGTTTATACTGAACGATTTACACATAAAACTAGAAAGTAGGTAATAGTGAAAAAATTATTTTCTAAAGAATTTTTCGCTGAAAAATAACTTGGGTCTACTAAAGGATTAGACAATTTCAATGAAAATTATCATTTCCAATCCAATCTAGAATAATTCTCCAATTATAACTCTTTATGTGTAAACTCCTCTAATGCCACTCTTATTACTCTGGAACGCCACACTAACATGTTTATTCACATTTGGACCGCATAAATCATATATGACAGGAAAGATAAAGGGTTTTTAAGAGCTTGATAAATTATAAAGAAAAATAAAGGGTGATTCATCGTGTGGTTTGATTTATGATCTATATATGGGCATTTCCACAGAAAGGTCCACCAAGACAAAAAAATTAAAAGTTCTTGTAAACATTTTCTTTTATCATATTTTCATAGAGAAATAAACAAATTTAACTAATGTAAACTAATTTTACATTATTTCATATCCTATCTAATGCAAAGTCGCGCAAGTGCAACATTACTCGTATGACAAGATATAGTCATCGCATGTTTTGTTTTGATCAAAGTTCTTAAATAGAGGCATTACGCATTGACTTTTGGTGTCTAAAATCTTTCAAGGAGTACAAAGAGTCAATAAAAGAAAGGCTACGGAGTTATACGACTGCTATAAACTGTAACTTTTTGCTTTGTATTATCGCATATTTCGATGTCACGTCCGACATGGAAAAACAACATTTGTTGTTACCGTGTCTAAAGTACATGACCTTGGCACTTCTATAAAGTTGGTGCGACATATTAAATGTGAAAATTAAAATTTAAAAATAAATTCTTACATAAATAATTTATTTATGCAAAAAATGCTTATTTTTATTATTTAAATCTAGATGAGCAGAAACGGAGGCCAAAAAAGTAAAGAAAGTTAAAAATCGCAGTGAAAGTTGAAAGAATATCAGCTACAATTACAAAACAATAAATAAAAAAATTATTGTTTACTATTATTATGTGAGAATAAATACATTGAATACTTCTGTTGATTAAAAAAATTGTATATTAATTATAATTTCGTAAAAAGTGCAACAAAAACAACATAAATAGCACGATGGAAAAAATGTCACGTTCGACGGGCTTAAAAAATAAATTACAAAAAAAGTATTAATTATTTTTGCATAAAATCAAATCCATTTTGAAGAGACATCGTGCACAACGTTCTAAAATTGGTCACATTGAAATATTGCCACAGGATTCGCTAAAATCGGCGTTTGAATGGTTGGCCGCGAAAACGACTTCTGTTTTGGTCACGTGCGAATGCCTTGGTTTTTTTAATTATCTTGAATACGAAAAATTACCCAAAATTTACATTAGCACCAATTAAACTGCTGATTAAGAGCTGTAAGTTAAGCATATGGTCAAAACAAAAAACCGTTTTATATTGACTTTTTGTCACTTTAAATGTGTACGATGGTCACGTTCGACATCATGGAAATGCCCATATATGTATAACAGGGTTGCGTTACTGACTGACTGTAGCTAGAGACTTGAAATTCGGTGTATGTCTTGCACTTACCATGCAGACGAGCTATAAAAAGAGATTTTTCGATATTTGTACTTTAAGGGAGAAAATAGACAAAAAGGGGAAAAAATGGTACCAATTTAAGTAATGCAGCTTTTATATTCGTGAAAATCGGTATTTACATTTCTCTGACAATGTAGACTTGCAACATAAATGGATTTTTCGAAATTTGTACTTATAAAAGGGGGGCGGGACAAAAAGGGATAGAAATGGTGCCAATTTAAGTATTACAGCTAGAATCGTGAAATTT
Source organism: Polietes domitor (assembly GCA_947397865.1). Classification (NCBI taxonomy): domain Eukaryota; kingdom Metazoa; phylum Arthropoda; class Insecta; order Diptera; family Muscidae; genus Polietes; species Polietes domitor. The sequence continues at coordinate 41,066,880 of OX377619.1, read as the reverse complement.
GGTATGTAAGTTCCTCTGACCATGCAGAAGCTCAATAAAGTTGTATTTTTCGATTTTTATACCCACCATCTCCAGGGTGGGGGTATATTAACTTTGTCATTCCGTTTGTAACACCTTGAAATATCAATCTGAGACCCTATAAAGTATATATATTCTTGATCGTCATAAAATTCTAAGACAATCTAGCCATGTCCGTCCGCCCGTCTGTTGAAAGCACGCTAGCATCTAAACGAAAGGAGCTAGAACGTTCAAATTTTCCATAAATGTGTCTTAAAGTCGTAGATTGGTTTGGATTGAAATGGGGTGAAATCGGCCCAAAGGGAAAAATTTTTCCCTCACAAGGACTAAAAATAACCAAATAACTAACCTAATATTTTAGAGTATTTAAGCATGTGTTTTTGAATATGTCTGTTTATATTTGCTTGTTATTTGGTATGTGCATTCCCCTTATAGCAAAAACGTGCACCATAAAGTGATTCTTATTTGTAGGGGGTGAAATGGGGCAAAAAAGGGATAAAAATGGTACTTATTAAAGCACAACAGCTAAAGAGTGATTTTTTTGAGGTTAGGATTTTCATGCATTAGTATTTGACAGATCACGTGGGATTTCAGACATGGTGTCAAAGAGAAAGATGCTCAGTATGCTTTGACATTTCATCATGAATAGACTTACTAACGAGCAACGCTTGCAAATCATTGAATTTTATTATCAAAATGCGTGAAAACTTCGGAGAACAATTCATCTCAAGAAATGGACCGGTAAGTTGGCCACCAAGATCATGCGATTTGACGCCTTTAGACTATTTTTTGTGGGGCTACGTCAAGTCTAAAGTCCAGCCAGCAACTATTCCAGCTTTGGAAGACAACATTTCCGAAGAAATTCGGGCTATTCCGGCCGAAATGCTCGAAAAAGTTGCCCAAAATTGGACTTTCCGAATGGACCACCTAAGACGCAGCCGCGGTCAACATTTAAATGAAATTATCTTCAAAAAGTATATGTCATGGACCAATCTAACGTTTCAAATAAAGAACCGATGAGATTTTGCAAATTTTATGCGTTTTTTTTTAAAAAAAAGTTATCAAGCTCTTAAAAAATCACCCTTTAGAAACACGAAATTCGGTGTGTACAATGTACACTGTACAATGTACACTAGTACATTCCTCTAATGGAGTAGATATATAATATAAAAGTATTTTTTCCAAATTCGTACTTTTAAGGGGTAAAATGGGAATAGATGGATAAAAATGGTACCAAACAAACGAAAGCAGCTAGAGTCATGGAATTCGGAGTATACATTTCTCTGACTGCGTAGACACGGAAAATAGGCGAATTTTTCGAAATTAGTACTTTCAAGGGATACAATGGTACAGAGGGATAAAAATAGTACCAACTAAACGACTACAGCTAGAATGATGAAATTCTAATTGCGTAGAAACGTCAAGGGTGTAAAAATGGTACCAACCAAATGGGCGAAGCTGGAATCATTAAATTCGGTGTATAAATTCCTCTGACTGCTTAGACAAGCAATATAAAATGTTTTTTCCAAATTCGTACTATTTCTTTTACGGCAAAAATTGGTTGAATCATGAAGTTAGGTTGTTTTGCACTATGTACGTCTGAAAATTGGATTTTCAAAATTTGTACTTTTGCAATTAAAATAGAATGGAAATACAACCAACTGTAGCACCCACTATCTACCAATATTTATGGCTTTGGAAATATTATTGAAAATATAAATATAAGAATATTTTTTTTTGAACTGACGTATTGGTAGCATTACCTTATAAGCGTGGTTTGAAATAATTAAAATATTATATTTATTTATAAAATAAATTTTTAATAGTTGTATTTGTTTTGGTTTGGCTATATTAAAAAAGTTATATTTTCCTGTAATATTACCACTTCTACGAAAACCGACCACCTCTGTGGAATGCAATCCATGGTGGAGAGTTGATGGTATGCCTTTATAGCTCTCTTTCTTCATTAGCCGTCATCGGTCTGTGTGGTTACATCCTTGTCCCTAAGAAGCCACCCTAATCCAATTTAGACCTTTTGAGAATCCCAAATGGCCATAAATGGTGGGGGTTGCAATATCTTCTATGTTACTAACAAAATAACTTCCTAGGTATTTATTTCTGCGTACACATAGCGCAAGGCATCTGCAGGTTATGTGTTCGATTGATGCTACCTCGTCTTCATCCTCACATAATCGACAGTGATCTTCAATGTTCAACTGTCATCTTGAGATCCTACTCCTAATGCAGCAGTGTCCTGTGTAAATGCCTATCAGTGTTCGAATTTCTGCCTTGTTTAGCTCCAATAGAGTTGTGGTTTTGGCTCCTATCGATCTTTGGCCATGTGGCCTTGGCGATCCTGCAGGTTGACAAACTCTCAAACTCTTCCATGCTTCATTCACCTGTGACCATTTTCTTTATTCAATCAGTCTATAGAACGTGTCAATCGGTGGTTTTGCTAAGTTGTCAGCTCTATTGATTTCCAAGGACGAACCATGCCTAGCCAATTCATCTGCAATTTCGTTTCCTTTGACATTGCTATGTCCGGAAACCCAGCAGAGACGGACGAGACATGGTTGTTGAGGTCATCTAGTGAGCGTTTACAACTCAGCACAAGCCTGGATTTGACAGTGTGTGACATGATTGATTTCATTGCTGCCAGACTATATATGTAGAAATTTACAGCCGTATTCACCGGAATGTTCTCACCCGATAGAAATCTTGCTGCCCTCTCAATTTCTAGTAATTCTGCTTGGAAAACACTACAGTTGTCGTCAAGTCGGATAGACTTGCGTATCTGTAGTGATTCAATTTAGAATCCCGCACCTGTACCTTGTTCCATCTTTGAGCCATCAGTGTAGACCGACAATCGTGTGAAGGGCTCGCCATCCCTTGTCCCAATCTGATCTCTTTGGTATCTGATCATCTGCGGTAAGGGTGAGAAGTCCAAAACCGGTACCATGTAGTTTGTACCTCCATTGATGACAGATTCGTGGACACCCAGTCTAATTCCGTGAACTATGCTTGCGTGACCATATGGTCTATTCTTCCAGCATCCTGATTCTTTGAGTCTTATAGCGCGCTGGGCAGCAATCATCTCTGTAAAGTAGTCCAGAGATGGATGATGCAGAATTACATCCAATGTTGCTTGTGGAGTGCTTTTAATGGCTCCCGTAATGATCAGTCCTGCTAGTCTTTGCGTCTTCATTAGCTTTGCCCGGAGTATACCCACTCTCATTGCATTCGCAATAGAAGTATCCGCCATATCTCACATTATTCAATTTAAAGCTCAGACTCCACTGAAAGAAAATTCCACTTCCAATTCGACCAATATTTAACTCAATTTGTCATACCCACCTCAACGAGGAGACGAAGCGAAAAAAAGGAATCGTCCACGGCAGTAAGCGTACACCAAATAACCAACAACCGTATGAGTTTTGGGGGTACTAAAAAATGCATTAAGTGCAACACCAACAAAATGAATAAAGTAACAGCAACAGCAAGAACAACAACAACACCAGCAACAGCAATAATTTCCAACGACAACAGGAAAATTGAAACAAAACTGGATTTCGAGAAACTGAAGCTCAGCACACTTGTTCCTCTTTGCTCCTCTGGGTCCATCGAACAACGAACATTTAGAAGGATTTTGTTCTGGCGTTTGTCTGGCCGGTCCACACAACGACTTAAAACAAAGCCTAACTTCAGAATCGCTGGCTGCACCTTAAAACAAAAAAGTCAATCTTTGCCCCGGACCGAGCCGCACCGAACGAAAGAAGGAACAACGGCGTAAGCAAAAGGCTGCTAAAGCGATTCTTACGTGTGGCTCTCAAGATACAAGATGGTGAAGAAGAAGAAAACAAAAACAAGAGAATGATGAAAGAGGGAGGTAAGGGGGGAAACTCCAGCTTTTGAAGCAAAAACAACAAAAAATGCGAAACAAAAATAATTCACAACAATCTGAGGTAGTCAAGTACAGGCAGGAAGGTAGGTTTGTTTTTAAGCGAATCGTCGTCGTCGACGCTTCCTTTCCACTAGAACAGCAACAACAGTCAGACAGCAGGTTGTGTTGCCGTTGCCGTTGTTACAGGCGTAAGCAGCAATTTAACTTCACTTGTAAGTTGTTTCATGCACCGTGTGCCGCCCGAGGCTTTTTCTTCAATTCCATATGGAGAAGGGAGGGAGCGAGGGAGGGCGCACCAAAAGCGTTTCATTTACGTTATTAAAAAGTTAAATGCAAACAACGACAGCAAATATATGCCACCGCCAGCCAGCCACAGAGGTGTACGGAAAAAGATTTTGGGTGTGATGATGATGACAACGAGGACGTTGCGAACAAAAGCGTAATGTTTTAATATTTATTCAGGAAAAAGTCGTTTTTGGCCAAATGTTGGGACGTCGAAGGAAAGCAAGGACAAACGGCGGCTTCTTTTTCGTATTGGCCTACAACGACAACAAACAAGGTTAGCTTTCGTTAAGGCTCGTATCAGATCAGATAAAAAAAACAACAAAACAAACAAACAAAAGTTGAAATTACAACAATTTCGAATAGATGAATACAGTGAATAAATACAATTGCGGAAAGCGAGACCAGGATTATAGTGATCAAAACCCGGGTTTTCTATGCACTCAGAAAAAAGTATGCCACGGAATAAGTAAATATGTACTAAAACTGAGGAAAATTGAACTTCGTATAGCGTTAACGCAAACATTTCTCACATCAAGTACAATCTTTTCCTTGAAAATAAGACATGCTTTGAACTTGATTCCAGTTCAACTTTTCCGCAAAGAAAGTAAAATTTACTCAAACTGAGGAAAATTTTTCTTCAAATCAAGTAAATCTTTACTTAAGCTGAGGAAAATTTTTAAGAAATTTTACTCAAATTCCGATTTTTTTCCTCAATCCAAGTAAATTGTTACTCAAACTAAGTATATTTGTAGTCATGCCAAGTAAATTTATACTCAATCTGAGGAAAATTTTCGGAATTTTTATACTTAATTCAAGTAAATTTGTACTCAGCCTGACTAAGATTTTCCTTAAACCAAGTAAATTTGTATTCAGCCTGACTACGCTATACTGATAATTGAAATAAATTATTTCGCTTCAGAGTATGCAACACTCATATGAAAAATGACAACATGGTATAGTTCTCAAACGTTTCATCTTACTTATACCATAAAGAGTTGAGATATTTCACCATGACTGCTGCGGAGGCTAGGTAGGCGCGTTCGCAGTGATTGTTTAGAGTAATATTTGAAGTACTTATGAAGAAAATCTCGGCTAACGAACGAGAATTGCTTCTTTGATTACTATTCATGTATTTTTCTAAACACTCTGAAGTATTTTTTATAAGTTCATTTTTACTTGAATGTATGAGGAACATGGCATACATTTAATTACATTTATTTACTTTATTTGAAGTGATAAACACATTTTTAAGTAAAAACTTCCCAAATGGAATTTTTCCATACAAAAAATTCTGCATTATTTTCTTTCTTAAACGCTAGTAAATTTTCTTCCCCACAAGTATGAAAATACTTAATTGTAAGAAGTTTTTACTAGATCCAAAAAAATGTTTTTAAGTAAATTTACTACACTATTTTGAGTATACGTACTATTTTTTCTGGCTTTGAAACAAGGAAAGTGTACTCATATCTATTTAATTTTCCTTCTCGTAAGGAAATTTTACCTAATCTGGAGTAAAATTGTTAAACTAAATTGGAGTATGGATTTTACTCAGATTTAAGAATGCTATTTTTCTGAGTGTGATTTCGGGTTTTTCGAAAATCGTGATTCTTATTTTTTTTAACAACAAGAGATGGCAAGAACGAAAATAGTAACACTAATAGATGACCATTTACGCAAAATTAGATTAAGTAGAAGGGACAAACTCATACTGGACACAGTGGGACAAACTAGAAAATAAAATTTCTAAAAGAAAATAAAAATGTATTAATTTTAAATTCGGATAAGGGCGGGAAAACGGTAGCTATAAATAAGGACGACTATAAATTACAAATGAAAACTATTCTCGGGGACATATGTACATATAGACGACTTAAACATGATCCAACAGCCAACTTACAAAACAAAAACAATACATTAGTGGACAGTTTATTCAACATGAATCTTATAAGCATCAATGAGAAGAAGAAATTAACAAACAGAACAGCGATGGCACCAAGACTTTATGGTCTTCCGAAGATACACAAAGAAGACACCCCATTACGACCAATTTGTTCCTCAATTAATTCACCATCTTACTGACTCTGTAAATACATCGTCGACATTTTAAAGAACCTGACAAAGAATTCTCCTTATAACATAAAAGACGCAATAGACTTCAACTCAAAAATCAACAACACCTATATTGATGACGACGAAATCCTTATATCCTTTAACGTGGTGTCCTTATTCCCCAGCATTCCAGTTAACCTAGCTATAAAGACAATTGAAAGAAAATGGGAACAAATAGAGAATTTTACAAAAATACCAAAGGACATATTTCTAAAAATATTAACTTTCTGCATCAAGGACACCAGATATTTCAAATATAATGACTACATATATGAGCAAAGAAAAGGAATGCCAATGGGCTCTCCAGCTTCCCCTGTGATTGCTGATATAATCATGGAAGAACTATTAGACGCTTCAATAGAAAAATTAACAATAAAACTTTGCCTTTTTGCTAATTTTGGGTTCTGCTGAAGACTTCAGCACAACCTTTGGTCTAAACCAAAATAAATGACAACACATACAACATAACAGACCAACAATACATACAAACAACAACAATACACACGAGGTACAGTGAAGACGGGACATACCGTAGAACAGCAACCTTTGCATTGTTGCGAGCAATGCGAGCACATGTATAACATTGAATTGGCAAAGTGAGATTTTTAGTGTGTCGACTTAGTTCGGTGGAATATTTTGTTTATCAGCGCTTCTCATTTGTCGTATGTGACCGCAGGTACTAATATGAACCCTGATTTAAGTCAAAGACATACATTCGTTGCGAAAGTTCTGACGAGATGGGGTAGCGCCCATCGAAACTGCGCAGCCAATTTTTAGCTGCAACAATAAAGGTCTCACTTTGCCTTTTTGCTAATTTTGGGTTGTGCTGAAGACTTCAGCACAACCTTTGGTCTTAAAGCAAAATAAATGACAACACATACAACATAATAGACCAACAATACATACAAACAACAACCTAGAATTATCACAACATATGTCTTGTTTGGGATTATAAAAAGAGAAGAAGTTGACAATACCCTAAAAACATTAAACGCATTTGATCGACAAGTACAATTTACCATGGAAAAAGAACAGGACAATAAACTCCCCTATCTGGACTCGATTGTTCATAGATAAGGCAACCTGCTGAAATTGGATTGGTATCAGAAGCCAACGTCACCTGGAAGACTGATCAACTTCTATTCCAATCACCATAGACGAATAATTATCAATACAGCGACGAACTTTATAAATAGGGTATTTAATATAAGTGACCAGTCATTTCACACAGACAACGAGATCAAAATTAAGAAAATTCTAAGATCTAATGACTTCCCAAAACAAACAATCAACGACCTTATAAAATACACTAAAAGGAAACCGATTGAACATAACAATGAAAAAGAGGTGAAGATATATAAATCACTGACATATATACAAGGATTCTCAGAAAGGTTCGAAAATGCTGATTGTTTTAAAACAAGGACAAATTTCAATTAGCACTTAAGACAAATAGTTCAGTAAATAAGTTATTCAGTAGAACTAAGTCTAAGATAAAGAATGAGGACAAGACTAATGTTGTTTATAAGATATCATGTAATGGAGACAAGTCCAACCTATGCCAAAATGTATATGTTGGCAGTACCAAGACCAAACTTAAAACTAGACTTTCCTCACATAAATCGGACCAAAAAGCTGCTGACAGGCCAATAGAGCAAAAAACTGCTCTTGCGGCCCACTGCACTCTGACAGGGCACACGCCGAATTTTAAAGACGTAAAAATACTTGCAGAAGAGAGAAATCATAAACGAAGATTTACTCTCGAAGTATTACACATTATTGACTTTCCCACGGATAAGAGAATAAATTACAAAACGGACACAGAAAACTGTGCGAAAGTAGAAGAAGAAAACTGTGTACAAAAATACAGACGAAAACAAAACATGGCTTTTAATTGACAATAACTTGTGCAGACGAACAGGACGACGCTAATTACTTTTAATGTAATTATTTGTAAAATTGTTTCGTTATTTTTATAGTTAACATTTGATATAATTTAAATATGTTTTTGTTTAGTGTTTTTTACCCCTGATGATGGTTGACGAAGGCAACCGAAATATTGGGAAAAATAACATAAAATAAAACTAACAACACCAGTTTTTCCTATGGCCTCAAGCTGAACAAATACAAAAGAGAATTTTGATAAAATGTTTACAATTAATAACATGCAATGGAATGTGCCTCAGCGCCACAAGGGCATTTTTGAGGATATCTGGCAACATATTTACATCAGTAAAAACTTAATAAGAACAAAATTTTATAATTTAATTTTTAAAAATTATATACACATTTCTTGATTAAATCTATATTAAACCTATAATAGTAGCATTTCAATATTTTGCAACAAATACTGATTTAATCTTTTTTTTTAAATGAAAGAAAATAAGAATTCCTTAGGAATGTTGGCAAATTATTATATTCCAAACTACCTTTATATACAACTCTCTGTTTCGTGGTTTCCAGACGGCATCTACTCACACGAAGATCTGATCCATGTCTGGTATTGAAGTTATGCTGGCTCTGTTGCAATTGAATTGTATGTTATGCAACACTTTATATACATAAATAAGCAGCTGCATCTTGCTTAAACATATATTGGCTAAACATTAGGAACGACCCTGAAGGTATCACCGGGACTGTCTAAAGCACAAACAGAAGACACTGGCCACAAATTCTTCAAAAAATCTCTTACGCGTGGTGGTTGCCATAAATTTAAAAGTTTGCAATATATAGTGATGGGCCATGTAATATTTTAAATTTGAACTATCGATTACTATGACTTTGAAAGGTGTATTAACTTTCATGATTATTTATATTTTCAGGTTCATGTTTGACATTTGCAAAATGGGACCGCTATACGCTGGAAAAAATTGGGAAATATTAAAAACTTACTTCCAAAGTAGTGAGTCTTTTTTAACGCAAACTGTAAGAAATTTACGTGGAAAAATTTCGAGAAGAGATCGGCTATCCTGAAGCTCATTATAGCCTCACTCTACAGAGTAGGAGGGTATATATCAGTTGGGGCAGAACAAAAGTGTAACGCATTGAAGAAGTGACTTAAGATCATAAGTATGTTTGCACCAAATCTGTTTCTTGTAGGGCAAGGCTATCAATACGTCAATTCAAAAAATAAATATTCTTATATTCATATTTTCAAAAAGCTTAAATACCATAAATATTGGTAGATAGTGGGTGCTACAGTTGGTTGTATTTTCATTCTATTTGAATTCCAAAAGTACAAATTTTGAAAATCCAACCATTTTTGCCGTAAAAGAAAAAGTACGAATTTCGAAAAAACTTTTTATTTTGCGTGTCTATGCAGTCAGAGGAATGTATACACCGAATTCCATGATTCCAGCTGCGCCCATTTGGTCGGTACCATTTTTACCCCCTTGACGTTTCTACGCAATTAGAATTGCATCATTCTAGCTGTAGTCGTTTAGTTGGTACTATTTTTATCCCTCTGTACCATTGTATTCCTTGAAAGTACGAATTTCGAAAAATCCGTTTATTTTCCGTGTCTACACAGTAAGAGGAATGTATATTCCGATTTCATGACACTAGCTGCGGTCACTTGGTTGGTACTATTTTTATCCCCTTTTTTCATTTTAACCCCAAAAAGTACGAAATTCGAAAAATCCGTGTGTTTTCCTTGTCTACACAGTCAGTCACCTACTTTCATGGCTCTAGCTGCGGTCATTTGATTGGCACTATTTTTATCCCTTTTTTATTTGAACCCCAAAAAGTACGAATTTTGAAAAATGAGTGTATTTCACGTGTCTATGCAGTCAGAGGAATGTATACACCGAATTTTATTATTCTAGGACCAGCCGTTTGATTGGTACCAATTTTTATCCCTCTATTCCCATTTTACCCCTTAAAAGTACAAATATGGAAAAAATAAGTTTATATTATGTCTCTACTCAGTTAGAGGAATGTACACACCGAATTTCGTGTTTCTAACTGTTCTCGTTTAATGTGTACCATTTTTATCCCTTTTTTGCCCCATTTCACCCCCTTTATTTATTTGTTATAAGGGGAATGCGCATACCAAATATCAAGCAAATATAAACAGACATATTCAAAAAACATACTTAAATACGCTAAAATATTAGGGATTATTAAGGGTATTTTTAGTCCTTGTGAGGGAAAAATGTTTCCCTTTGGGGCGATTTCGCCCCGTTTCAATCCCAACCGATCTATGACTATAAGACGCATTTATGGAAAAATTGAACGTTCTAGTTCCTTTCGTTTAGATGCTATCGTGCTTTCAACAGACGGACGGGCATGTCTAGATGATCTTAGAATTTTATGACGATCAAGAATGTATATACTTTATAGGGTCTCAGGTCGATATTTCAAGGTGTTACAAACGGAATGACCCCCCATCCTTGAGGTGGAGGGTATACAAATATTTACGCTTGATGGATTTTGGGGTGGCGGCATCATTGGGCCGTGTATTTAAAAATTGGTTTGATCGTATGAGCTACTACAGAGCCAGTACTGGTAGTCATTTGAATGATAATGTGTTCCATTATTAAATGACAAAGTTCAACCTTTCCAATAAGAGCAGAAATTTGAAAAAAAAAATCAGTAATTTTTGTATAGCCCATTCTAATATAACATGCATCGGCGGCAGTAGCACAATTATTTAGAATTATTAGGCTCAACGCGAACTACCCAACACGTGTCCCAGTAGAACTCATTATTATCCATCCATCATCCTCATCAGATTCATCTTCAGTTAGCCTTTCTCTGTCTACGACAAACACTCCTCACCCATTGAGCTGTAACGTCGCAGATACTTTAAGTGGGACATGAACAGAGACTTCAACTCAAAATATACCCTTAACGAGACTCCTTATCTCGTGCTTGTTATCTTCTAATCCTACTCAAAGTGAACTGATACACAGACGGGTTTTTTTTTGTGAAATCCTTTCATCCTACCTCCTGTCACTGGTGAAAGGTGTGAGTGAACTCATCAATGTCGTGTCCTGCAGTGTCATAGAAACAAATCACCTGGAAAGAAGTTAAACAGCATCCTTAGATTAGATCTGAAAGCCTGAATGACAACATTGCAATTTAGCAATATCAGCAAAGCACAAAGCACATGATGAGCAACTCCACAAGAAAAAAAAATGAATTTTGAATAGATTAACAAACAGAAAATTAAATTAACATTTTATAGTTTCTACTTCCCCACAACAAAGACGACAGCTGTCTTCATTAGTCCTTTTACGTATTTTGCCTAATTATTTTAAATTCTTCAACCTGAAAAAAAAACGAAACAAAAGAAGCACTTCCAAATTGTTCTGGATTTTGGGGATTTTCGTTTTTCTTCTTCTGTGGTTTCGTGGAGGGTGTATCTAAAGATTACGATAACTATTGACTCATATGGCAGGTCTGACTGGAACGGACTGAATGTTGTTCGAAGTATGTAAACCCAACCCACAAATAACAGATTTCGACTACTGATTAATTCTTACAGGAGAAAGACCGAAAGGAATGGCATACAAATTAAACAACGAATACATACAGACAGACAGACAGTCGAACCTGAACCTATTGAGATACATCCGAAATAATAATAAAAATGAAAGAGATTAAAAACTACAGATACGGAAGGCAGATACGGGGTTGCAACAGTTACAGTAACCGAAGGCGAAGGACAACCATTCAATGGATTGCACAACATCGAGCGGTGATGCACAGTGTTTCCATACAGCAACCAAAGAGTACAGAACACTAATTTAAAATTACTTTGACGAAGAGTCGTGTATAATATTTAATTTAGCTTTCTAAACTTAATATTAATAAATAATCTATTAATTAAAAAAACTTATATTTATTAGATATTAATTTTATAAACAGGACGGGCCATTTAAAATTTGAACTACCGATTACTTTGACATTGACTGGTAGGATAACATACATTTTTATTTTCAAGTTTATGTTTCACATTTGCAAAATGGGACGCTATACGCTCGAACAAAATTGGGAAATATTAAAAACTTATTAAAAATAATTTATAACAAAAATATTTTTTTAAACAAAAAAATATTTTTGAAATTAAAAAAAAATATTTTTGAAAGTAAAAAAAATATATTTTAAATTAAAAACAAGTAAGGAAAGGCTAGAGTCGGGCGGGGCCGACTATATAATACCCTACACCACTCCCTGCGTATGTACCTCGCTTTGAGCAATTTTATGTAGTTCATATAAATTATACAGTTACTATAAATTCATCTTCAGTCATATTTAACGTATATGGTTAATAATATGGTAATTGATCCAATTATCCGACAGGCAAATACAAATTATACAGTAGTAATAAGATGAATCGGACCGACATTTCAAAAGGGAGCCTACAACAACATTTTGGTCCCGGTCCAAAACATGGGCCTATATATTTCTCATCCACGGTAGGTATTCCTAGTTGAAAAATATCATGATCTGCAAAATTGAAGATCCGATGTAAGATGTACTTTCTAGAGCTGTAAAAGATCAGAATGGGGCACCATTTGGGTTATACCAAAGTATGGACATATGGGCACCTCTCAAACAAGTAAGGAAAGGCTAAAAACGGACGGACTTTCTATCTCATTACAATTCAATTCGGTAACAAAGTGAAATCGGGAAGGATTTTTGCATCCTGCAAATGTAAGTGTTTGACAAAAAATTTTAAATCGGAAGGGACATTTGTATGGGGGTATATTGAAACCTGGAATATGTAAATATGTAAAGTTTGGCCAAAATCGGTTTGTCATTCGGGAGCAACATGAACCGATCTTACCCACTTTCACCATAGGTGTTTTAAGTTAGATTATAAGACGTTGTGCCAATTTTAAAGAAAATCGGGTACAATATGTGTATTTTAGAGCGGAAAAAGTGAAATCGGAAGCGACATTTGTATGGGGGCTATATCTAAATCTGAACCGATCTTACCCACTTTCAGCATAGGTGTTTCTAGTTCGATTATAAAATGTTGTGTCAATTTTAAAGAAAATCGGGTACAGTATGTGGTTTCTAAAGCGGAAAAATTGAAATCGGAAACGACATTTGTATGGGGGCTATATCTAAATCTGAACCGATCTTACCCACTTTCAGCATAGGTGTTTCTAGTTCGATTACAAAATGTTGTGCCAATTTTAAAGAAAATCGTTTACAATATGTGGTTTCTGAAGCGGAAAAGGTGAAATCGGGAGCGACATTTGTATGGGGGCTATATCTAAATCTGAACCGATCTAACCCGCTTTCGCCACAGGTATTTCTAGTTTGAGTATAAGGTGTTAAGCCAAATTTGAAGAAAATCGGGTACTATATGTGCTTTATAGGGCGGAAAAAGTCAAATCGGGAGCGACATTTGTATGGGGGCTATATCTAAATCTGAACCGATTTCCTCCAAATTCAATACCGATGGTCCTTGGCCAGAAAAAATAACTTCTGCCAAGTTTCATAACAATCGGACAACAATTGCGACCTGTAGAGTGCGAACAAGCTTAGATGGACAGCAGACGGACAGACAGACAGACATTGTTAAATCGACTCAGCTGGTGATTCTAAGCCGATCGATATACTTAAAGGTGGGTCTAGCTCGATTATTTCTTGGTGTTACAAACATTTGGCGCGAAACTAACTTATAATACCCTAGCCCACGAAGTGGTGTAGGGTATAAAAAATTATGTTTTAAATTAAAAAAAAAAAAAAAATTTTTTTAACGCTAATTGTAAGAAATGTACAAGCCAGTCGTGGTAGTCTTGTGAATGATATATTTTTATACCCTCCACCACCAGGATGGGGGTATAGTAACTTTGTCATTCCGTTTGTAACACCTTGAAATATCGACCTGAGACCCTATAAAGTATATATATTCTTGATCGTCATAAAATTCTAAGACGATCTAGCCATGTCCGTCCGTCCGTCCGTCTGTCCGTCTGTTGAAAGCACGCTAGCATCTAAACGAAAAGAGCTAGAACGTTCACATTTTCCATAAATGTGTCTTATAGTCGTAGATCGGTTGGGAATGAAACGGGGGAAATCGGCCCAAAGGGAAAAATTTTTTCCCTCACATGGACTACAAATACCAATAATAATCCCTAATAGTTTAGTGTATTTAAGCATGTTTTTTGAATATGTCTATTTATATTTGCTTGATATTTGGTATTTCCCTTATAGCAAAAACGTACACCATAAAGTGATTCTTATTTGTAGAGGGTGAATTGGGGCAAAAAAGGGATAAAAATGGTACATATTAAACGACAACAGGTAAAAACACCAAGTTCGGTGTGTACATTCCTCTAATAGAGTAGAGACATAATATAAAAGTATTTTTTCCAAATTCTTACTTTTAAGGGGTAAAATGGGAATAGAGGGATAAAATTGGTACCAAATTGGACACACAAATCATACACCAGCATTTTTGTGTATTCGCGGTTTTTGTTTTTGTAACTTAAATTCCGAATTTATCTTTACTCATTTCTCTGTTAACGGCTTAACATAGCTCTGTCAAACCATTAACAGCCGACAGTGGTTAACAGTTAACAGTGGTTTGTGTATCCGCTACTTAAATTCGGAATTTATCTTCACCCACATTCCAAATTTTCCCGCTGGGTATGTTTGTAGAGTAAAATTGATCTCCAATTATTTTACGGTACGTGTGCAACCACTGTGCAATGTTAATGTCGTTCGTACAACTCTTTTTTTTCATTTCGAACCAATTTCGGACTCAAAACGCAACAAATGTTACCAAAAACAGCAACAAAAGAACACAAAAAGCAATTAATAATAATTAATGTTTTATCTGTTTTGTTGCTGTTGCTTGTTATGGGGATGTGGTTGTGGATGTAGATGTGCATGAGGATGGGGATGTGGATACAAACAAACAGCATCAGGCTGGATGGGATGCTGCAGTTGTTCTTGGTGTGGCGGCCAATGCTCCGGCTACTAATGTTGCTTGTTGCTGTTCCGGCAGTCAATGTAGTTGCCGATGTTGTTGTTATTGTTCTTGTTGTACGCATGTTGTATTCAACTGAATGTTCATATTAAACATTGGCCGCCACATTCAGGAATTGATGGCAGTCGGTGAAGAAGAAAACAACAACAATAGCCAACCAACAATCCGACGTATTGGATGTCTATAAAACAAAAGGCCTACTAAAAGTGCTTCTGAAGATACACAAACAAATACAATAATACTCTTCTGTGTAACAACCGCATCGACAACAACAACAACAACAGACTGGCTGAAATTGAAATGAAAGTAATAAAAATACAGGAGATTTTTATGTTTCTTCAACTGTTTCGAACAGAAACAAGCGCAAAATAAATAAAATTCTCTGATGTTTCTTTATTTATTTGTAAGTTTTTTCTTCTCGTTTTTATTATTTGAACATACAAAACGGGCCCACAATGCATCACTGGCCGGGGTTTGCAGAAAGCTGTCGAGACACAGTGGTTTTCGGGGATATTTATTAGGAGAAATAAATATAAGGAGGATGTTTTTCAAGGATTTTTGGAAACAACCTTTTATTTTTCATGTCTACGTAGTCAAAGAAATGTATACTCAGAATTTCATGACTCTAGCTTCGGTCATTTGGTTGGTACCTTTTTCTATTTTGACCGCAAAAAGTACTAATTTCGAAAAATTCGTCTATTTTCCGTGTCTATGCAGTCTGAGGAATGTATACTCGGAATTTCATGACTCTAGCTGCGGTCATTAGATTGGTACTATTTTTATCCCCTTTTTTCATTTTAACCCCAAAAAGTACGAATTTTGAAAAATCCGTGTATTTTACTTATCTATGCAATCAGAGGAATGTATACACCGAATTTGATTATTCTAGGTACAGCCGTTTGGTTGGTACCATTTTTATCTCTCTATTCCCATGTTCCCCCTTAAAAGTACTAATTTGGAAAAAATACTTTTTTATTATATATCTACTCAATTAGAGGAATGTACACACCGAATTTAGTGTTTCTAGCTGTTGTCGTTTAAAAAAGGGATAAAAATGGTACAGTTTTATCCTTTTTTGATCCATTTCACCCCCTACAAATAAGAATCGCATACCAAATATCAAGCAAATAGGCTAAAATATTAGGGATTATTATGGTTATTTTTAGTCCTTGTGAGGGAACATTTTTTCCCTTTGGGCCGATTTCGCCCCATTTCAATCCCAACCGATCTACGACTATAAGACGCATTTATGGAAAATTTGAACGTTCTAGCTCCTTTCGTTTAGATGCTAGCGTGCTTTCAACAGACGGATAGACAGACGGACGGACATGGCTAGATCGTCTTAGAATTTTATGACGACCAAGAATATATATACTTTATAGGGTCTCAAGTCGATATTTCAAGGTGTTACAAACGGAATGACAAAGTTAGTATACCCCCATCCTGGAGCTGGAGGGTATAAAAACGATAGATGGCGGACCCTATATAAATTTATCTTGGAAAAAAGTTAGAGCATTTTCTATGAAAGGAAGTTGGCGGTAATTATGGCCAGAATTCATTAATGGAGATGTAGATGGTGTTAATGACGTTCAAAATGTTTGTAGAGTTGGTTGATGTAGTCAGAGAAGCGGACTTCGATGGAATGGAGGAAGATGACATTAATGAAATGTTGTTATCTCACGAAGAGGAGCTTGATAACGAAAGTTTATTAGCTAGCCATTGATGTTCAACATGTGTTAGAGGAAGACATTATAATAACTGATGTTGCAATAGAAGACAAAGAATTGACGACTTTCAATATTTCCAAAACTATGCATTTGATTTCACATGCAATGGATATATTTGCTGATAATGATCCCGACGGAAATCGTAGCTCAGGCGTAGCAGCAGCGGTTGATAACGCAATTAGTTGTTATAAGGAAATCTAGGCACAAAAGAAATCTTTAAAAATTCAACAAACCTTAGACAACTTTGTTGACACAGCCCCAAGAATGAATTTTTCTTATGTTTTTATGTAAATTTATATTTTCTTATTTTTTTATAATAATTAAAAATATTTGTTGAAATGGCTTGTCAGTTACAAATAAATAAAATGAAATAAATTGACTTTCTTATCAAAAATCTATTTTTTACTAAATATTTAAATGTTTGACCGACTCAACATTTATACCGAAAAAAGTAATTCGATTTGCGTCGTTTCGGTTTGCGTTGCATTTCTCCGGTCCCCATTAACGACGCAAATCGGGGCTCCAGTGTACACATTTCTTTTGGTCACCACTGTCACCCCACTGGAAAGATGATTGGATAAGAATAATCTACAAAATATTTCGTCGCTGAGTCAATTCGTTTGTGAGTTGCATACGCTCCTAAAAACACATCTAAAAATCTTATTTATACGTGAAAGTTTGCTGTGTTGTATTATTATTATTATCCAATTATTTCTGAGTATATAGAATTTGAAGGCACGTTAAATATAAATTTTTATTCTTGTCTTAGAAGTGTGTTTTTGAGACCGACAACTAAAAACTCATATTTCTTGGAAATATTTTGTAGAAGGAATCAATATCTTTCGAATTAAGCCCAAATGCCGAATATCGTCACTGACTCCATTTTTGTGAAAAGAGTTTAATACAAAAAATGAGTTTTCAGAGCCAAAATTTTCTAAAAATGAGCGCTGCGGCGCACAGTGGTTCAGAATCAATCGGCCAAAATTCAATAACTTTTGTTCTAGTAGGCATTTTTGAGTTCTGTAAAAAAAAACAAAATTAGACAAGGAGATATTTTGAGTTATTAACATTAGAAATTCGAAAAATCGGATATATATTAGAAATCGAGCCAAAGTTGACTACTTTTTGTATTTCGATTTTTTTTTTGGATTTTAAAGAAAATTATAATTTTTATTTTTTTGTTTTTATGTTTTATTTACAGATTTTCGTCATTTTCAGATTTTGAAAATTGATAAAACTTAATATCTTTTGTTTTGAATTTGTCGCACTGTTTCTCACTCATTTTAAGAGATTTCGCACTCAATTTTGGATTCTTGGGCATATTTCCGGCAAATGAACTCCGATTGTTATAAAATTTAGCATGGGCATAAAGTAAATTTACTCATCTTTTTATTTGCGTAACTACTTTTCAGAAGTTAATGAGACCAAAATGAATAAATTTCTTTTTGGAACTAAAAATCTGACTTTTTGCACTAAATGTATCCTATCTTCCAAGGGTGCAAAAAGTTGTGTTGGTACAAAATTAGACATTTGTTCAAATAGGACATATTTTACAATATTCATTACAACCAAACTGTATTTGCCACAAACATAATTTTGGCGTCATAAAAAATCTAAGAAACCACAATTTCTAATAAAAAAAAATTGGGTGCAAAATCTCTTAAAATTCAACAAATCCAAAAAAAGAAATTACGTTTTTTTTTTCAATTTTCAAAATCTAAAATAGTGAAAATCTGTAATACAAAAAAATTTCATTTTTTTCTTCGCATTATGAACAAATACGTAAAAATATGTAAAAAAAAAAACATAAAAACAAAAAAATAATAATTATAATTTTCGTTGTTTGTATGTATTGTTGGTCTGTTATGTTGTATGTGTTGTCATTTATTTTGGTTATAGCTGCAACAATAAAGGTCTCACTTTGCCTTTTTGCTAATTTTGGATTCTGCTGAAGACTTCAGCGCAACCTTTGGTCTTAAACCAAAATAAATGACAACAATTATAATTTTCTTTAAAATCGAAAAATACAAAAAAAAGTACAAAAGTATTCAATTTTGGGCCAATTTCTAAAATATATCCGATTTCCCGATTAAAATAATCCTTGGATCCTTATCTAATTTTGGTTTTTTACAGAACTCAAAAATGTCTACTTATAGAATTATTGAATTTTGGCCGATGAATTTTGATTCTGAACCACTGTGAGGAGTCAAATTCTTTCCGCAGTTCATCATTTAGGCATAATTCGAAAGGTATTGTCAGTACGAAAAAAATTAATAACACGTCCAACTATTTCATAAATAAGTTATTCGAAGACAAGAGTAAATATTTATATTTAAAGTGCTTTCAATTGACAGAAATGCAGCAAAAAATTACCCCGGAAAAACTAGATTGTGAGGGTAGTTTCTAGGAGCGTTTAGTTCAGATACGGCTTGATCTAGTAACGAAATATTTAGCAAATAGTCATTAAACAATACAAACTTCATTTCCTTTACTGGAAATTATGTTTTTATTTGTATGGACCGCGACCCGTCCTAATGTATGTGTAACTAATATTGCCTAAGAAGGCTCTAAAGCCTTTACTTATTCATGGATTTTTATTCAAAGATTTTTGGCTTTTTGCGTTAAGATGTAAATTTTACAAAACATAAAATTAAAATCTTAATTCTTCTGATTTGTTTCATGTTCGGAAAAAAATAAAAAAATAATTTTTATAACTGATTTTCTTAAAATATCTGCAACGATTTAGAAACCACACTCAGAAAAAAGGCATTCCTAAATCTGAGTAAAATCCATACTACAATTTAGCTCAACAATTTACTTTTAAGTAAAAAAGTAGGAAAATTAACGAAGTAAAGTTTACTTATTTCAAAGTCATAACAAATAGTCCATTTACTAAAAATAGGGTAGTAAATTTACATAAAAAACATTTATTAGGATCTAATAAAAAATTCTTACAGTAAATGCATACTTCGAAAAAATTTCCAAAGTTTAAGTAAAAATCCATTTAAGAAATTTTAACAATTTTTGTTATTTGAACTGGGATATTGTCCTGGCTCAAGACCATTTTGCATTTATATTTAATAGAATGCAAATTTATTTACAATACAATACAATACAATTTGTGACATTTATTACTTGGCTGTAGACTACCACGATCATGATTTCGACCATGTCAAAGGTCTTTCAAGTGGCTTCGCAACATCAAAGAAAAGAAGAAAGTAGAAGCTTTCGTTCGATATATAGCTTTTTTTAAGAAAACTATGACGTTTTGTCCAGCAAACACATTTTTTAACCATTCTTCAAATTTCCCAATGTTTTTGCCCATTTTTGTTCGCAAACCGCACCACTTGAAAATTTATTTAAATAACACATTTAGTAAAAGTTTGAAATTTTTTGAAAAAAAAAATTTAGAAAAAAAAATAGAAAATTTTTCACGAGTTATGACCAATTTAACATTGAAAAAATTATTTTTTTTTAAAAAAGGTGTGTCGCCTGTAACTCATGAACTACTTGGCCGACGTACTGTAGCTTGTTTTAAATATTGAAGTGAATGGTAAAATAAA
This sequence comes from Polietes domitor, assembly GCA_947397865.1. NCBI lineage: Eukaryota > Metazoa > Arthropoda > Insecta > Diptera > Muscidae > Polietes > Polietes domitor. The sequence continues at coordinate 41,046,324 of OX377619.1, read as the reverse complement.
AGACAGAAAATTGTAAAAACTTTAAAAACTATAACGCGGCTATACCATTCCACTTCAATATTTTAAAAGCAATTGAAATTGGCTTCAAAACCAGTTATAGTACATTAAAATCGGTCAAGTATTTCAGGAGTTACAGGCGATTGAATGAACACACCTTTTGAAAAAAAAAATATTTTTTTTTTGTAAACGAAAAAAACTAAGAAATATTTTTTTCAAATTGATCATAACTTTTTTTTGTAAAATTGATCAAAAATGTCTCCTTTTTTTCCAAAAATTGCTGTTTTTTATTTTCTGTTTTTTTTTCAAAAATTTATATATTTTCTGAAATTGGGTTCAAAACAAGCTATAGTACATTAAAATCGGTCAAGTATTTCATGAGTTACAGGCGATTGAATGAACACACCTTTTTGAAAAGAAATATTTTTTCAAATTGATCATAACTTTTTTGTAAAATTTATCATAACACGTGAAAAAAATCAATTTTTTTTCAAAAATTCCTACTTTTTTTCCAAAAATTTTTATTTTTTTTTTTCAAAATTTCTATTTTTCCAAAAATTTATTTTTTTTAAATTTCTACATTTTCCAAAAATTTCTAATTTTTTTCCAAAAAATTATATTTTTTTCTCAAAAATTTATTTTTTTTTTTTTTCAAAAATACTTATATATTATTTTTATGAGAATAATACATACACAAACTTTCAAACGTCAAAAATCGCGCCGCTTGTTAGGGAATGACTCATAAATAAATCAAAAATAATAATAAAAAAATAAGCAAATATACTGGGTTTTCCAACAAGAGGTGCTATTTTCGTATTCAAAGAAAAATGTCATTTTTTAAGATAAATGATCGGATGTCTATTTCATAATAAAGAGGAAGGTATGCCGTTAATAATGAAAAACAACATTAGGCAAATCAAATCATCAGGACACCATATCCTTTTCATGAAATTTTCCATAACCAAATCGCAAAGTGGCTGCCCTATGTCCTCGATAGACTCACGATTTCTATCTTTAAGATCTTGAATCGACGCTGGGCTGTTGGTGTAGACCTTATTTTTCATGTGGCCCCAAAGGAAGATGTCGCAAGGTGTTAAATCACAAGCTCTCGGTGGCCAATTGTGATCACCTCTTCGAGAGATAACACGGTCCGGAAACTTTTCCCGTAAAGAGCAATGGTTTCGTTGCTTGTGTGGCACGTAGCGTCGTCTTGTGGAAACTAAACGTTGTCCAGATCAATACCATCCAACTCCCACCATAAAAAAATCATTAATCATCTCTCGATAGCGCAATCCATTCACCGTAACTGTTGATCCAACCTCGTTTTCAAAGAAGTAAGGTCCATTGACCCCGCCGGACCATAAACCCCAACAAACAATCACACTATGAGAATGGAAAGGCTTCTCAACAATAACTCTGGGGTTTTCCGAGCCCCAGATGCGACAATTTTGCTTGTTGGCGTAGCCACCGAGGTGGAAATGGGCGTCATCAGTCAAGATGATTTTTCGGTGGAATTCCGGATCATTTTCATTCATCTCAAGGACCCAATTTCAATGCATTGTTGAAGCGTGTATCATTCCATTTTTAGTAATGGCGTAGTTTCTACTTGTCAACTGCCAAAGAATAAAAGCTTCAAAAGTGACAGCTACCGAAATACCGGGTGATTCAAAATAACACCTCTTGTTGGAAAACCCTGTACATAAATTTATTATTTAATATTTAAGCATACCCCCGAACCACTGTGAGAGCTGTAGAAAGGCACCATCAATCCAGCAAAATGAAAAAATCCGAAGCGTAATCTCTGCGCCAGACAACGAGAATGTTGAAGTTACTTTGCATTGAGAAGGGGAGGGAAGAGGCGAAACAAAACAAAACAGAAAAAAACCTAAAGTAACTCCCAGGCAAAGTGACTCCAGCAAAGTAACTTCAACTTCAACGCTTAATATGTGTTTAACGTTTATATTGATGTTATTTTTTATGACTTTTTATACACTCCAAAGTTGACTTAATTGATAATTGGAATCTGATGCTGTTGTTGTTGTGGATGTTGCTGTTGTTGTTGTCGTTGTATTTAAATATTTCATTTTCATGCCATTTGCTTTAAGATGCGAATGATGCAGTGAACAACAACAACATCAAGTGGAGAAGACAACAACTCAGAGGCAGGCGGCATTTGCAGATCGAGAGGGGAAGATCTTTCGTTCTGGTTTCCTTGAATACTCCAAGGCGTGCAAGTACTTCGGCCAGAACAAGTGCGGAAGGAAGGTGCAATGAGGAGTATGAGGACAAGGATGATGTAGGCCCGGGCATCGTTGAATGGAAGAAAGGACAAGGAACGCAATCCATTCGGTTCAGTTGCTTGGCCTGGTAATGGGGGGCAGGGCAAGTCAACAATAACAACAATTATAATAATGTATTGAAAATAATGATGATCATGTTCATCATGATGATGATGAAAAAGCATCCAACAATGTTGAGGAAACAACAATTTATGCCAACAAACAACAAAATGACGACTGACACAATGACGACGACGACAACGACAACAACAGCCCATGAAACATCCGAATATCAAGTGGAAGACGAAGAGTGTTTTGAAGAGGCGTTCTAGCGTTTCAAATCACTGCGCTCAGTTTCTTTTTGCTGTATTATCCTGGCTACTTCGTTTGGTTGTTGTTGTTGTTGTTGTTATTGTTGCTATTGTCTTGTTTTTGTGTGTTTTTGTTTTCTACAGCCATGGAGGCCAAATTGCTTGGGAAGTATTATGGCCAAGAGATGATGGCAATTCAAAGCGCTGGCAAAGAACTGACGACTGGAACGACGACATTCATCCAACAACAAAAACAACAACAGCTACAAACACCAGAGACACAGCAAAGGAAGAGGAATTACCTCGAGCTATCATTGCTTATGGAGTAGCACTATAAAGCAGCAGCAGCGGTGGCTGCGGCCGCAAACAACATCATCCATCCATCCATAGTGGCATTTAAGCCGTTTTTATTCATCACTTCTTTTCGGCATAGACTTTGCTGGCGAACACAACAACAGCAGTTATAACAACAACAGCAGTTATAACAACAACAACAACAATACCTACACATCGTATAATGATGACGTTTTGTCTAAAGCCAGGCGTAGGCATGGCATGATGGTAATTGTGATGAAGTTAACTGCCCAAAGAGGAGTTGTAAGCATAGCAATCACTCACATTCACGGCGAAGCCAACAAAGGGTTGCCATATTTTTGTACACAAATCTGTGCTCAAAAAGTGTCTAATTTTTTTGGAATTTCCGGAAAACTACAACAATTTTAATAAATTTTTATTTTTATGTTTATTTTTATTTTTATTTTTATTTTTATTTTTATTTTTATTTTTATTTTTATTTTTATTTTTATTTTTATTTTTATTTTTATTTTTATTTTTATTTTTATTTTTATTTTTATTTTTATTTTTATTTTTATTTTTATTTTTATTTTTATTTTTATTTTTATTTTTATTTTTATTTTTATTTTTATTTTTATTTTTATTTTTATTTTTATTTTTATTTTTATTTTTATTTTTATTTTTATTTTTATTTTTATTTTTATTTTTATTTTTATTTTTATTTTTATTTTTATTTTTATTTTTATTTTTATTTTTATTTTTATTTTTATTTTTATTTTTATTTTTATTTTTATTTTTATTTTTATTTTTATTTTTATTTTTATTTTTATTTTTATTTTTATTTTTATTTTTATTTTTATTTTTATTTTTATTTTTATTTTTATTTTTATTTTTATTTTTATTTTTATTTTTATTTTTATTTTTATTTTTATTTTTATTTTTATTTTTATTTTTATTTTTATTTTTATTTTTATTTTTATTTTTATTTTTATTTTTATTTTTATTTTTATTTTTATTTTTATTTTTATTTTTATTTTTATTTTTATTTTTATTTTTATTTTTATTTTTATTTTTATTTTTATTTTTATTTTTATTTTTATTTTTATTTTTATTTTTATTTTTATTTTTATTTTTATTTTTATTTTTATTTTTATTTTTATTTTTATTTTTATTTTTATTTTTATTTTTATTTTTATTTTTATTTTTATTTTTATTTTTATTTTTATTTTTATTTTTATTTTTATTTTTATTTTTATTTTTATTTTTATTTTTATTTTTATTTTTATTTTTATTTTTATTTTTATTTTTATTTTTATTTTTATTTTTATTTTTATTTTTATTTTTATTTTTATTTTTATTTTTATTTTTATTTTTATTTTTATTTTTATTTTTATTTTTATTTTTATTTTTATTTTTATTTTTATTTTTATTTTTATTTTTATTTTTATTTTTATTTTTATTTTTATTTTTATTTTTATTTTTATTTTTATTTTTATTTTTATTTTTATTTTTATTTTTATTTTTATTTTTATTTTTATTTTTATTTTTATTTTCAGGTTTATGTTTGCAAAATGGAACGCTATACGAACAAAATTTGGAAATTTTAAAAAGTTTTTTCCAAAGTAGTGAGTCTTCAACGCAAACTGTAAAAAATGTATGTGGAAAATTTTCGTGTTTTCAGTAGTAGCTCATTTTCATCTCGGTGGCTATGTCAATAAGCAAAATTGCACCGTATGGGGATCAGAGAACCCACACGTGACTATTGAGAAGCCAATGCATCAACAATGAGTCACTGTTTGATGTGGATTTTGGGCTGCACTGAAAAAATGGTTTGATCGGATGAGGTACTGCCGAGCCAGTATGAATGACATTATGTTCCATTTTCAAATGACAAATAAGACCAGAAATTTGAAAAAATAATCAGTACATTTTTATAGCCTATTCTAATTTAAAATTTGAAATGGCCCACCCTATAGTAACTGACTCGACAAACGATTGCCTGTTTCCATTTTAATTAATTCGTTTGATTTAACAATTTTTTTATAAAAATAAATAAATAAATTGCGTTAAACAAATAAATCTGATGACTTCCCGGCGTGGCAACAGATTAATGCCGCAAACACTCAAAGACTACTAGACTGTGGTGTTTTTATTATTGTCAGGTAACTGCCAGAATTTAAATTGAAATCATTGGAATACGAGGAGCATATGTTAAGATAAGGTCAAAAATAATGCCACAAACACTCAAAGATTACCCGTGTGTTTTTATTGTTAGAATCAGTTAGGTCGGTAGGAATCAGTGATAACCGTGATAACATGTTCGCCATCATAGTTTCAACTGATGATTTTGAGGCGGTTATCTGGATAATTACAGCGAATTTAAAAATACGGATGGATAGTCAACAACGACGTCATCTTGTCAATGCGGTCATATAATTTTTGTATAGCAATCAATGCACAAATCGAAATTTTTACAAAGCGCTAAAGAATTTTGATTTTTTGATTGTTTTGTTTGGTTTACGTGGCCGTTCTCAGGCGAGCGGTAAATAGTGCCTTCACGCATCGTTTTGAATGTATTGGAAAGGTATTGGTTACATGCCGCCAGAAAGATTGAGATATTGGATTAGATTTCTAATATCAATTTTCGATATATCCTCAATGTCGTGTTGTAATTGCTTCTCAAAGGCCCTGTGTCTTGGGTTTATTAGAGCTGGCAGTCGCATAGATATATTGTATCTTCTTCCTCTTCGTTGTTGCAGCGCTGTCAGTTAATCGTTCCAATTGACCAGTGAGTCATCAGCTCTGCGATCACTCTCGGTAGTTTGCTTCTATTTTGATTGAGAAGGGGTCTGATATGCTTTTTGTTATATTGAGACCAGGTTTGTCTGGATATTTGTCGATGTTTTCCATTTGAAATTAGCTCTGTAGTGTATGAAGATACTACTTTTTACAGACCATAACGGTGTCGCCTCCACGGCGAGGGTACTCCTCGACGCGGGTACTTAAAGAATATCCCATACTCGTCAACTGTCATCTGCTCTTTCGTTTCCACAAAAGACCCTGTGTCCACAGTTATAAGAGTGACTTCAGACAGACATTTCTGTCTCGACAGCTCTTCAATGCACTGACCTACTAATGAGGTTATTAGACGGTTCAGTCCAAACTATTTGACTGTTTAAGAAGGTTACTAAACCTAAAGAGGATATTTTACTGCATGGCTCGCTTTATTGCGAAGGCTTCCACCTTCGTGTTCAGTCCAAACTATTTGACTGTTTAAGAAGATTGCTAAACCTAAAGAGGATATTTTATTCCATGGCTTGCTTTATTGCGAATGCTTCCGCCTGAAAAATTTTGCAACTGTCAATAAGTCGGAATGAACATGCCAGGCCAAATTGAAGTCTCCGGAACCAAGTCCACAATCTATTGTGGAGCCCTCCATGTATACCTCAGTCTCATTCGACAATTGGATATCTCCTCTTTATCACTCCATCATTGAACTCCATCCATGAATTAATTTGAGAATTCCAAGGAACCTACATAGCACCTGCGAAAGACGTTGCAGCTGTCAGGAAGTGATAATTAACGAGCTAGGCCAGCTTTTTCTCAGAAGACACCGGAACCAATTCCATAATCCATTTTAGATCCGTAAGTCTCATATTAGACAATTGGTCATCCCTTCTTTCCCACTCCATCCTTGAAGGAAATTTCACCATGAATTAATTTGAGAAATTCAAGGAACCTTCTCAGCACCTGCTAAAGACGCTGCAGCTGTCAGGAAGTTATTATTAACGAGATAGGCCAGCTTTTTCTCAGAAGACAGCGGAATCAACTTCCCATTTTTCATTTTGGAGTCGTCCGTGTATTCCTCTGTCTCATATTAGCCAATTGAAGGCAATTTCACTTCGAATGACTTTGGCTTGGCCAGCTTTTTCTCAGAAGACACCGAAAACAAATTCACATTTTCCATTTCGCAGTCGTCCGTGTGGATAACTACTCCATCTCCAACTCCATCCTTGAAGGGAATTTCGCCACGAATGTCAAGGAACCTTCAACACTTCCATTGTGGGGCTCATCAAAATCGTTCAAGCCATTTAGGAGTGCCATAAATTATTCCTTAAATCCCCTCTATTTACCAGTTCATTCACATTAGTTGGCAACTCCCAGATGATGTTATTTCGAACTTTTGTCTCATGTTTTGGTGTTGCCGTTTTGTTGTAAGTTTTTTTCGTATTCCAGCATGGTGTAGTTGGACGTTCAGGCGGTCGGGTTGGTTGGGTGTTCATACCTGGTCATACAAGGCGACGCAACGACTGGGGGTATGATGCATGGGTTGGGTTGGGATGGACACCCAACCATTACACACACGGACGAATAAGCGATTTAAATGGCATTTTGTAGTTGCTAAAGTGTTGGAAACTCATTTAAATACACAACACGCAATTCAATCACAGACGTGTGTGTTGTCCCGCCGCTCGGTTGCCATTGATGTTGGCGCTGTTGTTGTTGCTGTAGAGGTGGTTGCTGCTGCTGCTGCAGTTACATGTTACATGAAATGTTCAGGTTGCCTTTTCCCGGGCATATTATCATCATCATCGTCATCCTTCGGTACGACTGGGTCGCAGCTCCAGCTCAAATGTGCTGGCATTGTATGCAGACCGGGGCAAGCATTATGGCATTTTTGTGGCCATTGCCGTGCTGTCTTTCTTGGCAACTTTTAATTTTAATTGCTTTCCACACATCGGCAGCAGGAAAAAACTACAACAAAACCGGGAACAGAGCAAGCAATTGCAACAAAGAAACGCATTGCAAGATGTAAGACTCCAAAAGTCATTATTATTGAAGTTATTACAGTTCTTTCCACTTCTTCGTCTTCCTCTTTTTCGTCTTCTTCTTCTGATGTTGTTGTTGTTCATGTTGGATGGTTGGTGCATTTGGTGGGCCGCTTGATTTAAAACAGAGGGAAGCAAAATAAATCGATATGTGCACAATGGGAACGCATGAATATAGTTGTCGGTGGTTTGTGGATGGCTAATAAACCATTGCAAGTGCATTCAGGCATTTAACCAGACCATCTGTTACACGTCATCGGTCGGTCGTCATTCTCCTCCTCATCCTCTTCCTTGCATGCAGCACACATGTATTAGCAACATGCATGGGTTCTCTATCCATCTATCTATCTATGCAACGTCCAGCCATCACTCTGGCTGGTGTTGCAAGGTGTTGTTCGTGTGAGGTGTCTGCGACCGATAGTTGTGTGGTTGCTTGGATTGGTCATTTGTGGCGTCGGCGCTACTATGAGGGCGGTATGATAAAATCTGGTAGCGCATTTAATTAGGGGTTAGCGGTTGCTAGAGTAACATCTGTTGCAGCACTTAAACAGGTGGTGGGGGGGGGTAGGTTTAATGTAGCGGCGTTAGTATCTCGTTTACGGAACATACTGAGCTAATGTCTCTGTCGCGTCCCCGCGCAGATGTGTTGAAATTACCCATTTCAATTGTTATTTACAAGCAATTTGCTTGGATTCTAAACATTTCAACAAATTCAATTGATTCAATTAATTGCAGTAATTAAAATATTAATTAGGTTACCCCCAAAAATCATGAGTTTCAGGTAAAAAAAAAACGATTATGAGTAAAAAACGGTTTCGGGTAAAAAACCGGCTACTGGCTGAAAACCGGTTACGGTTAAAAAACCCGTTTACGGTTAAAAAACCGGAAAAACCTGGAGCTTACGACAGATATATACATAGTTTCTTTAAGAAATCTTATGCAAACTGTGTGCTTTTGTTCAGCAAACGCATTTTTTTAAACAACTCTTAGTCATTTTTCAACTTTTGCAATGTTTTAGCGTATTTTTTGTTTGGTAACCGCATCACTTGTAAATATATTTAAATAACACACTTAGTAAGGAGTGAAACGCCGCTTTGTCTTAAAAAATCCGTCAATAATTGACCGAGTCATTGAAGTTATTATTAATATAAAATTTGTGAAAAAAAACAAGTTTTGGTCATTCACATCTCTCTGTATTTTACGAATTGAAGTTCAATAAATATATTTAATATTCGTCAAAATTATATAAACCAGTGGTTGTTCACCACCAATGTTTGGTTGTTCTCCAATTGATCCAATTATTGGTGGAATAAATCGTACCATCTTGGCTGGAAAGAATGCGATCTGGCAAATTTGCTTGCTACAACTCCAATGTATTACATTTTTAATACTCATACTGCTTTTGATGGACCGTAGAGACGTTTGGATGTTCAAAACGGTGTCTTAAAACACTACTTGACGCTCCTATGAGAACAGCAACGTAAACCAATGATGCACATCCGAAGTGTATCAGGTTACACCGTTTTGGTTGGGATATAATATTCCGATAAAGTTCGACATTGAGTCTCAGTTTTTGTTCTTATGATTTCAATTCTTGTGTCTATAGGTTTTTTAAGCGGATGTATGGTTAAGTCTTTCCGATAAAAATTAGCCAAGGTGAAGTCGCAGAGAGCACAACGGCACAAGGGTGTGAAGATAAATTCGTCCCACACCCATGACACAAACCAATTTAGCTTGTGGAACGTATTTAAAAAAATATATTTTTTCATAAAAACACTTAAAATAATAAAAATAAAAGGAATTATGTAATTATTTTTAACAATATTTTCCGTTCCAATTATTTGAATGCAACGAATCAGACAAAAGTACAAAAACTATACAAAATAGGCCATTTTAGCCCATGTATTGATCTGACATTGAAGAGCCGATATCTCGAAAACTAGAATACATGAATCGGGTATTCCAAAGGCAATTATTTAGCCCTTGGTAAGTAGAATAATTTCCAAAAAAGAGTTGGTCCAAATTCCGTTTGAGATCGGAGATATATAGGTTTTTTTAGATATCAGGTATATATATAGAATATTGATTGTCCGATATCTCGAAAACTAGAGTACATGAATCGAGTATTTCAAAGCCAATTATTTAGCCATAGACAAGTAAAATATTTTTCAAAAAAGTGTTGGTCCAATTTCCATTTGAGATCGGAGATATATAGGTTTTTCAGATATCGGGTTTATATATCTAGAATATTGATTGTCCGATATCTCGAAAACTAGAATACATGAATCGGGTATTCCAAAGCCAATTATTTAGTCCTTGGGAAGTAGAATATTTTCCTAAAATGTGTTGGTCCAAATTCCGTTTGTACGTTCCACAAGCTAAATTGGTTTGTGTCTTGGGTGTGGGACGAATTTAACTTACGAATTTATCTTCACACCCTTTCAGGAATGAAGTAGTGCCGTCCAAGTTTCGAGGTATAATTTATCAACTTTCTCACGCTTTAAGTCCTTTGTCCTTTTTTGTTTTCGTCTGCCGTCTACTGTATACATTTCTTTATCACCCTGTTACATTTGATTGTCATAATCGTCTTTGTTGTATATCCATCCTGTGGTATTTTATATAATTATATCCACCCCTTTTCTCAACCAAACCGTAAATTATCACACCTCACTCGTTCGTTCACATTCATTGGTGGGGGGGGGGCAACAATATTGAACACAATGTTGCCGCAATGAAAAATGACTCAGAAGAATGCAATTGCAATTTGAAAAAAAAAAAAGAAAACCTGCCACCTTTTGCCGGCTAATACGACGGACAGGGCAGACTTTATAGCCGGCCAACTTATACTCGTACGTAGACTGACGCACAACAAGCTCAATTTATTTTAATAGGATACGCCTCCAATGAAAATATGCCCCGTCCGTGCGCCATATACGCCTATAATTGTCTATTTGTGTTTTTCCATGTTTCCTTCCAACCACAAATTAATGTTTTTCCATATCCGAAGCAACAATTTCCATTTTTTTCTGCTTCGCTCCAAATGACACACCGTCACCACCGCAACACACGCATGTTACCAACCCACGACTACGCACATTTCCACATCTTCATCGATTTCAGGGAAAGATAAGGTAGGTGTCGTCGTTGTTTTCCTTGATGTTTGTCAGTCCGTCTGTCTTTCATTCGTTCCCTGCTCTTAAATGGCAGTTTGTCAAAATAATTTTTAATTATTGCTTCATATGGAGGTGCATGAGGAGAGCTCTCGCTCCGTCTCGCTGAGTCCCTGTGTCGTCCTCACTGTGCGTTATCATCGTTTTGTTGGCAGCTATCATTTGATTGCCAAATGCTTTTAATTATTTTCGGTCTTTGTTTCCTCGTTTTTTGTTTTGTGTGGAAATTGTTGGTGTTTTTCGACAATCGAAATTTTTAATGACATATCCACACTAATTACAGTATTTGTAGCAGGGTTTCGTTTTACAAAACGGGCAAATGGGGGTGGATCCTTTTAATTACTGTCGTTACAATAGTAACGGGAATAAGTGTGATATGGTAATGATGTTGACTACATACGATGCATACATGTGTTCATTTTGTATTCGTTATTATTAGAGTGTCCCATAAATTCCAATTGTTGAAAATAGGAATGAAATTTTCCATCTTTGAAATAATTCGAGAGTGATAATTTGGTGGACTAAAATAATAATGTGCCACAAAAAAATAATGAAGTAGAAAACTCTCTTATAAGCCTGTATCTTAGTTGGCTGTCAACTGATTTACACATTCTCATCGGATTATATATAGGATATAGGCTATTTAAGAAAACTCAAGAAATCTGTGTGCTTTAGCCCAAAAAACACAATTTTTTAAACAAGTTTTAGTCGTTTTTTAACTTGGGCAATGTTTTTGTACATTATTTTGTTTGGTAGCACCGCCACTTGGGAATTTATTTAAATATCACATTTAGTAAGGAATAAAACGCCGCTTTGTTTTTAAAAATTCGTCAGTAATTGACTGAGCTATTATTAATACTGAATTTTTGCAAGTTTTGGTCATTCCAGTTCACACCTCTCATTATGAGGCCCAATAAAATACCCAAAAATTCATCAAAACAAATAAAAACGTTAAAGAAGCATGTCGACCATTTTACAAAAAAAAAAATCCTCAATTTTTGGAACAGATTTTCCCCACTTTGGGAATTAGGGTATTTTGTTTTTGGAAATTGTGGTCCAATAAAAATACCTGAAATTAATCAAAGCAGATAAAAAAGGTAAAAATGCATGTCGACCATTTTAATAAAAAAAATCCCCAATTTTGGAACACATTATCCCCCATTTGGGCATTTCGTTTTTGGAAATTGAGGTCCAATAAAAATACCTAAAATTCATCGAAACAAATAAAAATGATAAAAGAAACATGTCGAACCTTTTAATAGAAAATCCCCAATTTTGGAACACATTTTCCCCACTTTGGGAATTTGGGTTTTTTTTTAAATAAAAAGAACTCAAAAACTCATCAGAACAAATAAAAAACGTTAAAAAAGCATTTCGACCATTTTACTAAAAAAAAGCCCAATTTTTGGAACACATTTTCCCCACTTTGGGAATTTGGGTATTTTGATTTTTTTTGGAAATTGAAGTCCAATAAAAATGCCCAAAATTTTTCAAAACAAATAAAAAAGCATGTCGACCATTTTACTAAAAAATTCCCAATTTTTGGAACACATTTTCCCACTTTGGAATTCGGGTATTTATTGGAAATTGAAGTCCAATAAAAATACCTAAAATTCATCAAAACAAATAAAAAACGTTAAAAAAGCATTTCGACCATTTTACTAAAAAAATCCCCAATTTTTGGAACACATTTTCCCCACTTTGGGAATTCATGTATTTTTTGGAAATTGATGTCCAATAAAAATACCTAAAATGCATCAAAACAAATAAAAAACGTTAAAAAAGCATTTCGACCATTTTGTTTTTGGAAATTGAGGTCCAATAAAAATACCTAAAATTCATCAAAACAAATAAAAAACGTTAGAACATAGCATTGTCGACCCTTTTACTAAAAAATCGATCATTTTTGGAACACATTTACCCCACTTTGGGAATTTGGGTATTTTGTTTTTTTTTTGGAAATTGAAGTCCAATAAAAATGCCCAAAATTCATCAAAACAAATAAAAAAGCATTTCGATCATTTTACTAAAAACAATCCCCAATTTTTGGAACACATTTACCCCACTTTGGGAATCTGGGTATTTTGTTTTTGGAAATTGAGGTCAAAAAAATACCTAAAAGTCATCAAAACAAATAAAAATGATTAAAAAAAACATGTCGCATATTTTATTAGAAAATCCCCAATTTTGGAACACATTTTCCCCACTTTGGGAATTCGGGTATTTTTTTTTTTTTTTTGGAAATTGAGATCCAATAAAAAAACACAAAAACTCATCAGAACAAATAAAAAACGTTAAAACAAAGCATGTCGACCATTTTACTAAAAAATCGCTAATTTTTGGAACGCATTTTCCCCATTTTGGGAATTTGGGTATTTTTTTCTTGTGGAAATTGAAGTCCAATTGTTCGATTGCTGAACGAGCAGCTCTTGTTCGATGATGGCTAGTTTACTAAAAGATTTGTTGGATGCCGCGCCGTCAGGCAAGAAGAAGTGTGGAGTGGAGAAGAAGTGGTTTTTTGGTAAGATTTTTTTTTTTGCAAAATCAAACACGAAATATCATTTTCAGGAAATGTCATTTCAAATTAAGATCACATCAATTCCATTTGAAATTGTAATTCAAAAGACACCATTTGCTATTCAAAACTTCCAATTGAAATTCAAAAAATATCATTTGAAATTCAAAGCTCGTCATTTGTAATTCAAAACTCGTCATTTGTAATTCAAAAATCATCATTTGTAATTCAAAAGACATCATTTGAAATTCAAAAATATAATTTTCAGGAAATGTCGTTTCAAATTAAGATCACATCAATTCCATTTGAAATTGAACACCTACACCATTTTCAAGTGTAATTCAAAGGACACCATTTGGTTTTCAAAAATTCCATTTGAAAATCAAAAAATATCAATTGAAATTCAAAACTCGTCATTTGTAATTCAAAAAACATCATTTGAAATTCAAAACTCTTCATTTGGATCCGTCTCTTTTGGATCCGTCTTCTAGTGTTTTGTTTAGAAGACATTCTTGTAGTAGACCTTTTGGAATATCATTTAGTGCAACTTCTAGAAGACCTTCTTGTAGTCCGCCAAGAAGACATTCTTCCACCGGACCTTTTAGAAGATGTTCTCCTACTGAACCTCGTCATTTGTAATTCAAAACTCGTCATTTGTAATTCAAAAGACACCATTTGAAATTCAAAAATATCATTTTCAGGAAATGTCGTTTCAAATTAAGATCACATCAATTCCATTTGAAATTGAACACCTACACCATTTTCAAGTGTAATTCAAAAGGCACCATTTGGTTTTCAAAAATTCCATTTGAAATTCAAAAAATATCAATTGAAATTCAAAAAATATCAATTGAAATTCAAAAAAATATCATTTGAAATTCAAAAAATGTCAATTGAAATTCAAAACTCGTCATTTGTAATTCAAAAGACATCATTTGAAATTCAAAACTCTTCATTTGGATCCGTCTCCTAGTGTTTTGTTTAGATGACATTCTTGTAGTAGACCTTTTGGAATATCATTTAGTGCAACTTCTAGAAGACCTTCTTGTAGTCCGCCAAGAAGACATTCTTCCACCGGACCTTTTAGAAGATGTTCTCCTACTATGTATCGCATGTATATTGAAAGAGATCGAGTATACTCACTACATTGTTGTATATTCCTGTGGAAATGTTTGCTCCATCATTACCTGCAAAGAAATCACAAACAAAATGAAATATTATTATTTAATTTGATGATGGCAGCATGCAAAAATACACTTATTCTAACCCAATTTGGATGCGCGAGCTACTCAAAGGACAACCTTGTCTTGATTCGCCACATTCCCCCCCACCGAGTAAACTTCGCACAAGCCATTATATTCGCTTGATAAGTTTATTGTTTTGTGGATAATTTCTGTTTTTCCCCCATTGACCCAAAAAAAGGAAAATTCGCGCGTATAGTGAAAATATCCATTGATATGCATATTTATAGCAACGGCAACGACAACGACACAAAAGACATTAACTATCTTGTTTTATGGCACTAAAATAGAATAAAAACATAAACGACCAGCACGAAAAATGCAGCTTTAGAATTTCTGCCAACCCCGTAGCAATTGCTGCATAGGCAGCAGCAACAACACTCAATATAGAAATTGTTGAAGCAACATCACCGCCACCACCACCACAACCAACCAACTACTGCAATGGCAACCGTTGAACAATACACCATTAGCACATGTTTCATAATAATCCTTGATCTCAATATTTTCTGACGTTTTTAGTTTTTTCCTCTTTTTTTAGAGCGATTCTCCCTCCCCCCGTCCATGCCAGGCCTTTTATATCATCATCAAAACATCATCACCACTGTAGTCAGTGACGTCGTCGCCGCCGCCGTCGTCGTCACAGTCGTTTGCTGCTGCCATCGTTTTATCGTCAAATCGTCGAATGAGAGTTTATGGCACATCCTTGTGGAATATTGTTCGGCAGGTCCCACCGAGATTGAGTGTATCCTTTAAGTAGTTGTATAAACATGCAAACTTTGCAATTTATGCTTTCTTTTATCATTAAAATTTCTATGTCTCCTCGGCAGTATCTGCGCTCTTTCCGCCTCTCAGGCTCTTGGCTCTCGGTTCTCGGTTCTCTTTCAGCTGGCTGCTTTTTGTCCTTTGGTGCTTCATGATTTTTGGGGTTCATAGTTTGCAGGAATGTGTGTGTGTGTGTGCTTGGCTTGGTGAATGCAATGACTTTCAACAAACTAAACCACAGACACCAATGGCAACATAGTGAATTTCTATACATAGTATATATATGTAGAGTAGTTTTTTCAGCTAAACTTAGTTGTTGGGGCGTATAATCATCGTTGACTGTTTTCGCAGATCAGGCCAACATATGGGGCACGCATGTCTCCTCACTAGTCGATCGATCCAACAGGGATCTTCTGAACCCTAAATACCAAAAATAGTTTGAAGGCATCTCCAACAGTTCCATAGGTTTGAAATGCAACCAAAATAGTTCGAAGCTATATAAAACAGTTCGATAGGTTTGATATGCAACCAAAAATAGTTTGAATCCATCTCGAACAGTTCGATAGGTTTGAGATGGAACAAAAAATAGTTTGAAGTCATCTCAAACAGTTCGATAGGTTTGAGTTGGAATCAAAAATAGTTTGAAGCCATTTCAAACAGTTTGATAGGTTTGAGAAGGAACCAAAAATAGTTTGAAGCCATTTAAAACAGTTTGATAGATTTGAAATTCGATAGGTTTTAGATGCAACCAAAAATAGTTTGAAGTCATCTCAAACAGTTCGATAGGTGAGAGAAGCAACCAAAAATAGTTTGAAGTCATCTCAAACAGTTCGATAGGTTTAAGATGGAACCAAAAAAGGTTGAAGCTATTTCAAACAGTTTGATAGGTTTGAGATGGAACCAAAAAAAGGTTGAAGTCATTTCAAACAGTTTGATAGGTTTGAGATGGAAACAAAAATAGTTTGAAGCCATCTCAAATAGTTCGATATGTGAGAGAAGCAACCAAAAATAGTTTGAAGTCATCTCAAACAGTTCGATAGGTTTAAGATGGAACCAAAAAAGGTTGAAGCCATTTCAAACAGTATGAGATGGAACCAAAAAAAGGTTGAAGTCATTTCAAACAGTTTGATAGGTGAGAGAAGCAACCAAAAATAGTTTGAAGTCATCTCAAACAGTTCGATAGGTTTAAGATGGAACCAAAAAAGGTTGAAGACATTTCAAACAGTTTGATAGGTTTCAGATGGAACCAAAAAAAGGTTGAAGTCATATCAAACAGTTTGATAGGTGAGAGAAGCAACCAAAAATAGTTTGAAGTCATCTCAAACAGTTCGATAGGTTTAAGATGGAACCAAAAAAAGGTTGAAGCCATCTCAAACAGTTCGATAGGATAGAGATGCAACCAAAAATAGTTTAAAGCCATCTCCAACAGTTCGATAGGTTTGAGATGCAACCAAAAATAGTTTGAAGCCATTTCAAACAGTTTGATAGATTTGATATGCAACCAAAAATAGTTTGAAGTCATCTAGAAAACATGTTGATGAATCTCGACACAGGTTAACGCTGTTTGGTTTACTTTGCCGCTCTCACGGGAGCGTCAAGTAGTGCATTAAGGCACTGTTTTGAATAGACCACACAACTCGGAAAGGTCTGTTATAGCCAGCCTGAAAGATGGAGATATTTGATTAGATCTCTATTAACAATTTTCGATATCTCGTTAATATTGTGTAGTAATTGTTTCCCAAAGGACCTTTACCGTGGTTTTTTAGAGCTGGGCAGTCGCAGAAGAAGTTCTCGACTGTCTCTTAATACACTTCGTTGTCACAGCTACAACAGTGATCGTCGAACTGCAGCTTTATTCGTCGCGCATGGTTTTCATTGACCCATCAGCACTGCAATCACTCTCGATACGTTCCTTCTATTTTCGTTTAGAAGGTGTCTGGTACGTTTTTTGTTAAATTGAGGAGAAGGCACCCACAGTGTCAAGTAGGCACCAGTAGGCTTTTCACACCACTTGAAAGGCCTGTTATATTAGTGCTGTCCAATTCGCATAAAAAGTGCTCGACTGTCTCCCAGTCCTCTGGTTTGTCGCAGCTAAGACAGATATCATTGAATAGCAGCTTCATACGTCACGCATGGTTGGAATTAGTCAAACACCTGCCAGCACTGCGATCATTCTTCATACGTTCCTTCTATTTTCATTTAGAAGGTCTCCGGTACGTTTGTTTGTTATTTTAAGGCCAGGTTTGTTCACTTGAAATTTGCTCGATCTAGGTAGTGACCTAATAATGTAAATATGGCATAAGGTTTTCTTAATTCCAAAGAAGTCTATATTATCAATTTCCGATATCTCATCAGTGTCGAGTAGGAATTACTTCGCATAGTCCCTGTGCCAATTCGCATAAGTGCTCTACTGTCTCTTAGTGCTCTTCGTTGTCGCAGCCATGACAGAGATCGTTGAATAGCAGCTTCATTTGTAGCACATGGCTCCCAATTGGCCAATAACCCGTCAGCATTGTGAACACTCTTCATACGTTCCTTCTATTTTTGTTTAGAAGGTGTCTGGTACGTTCTCTTTCATATATTGAGGCCAGGTTTATCTGGAGTTTTGACAAGTGTCTAAGTTTTTCCATTTAAAATTAGCTCGATCTAGGTAGTACATGAAGATACCACTTCTAACAGACCTTATCGGTGTTACGACCAACTCCGTAGCGAGGGCACCTTAAGTAGATCCCATCCTCGCCAACTCGTCTGCTCGTTCGTTCCCATAAAATTCCCTGTGACCAGATATCCATAGAAGAGTGACTTCAGACAGACAATTCCGCCTGGAAAGCTCCTCAATGCACTGACCTACTAATATAGATCTTATGGGGTGAGATCTAAGAAACCAAAAGGTCAACTTGACTGTCTACTAAAATCCCTATGCGACCCCTTGTACTTTACTTAAAGTAGAGTAAAAAGTGAAGTAGTTCGACAACTCGATAACTCCCTGTGACCACGGGAGCCAGACAGCTCAGTCTCGACAACTCATCAATGCATTGACTAACTAATGTAGACGATATAGCGTTAGATCTTAGAGACAAAAGGGAGTTTGACAGTCTAGAAATAATCTTATACAACCGATTTTGTCTAAAGAGGAAAGTGTTTTGCATTATTCCTTAATTGCGATGACTTGAGCCTGAAAGACGCTTCAGCTGTCAGGATAAGATTTCCTGTGAAATTATGATATGAAACAGAACCAAATCATTTTGCACCCGTCCGTCTATACCTCAGTCTCATATTCGACAATTTAGTATCTCCTTTCTCAATCCATCCTTGAGAGGAATTTAACCTCGAATGACTTTGCGAATGTCATCTTAATAATTGAGAAGAATTCCGCCTGGAAGAAGCGGCAGCTGTTCGGAAGTCATAATGAACATACCAGTCAAGCTCTTTCTGAGAAGACACCGGAACCAACTCCTCAAACACTTTTGGTGCCGTCCGTGTATACCTCAGTCTCAATAGGGTATGCCGTTTTCCACTTGAAGGAAATTTGACATCAAATTCCTTTGCGAAAGTCATCTCAGGAGAGCTTGGTGGTTGAAGTGTGTGCGGAAGTTTTTCAAGAATGCTCTAATCTCAACACTGTTTTATGCATCTCAACCTTGTACGATTTAATGTTTCACTCACCCAATATAGATGTTAGTTATCCTCTGCAGTATACAATAATTTTGAGGCACAGTCTTCATAAAACAATTTTAAAACCCATTCCTCGAAGATCAAACTGCTAAAAGTTCTAGTCTAACTTCATGAAGTTTGATGCAACTTCAATAGCATCACAAATCAAACCAAATGGTTTTAGATGCAACCCAAAAATAGTTTGATGGATTTACACACCGTTTTATTCTTCTCCACAGAGTTTGAATCAGAGAACCAAGGGTAGAAAGTTCTAGTCGAACTTCGATACAACAGCAACAACATTCAAGAAGTTTGATGAAACTCCAATAGCATCACAGATCAATCTCAAGCAATTAAACCAAATGGTTTGAGATTCAACCCAAAAATAGTTTGATGGATTTACACACCGTTTTATTCCTCTCCACAGAGTTTGATTCAGAGAACCAAGGATAGAAAGTTCTAGTCGAACTTCGATACAACAGCAAAAACTTTGAAGAAGTTTGATGAAACTCCAATAGCATTACAGATCAATCTCAAGCAATCAAACCAAATGGTTTGAGATTCAACCCAAAAATAGTTTGATAAGTTTACACTCTGTTTGATTCTTCTCCACAAAGTTTGATGCAGAGAATCACTTAGCCTAAGGGTAGCTGGTGGCCCTTCTCTGCAGTAGACAATATTTTTGGACTTTTTTTAAAGTTCAACATTACAAGTTAAAATTTCTATGTGTGTATCCTAACCTTAACGGAAAAAAGAAGAGTCTTTGAAATGTAGAAAGTAAAAATATAAGGTTTCACTGCAGTAGTTCTTTTTGTTGTTTTTGGCTTTTCAAATAGCCACCCCCCCCTCTCTTAGCCCTCAAACCTAGCCTAAGCTCCCTAACGAATTCTTTGTAACAAGTTCTTTGTGCTCCAACACGAACCCGAAGTGCACTTCATCAAATTTTGGCCGCATGCCAATTTTCAGCATGGCCTCCTCCACCCTCGCATGCCGGCCGCCTGGCAGGAGGGTGCCTGCTACAGCGGCACCCTCAGTTGGGAGCCCTTTCCCTTCGAAATGGGAAAGCAAGCATAACCTCAAGAATAACATACTTAACATACATTTTATGGATAGTCACACTTTGTGTGTGAAGGACAATTTCATAGAAAAGAGAGTGAATGGAAAATGCTCCGCTAAAGAAGAATGTATTTAAGGAAAACATTCGAGAGTTGATGGGAAAATTAACGACAGCACAACCGCCCCAACCTCCAACCAACAACCATCAAAGGTTGTTAACAGAGAGGGAGCAAGGCGAAAGTGAATCACTGAAGCAATCATCTTTTTTCAAGCATTAAGTGAGCAAGCAAGCACTGGGGAAATAGGTCAAACCTCTTTTAACCTGAAAATTAAGTTGAGTCTTCGTCGTCGTCGTCGTCTGGTATGTACGCTTTGCAACAATGACAGTTTAAAAGAAACGACACTTCAAGTGAAGAAAAATGTGAGCGGTGCTCCTCCCAAAAAACTGTCGACTGGTTAACCTATGGCCAAATACCCCAAACGAGACAGAGCCCAAAGCACTTGCCGTTTTTTTTGTTGGTCTGCTGGAAGTGGTATTTTTCTGGTTTCCAAATGATGTTGAGCCTCTACACCCACACTGTCGGAGCTAATAGTTCGTGTTTTGTCATCATTACCTTAACATACAACGACAATTATACCAACAACTACCAAAACAGCGGCAGCAAATCCAAACAACACTCCACCATAAACCACAACAACAGTCATTCTTCATCCCCGCCAGTTCCTGCCGTCCGCAAGTAGCACGCCTCCAAAACGCGCAGTTGTTGTGGTGTTGGTGGTGGTTGCCGTCAGTGACTACTTCAAAAACTATTAGTTTTCTTGCCCTAAACGTAGCACTTTAAAGACATTAAAGTTAATTTGAAATCGCTTTTAAATTAGCTTAATTCGCATTAAAAACAGGCTGACGTCCTCGTCGACGTACACCACCGTGTGTCCGTCCGTCCGTCTGTCATATGAAATAACTTGCGACGCTCGTTGCCTCTTAGCTTCTGACTGTGCGCTGTGGCAGAAGGTTGTTGGTCGTCTAGGTTGGGATGAATGACTGGACTGGTTTGTCGTTTGGATGGCTGGCCGATTTGTCTATGTCCACCGAAACCAAAACTCATACTTCGCCTACATCGTTTTCCAGTTGCTCTTTCCTTCTTGGCTACGAGGCTGGTTTGAATAAGTTGAAGAGATTTGATGATGAAGCTTTCAAAGGAAAAAATTCGAAAAATATTGATTTGCAAATATGCAGCAGTAAAATTCGTATTCGCTAAAGCAGTGTCAGTCGTCCACTGGTCTTGCGCCATGAACTGATTTGGGGTTTTCCACGTATACAGCTCGAGTTGCCACAAAAAATCATAGCGGAGAGTAAGAGAACAACTATTTTCAAACAGTCAGCAACCAATTTGTCTGCCGAAACTTCACAGGTAACGCTGATCTTATTGAAACAGTTCGATAGGTTTGAGATGCAACCAAAAATAGTTTGAAGCCACCTCAAACTGTTTTATTGTGTTTAGATGCAAGCAAAAATAGTTTGAAGCCATTTCAAACAGTTCGATAGGTTTGCGGTGCAACCAAAAATAGTTTGAAGGCATCTCAAATAGTTCGATAGGTTAGAGATGCAACCAAAAATAGTTTGAAGCCATCTCAAACAGTTCGATAGGATAGAGATTCAACCAAAACTAGTTTGAAGCCATCTCCAACAGTTCGATCGGTTTGAGATGCAACCAAAAATAGTTTGAAGCCATCTCAAATAGTTCGATAGGTTAGAGATGCAAACAAAAATAGTTTGAAGCCATTTCAAACAGTTCGATAGGTTTGCGGTGCAACCAAAAATAGTTTGAAGGCATCTCAAATAGTTCGATAGGTTAGAGATGCAACCAAAAATGGTTTGAAGCCATCTCAAACAGTTCGATAGGATAGAGATTCAACCAAAACTAGTTTGAAGCCATCTCCAACAGTTCGATCGGTTTGAGATGCAACCAAAAATAGTTTGAAGCCATCTCAAATAGTTCGATAGGTTAGAGATGCAAACAAAAATAGTTTGAAGCCATTTCAAACAGTTCGATAGGTTTCGAATGCAACCAAAAATAGTTTGAAGCCATCTCCAACAGTTCGATAGGTTTGAGATGCAACCAAAAATAGTTTGAAGTCCTATCAAACAGTTCGATAGGTTTGAGATGCAACCAAAAATAGTTTGAAGTCATTTCAAACAGTTCGATAGGATTAAGATGCAACCAAAAATAGTTTGAAGCCATCTCAAATAGTTCGATAGGTTAGAGATGCAACCAAAAATAGTTTGAAGCCATCTCAAATAGTTCGATAGGATTGAGATGCAACCAAAAATAGTTTGAAGTCATCTCAAACAGTTCGATAGGATTGAGATGCAACCTAAAATAGTTTGAAGCCATCTCAAATAATTCGATAGGTTAGAGATGCAACCAAAAATCGTTTGAAGTCCTATCAAACAGTTCGATAGGTTTGAGATGCAACCAAAAATAGTTTGAAGTCATCTCGACATATTCTGATGTATTTCGACACAGGTTCACGCTCTAGTAGGCACCGACAGCTTCAAGTAGCCACAAATTTGAATGGATCACACCACTTGGAAAGGCCTTTTATATTAGAGCTGGGCAAGTGGCATACGAAGTGCTCGACTGTCTATTCTTCCTCTTCGTTGTCACAGGAACAGTATACTCACATAAACCGTCCCGCAACAAACGCCTCAGAGCTGGGTTTTTCGGACATCGTCCTTCGTAAACAGCTTTACTTGCAAGAATATATAATGGAGCGAGTGGTGAAACCTACAATCGCCGTATACATCTGCAGAATGACTATGGGAAACCGCTGGGGACTCTCGCCAAAAATCATTCACTGTATATACACAACTGTGAATAGTCCGTTTGTGCTGTACGAAGTCTTAGTTTAGTGGACGGCATCTGAGAAGATGCGTTAAAAAGATTGCAGAGAATGACCTGCATTAGCGGAGCAATAAGGAAACAGCTAGGGGGACATTACAGGCTTTGCTTCATGTTTCGAAGCCGATTGTGATAAAAGTCAAGCATATGACAGATAGATTGATAATTAAACTAAAAAATCGTTCCTTTTGAACCAATAGGAGTATATGTCATATGAGGGTTTCTATTCAATAGTCATCGCTCTCATTCCATGTCAGTGGCCTTGTTTGACAAAAACTATGGGATACACTTCTCGGCTTGGGATCTCTGGGTGAGTGGAATGGCTGGAAGAAGTCGTTATCTCATGTTTTACAGAGACGGCTCCAAACTTGATGGGAATGTTAACTCAAATTCTACACAGAAGGCTCCAAACTTGATGGTAGGATGGGTAATGGGTACACTGCAAGGAACTATATATAGATATATACTTGCAGTGTATTCCAAGCCGAAGTTCAGGCTATTAGAGAAGTTGCGGTTAGGTTGCGTCGCAATGTTGTTACGAACACTGGCGACAACATCTACTCGAATAGCCTGGCTGCCGTTCAGATAATCCCTAAATTCAAGAAGAGCACAAGACTGACGCACATCTTTTCAGGATATGGACAAGCAGAGTTCGATATTAACCTCATTTGGGTGCCAGTGCATAGAAAAATCCCAGGGAGCTGATGAGCCAGAATGAGAACTTGTTTTTTTAGGTACTTCCCTGTCGACAACTACGACCTAAATTCAATTCAAACCGAAAGCTATGGAGACTGGATGCATTGCAAAATGAATATTGTTCGAACTTCATCAACTCCATTTATTTAAATTTTGTGAAACTCGAACATCGTAGCATAGCTCTTATGCTACTCAGCATCGCTGGAGGAACAAGATGGAGATTCTTTCAGTCAATGAGCTACATATGATACTTTGATGAGTTATATTTTAAAGAAGCCTTTAAACGGCGATCGATAGATGAGTCACTTAGCCAGGATTTGCTGGCCATTTCTAAATGGGGTCGAGTGAATAGAGTAGATTTTAATGCGCGTAAGACCCAGTGCTCCTTGTTGTCTCACAAGCGATTCACTGATCCAACGGTGTCGTCGATTTTAATGAACGGTATAGATATTGAGCAATCAGATACTCTCGATGTTCTTGGCATGAAAATACAACGTGATGTTCGTTGGACAAAACATGAATGTGTCGAAAGAAGCATTCAAATGTTTAGGCTTTTTAAAACGATGTAAGAAATATTTCACACCCTCTGATCTTCTAACATCTATACTGCCTACATCAGACCAAAGATGGAATACAACTCCCATATATGGTCGGGTGCTCCAGCTTCATCACTGGAGCTACTTGACCGTGTCCAGAGGAGGGCGATGGTGTTGATTGTCTCCCTTGAACACCGTCGTAATGTTGGTTGTGTGTCATTGTTGTATCGATACTTTCATGGTGTTTGTGCTTCGGAAATTCCATTCAAGGATGGAGAGGAAAACGGGATAACCCATTGTCGAATATGAGACTGAGGTATACACTGTCGACTCCAAAATGGATTGTGGAGTTGGTTTCGTGGTCTAGCACGTTCATTCCTTCAGCAGCATCTTTCAGGCGGAAATTTTTGCAATTATGGAGACTTGGGACAATTAGACTTGACTCTGCAATAACGTGTGGCATAGGAATCCTTGTTGACAGTCAAGCTGCCTTTTTGTTTCTTAGATCTAACCACATAACATCTACATTATTAGGGCAGTGCTTGAGGAGCTGTCCAGACAGACGTCTGTCTAAAGTCATTATTGTATGGATCCCCGCACATGGGGACTATTATGGAAACGAACCCTCGCCTCAATCAAAATAGAAGGAACGTATCAAGTGTGATCGCAGTGCTGAGTTCTCTGTCACTCATATATGGAACGAACGATCAGACTAATTGTCGAGGATGGGATCTACTTTAACTACCCTAACCTCATATATTCAGACAAACCTTGTCTCAATAAAAAAACATACCAGAGATCTTCTCAATCAAAACAGAAGGAACGTTTCAAGAGTGATAGCATATCTGATGGGTCATTGGCCAATAGGAAACCATGCCCGACAACTGAAGCTGCAATTCAACGATCACTGCCGTAACTGCGGCAAAGAAGAGGATGAAAGAGACAGTTGAACACTTCCTATGCAACTGTCAAACTCTAATACAGGGTCTTTGGGAAGCAATTACTATACTAGAGATCTAATCAATGCAGAAGTCTTCGCATTTAAGGAAGCCTGAAGAAACTTTCCTTTTTAGGCACTCTATGTAGACAGTCAAGCTACCCTTTTGTCCGCATAACATCTAAATTAGTTGGACAGTGCTTTGAGGAGCTGCCTGTCTGAAATCACTCTCATATGCATCCCTGCGCATTGCAACTTCTAAGGGAAAGACCTCGAGGATGGGATATACATTAGGAACCCTAGCTACAGTCATGATCGATAGGGTCTCTGGAAAAGCTTAGACACTTGTCAAATATCGTATCAAGTGTGATCGCAGTGCTGACGGGTTTTTGGTCAATTGAAAACCATGAGCGACGAATGCAGTTGCAATTCAACGATCACTGCGACAATGAAGGGGAAGAAGAGACAGTCGAGCACTTCTTATCGACTGCCCAGCTCTAATAAACCCAGGGTTTTTGGGAAGCTATTAATACACATCATAGACGGGATATCGAAAATTGGAATTAGAGATCGAAACAAATATATCAATCTTTCAGGCTGGATATAACTTGGAACTTTCCGAGTGGTGTAGTCCATCCAAAACGGTACCTTAAGGCAATACTTGGTTTTTTCTATCCTTCCTTGGATAAATATCTTTAACAAAACTTATTGCACCATCCCTCATCCGCATCAACGGACTCCCATAAAGTTGACAACTTCGAAATGTTATTTTTGAATTTTTGAACAATAAATTGAAAAATAAACGAAAACCCCGGCAGCTCGAACAGCAAAACTACAAACAACAAAATACATTGTAGGCATTTAGGTAATAAACAAAATAGCATGTAATAGGAGGAGGACGAAAAAAAGCACAAAGCACAAATGAAATGAGGAAAACCAGCAACATAAAACAGACAACAAAACAACTGAAACAAGTCCATGGCGAGTTTAGGAATGCAGCCAAGTGTATAGATCGGATTAAATACTACACACGCTGCTGCTGTGGAGCCAGGCCAGACCAGGCCCGTCCAAGCTGGCAGGCAGGGAAATGGAATGGGAAACAATCCCACACAGACGCGAAGCGGCATACAACGAACGAATCCCAAACCAAATGTATGTAGTTGGCGGCTGGTGTTCAAGTTGCGCAGTGGCTTAAGAGTGGAAAGTGCATCATGCAAAGTGGATATTGGACGTGGATGTTGGATGTGTTGTGTTGTGTTGTGGAAGTCTTCTCGGTGTTTTGTCTCCACTACACTCTGGGCCGTACTACTTTCCGGTGTGCTTAGTGTTTATAAAATGGAATTTGTAAAAGAAGCTTAGTCTTGGGCTTCACCTCTCCCTTCTCTTCTTCTTCTTCTTCTGTTAATATAACCAAAGCTGGGAAATTTGTTGGTGTCTTAAAACCTTTCAATTGACAGTGTGCAGGAATTACAACACTCCGGCCGGCTGCCTGCTATCATAGGTCTGCCTCGCTCTCTCTCTATCTCTCTCTAAGTACTCGTTCTCGTATTCAAATGTCTCGATATGTCTTTGGCGTTGTAATGTGCCGAGTAGTAGTAGTTACCACAAACGTGACCCCATTAACAGCTTAAAGTCATTTGACTTGGTGAGGAGACAGTGGGATAGAGAGGGAGGGAGGTGTTCGGTGTGTTAATACCCCCGGCATACGACTGCACACCTACGAATCAATAAATATGGATGGATTATTTGTGCCTACAGTTGCAGTTGACACTAATAACGTAGGCTTGCGCGGCAACAACTGCAACGTAGGTTAATTAATCTTGGAAAGTATTTTGAGGCTATTAAATGTTAGGTAATGCAAATAAGATTCTTCAAAATTTACTTGTGAAATATATGTGAGTTTGAAACGTTAGTCATGTTACTCTTCCGATTCAATTAACGGGCATGTTTAAAGCCTATTTGAGCAAACTACAACCAGTTTGATGCAACCACAAGAAGTTGGAAGTTGTATCTAACCAAGCTTTTGTTGCATGCCACCAAAATCAGTTTGAAGCCAGTGTTTGATAGCTTGTGGGCATACGACCGAAAGAAGTTTGAAGTAAAAGAGTCATAGTATGATCAGACTAAAAGTTTGAGGTCGTAGCATGAACATAGTCTCCAAAATTATTACGAACGACGACTCAAGATAGTAAAAAAGTTGGAATGACATAACACCTCAATATAACAAACAAGTAAAAACGGCGTTAAGTTCGGCCGGGCCGAACTTTTTATACCCTCCACCATGGATTGCATTCCACAGAGGTTGTCTGTTTTCGTAGAAGTGCAGTAATATTACAGGAAAATATATTTTTTTTTAATATAGCCAAACCAAAACAAATACAAATATTGAAAAATTAATTTTATAAATAAATATAATATTGGATTTGAACTGGGATATTGTCCTGGCTCAAGACCATTTTGCTTCTATATTTAATAGAATGCAAATTTATTTACAAATGGCATGGTGACATTTATTACTTGGCTGCAGACTACCACGATCATGATTTCGACCATGTCAAAAGTCTTTTCAAGTGGCTTCGCAGCGACTTTTCAACATCAAACCCGGCCTCTATAAGGAGATGATTCTCATAAACGAACGAGAATCACTACTCACTTGCCGAATTAGCGTTTAAAAAATAGCACCAAGTAATAAAGCACACATGTCATCTTAAAAGCATCTCATTGAGTTGCATATAGCAATACTTCTGCCGTGCCAACGCTCATTTGTTTTAGTTTTTTCGTTTGCATTTTTTTTTGGTCTGTAATCAATATTTGATTTGAACTGGGATATTGTCCTGGCTCAAGACCATTTTGCTTCTATATTTAATAGAATGCAAATTTATTTACAAATGGCATGGTGACATTTTTTTAAACGCAAATTCGGCAAGTGAGTTGTGATTCTCGTTCGTTTGTGAGAATCATCTCCTTATAGAGGCCGGGTTTGATGTTGAAAAGTCGCTGCGAAGCCACTTGAAAATACTTTTGACATGGTCGAAATCATGATCGTGGTAGTCTGCAGCCAAGTAATAAATGTCACCATGCCATTTGTAAATAAATTTGCATTCTATTAAATATAGAAGCAAAATGGTCTTGAGCCAGGACAATATCCCAGTTCAAATCAAATATTGATTACAGACCAAAAAAATGCAAACGTAAAAACTAAATATAATATTTTAATTATTTCAAACCACGCTTATAAGGCAAGGCTACCAATACGTAAATTCAAAAAATAATTATTCTTCTATTTATATTTTGAAAAATATTTTCAAAGCCATAAATATTGGTAGATAGTGGGTGCTACAGTTGGTTGTATTTCCATTCTATTTGAATTTCAAAAGTACAAATTATGAAAATCCATTATCAGACGTACATAGTGCAAAATAACCTAACTTCATGATTCAACCAATTTTTGCCGTAAAAGAAAAAGTACGAATTTGGAAAAAAAAACTTTTTATTTTGCGAGTCTTTGCAGTCAGAGGAATGTATACACCGAAATCCATGATTCCATTTGGTTGGTACCATTTTTACCCCCTTGACGTTTCTACGCAATAAGAATTTTATCATTCTAGTTGTAGTCGTTTAGTTGGTACTATTTTTATCCCACTGTACCATTGCATCCCTTGATAGTACTAATTTAAAAAAATTCGTCTATTTTCCGTGTCTACGCAGTCAGAGGAATGTAATACTCCGAATTTCATGACTCTAGCTGCGGTCATTTGATTGGTACTATTTTTATCCCTTTTTTTCATTTTAACCCCAAAAAGTACGAATTTCGAAAAATCAGTTTATTTTCCGTGTCTTCACACTCAGAGGAATGTATACTACGAATTTCATGACTCTAGCTGCGGTCATTAGATTGGTACTATTTTTATCCCCTTTTTTCATTTTAATCCCAAAAAGTACGAATTTTGAAAAATCCGAGTATTTTACTTATCTATGCAATCATAGGAATGTATACACCGAATTTAATTATTCTAGGTACAGCCGTTTGGTTGGTACCATTTTTATCCCTCTATTCCTATTTTACCCCTTAAAAGTACGAATTTGGAAAAAAATACTTTTATATTATGTATCTACTCAATTAGAGGAATGTACACACCGAATTTCGTGTTTCTAGCTGTTGTCGTTTAATATGTACCATTTTTATCCCTTTTTGCCCCATTTCACCCCCTACAAATAAGAATCACTTTATGGTGCACGTTTTTACTATAAGGGAAATGCGCATACCAAATATCAAGCAAATATAAACGGAAATATTCAAAAAACATGCTTAAATACGCTAAAATATTAGGGATTATTATGGGTATTTTAGTCCTTGTGAGGGAAAAAATTTTCCCTTTGGGCCGATTTCGCCCCATTTCAATCCCAACCGATCTACGACTATAAGACGCATTTATGGAAAATTTGAACGTTCTAGCTCCTTTCGTTTAGATGCTAGCGTGCTTTCAACAGACGGCCAGACGGACGGACATGGCTGGATCGTCTTAGAATTTTATGACGATCAAGCATATATATACTTTATAGGGTCGCAGGTCGATATTTCAAGGTGTTACAAACGGAATGACAAAGTTAGTATACCCCCATCCTGGAGGTGGAGGGTATAAAACACAGTACCAGAGGCTTTCTAAGCCTCTAAGGAGAGTGATCGCAGTGCTGACGGGTCATTGTCCAATTGGTAACCATGCGCGACGTAGGAAACTGAAATTTAACGATCACTACTGTAGCTGTAACTACGAATGTAAGAAACATTCGATCACTTTTTATTTGACTGTCCAGCTCTAATAAACCAACGACACCGGGCTGTGAGCGGGATTAGATACACAGTGGCTGACTCTAAGAAACTGAGGAAGACTTCAAATGCAGTATAGCTGAAAATATTTTGCAAAAAAGTCGACAATATGGAATAAATGAAGTGAGAATTCGCCTGGATAGTGCCAGCATCTTGAAAATAATCTAAATTTTCCTATGAAAATTGACATTAAAAACGTCGGCAAAAAACGTTAGAAATGAACATAAGGAGGGTTTCACATCTCAAGAAGCTGAGTAAATTGTTCTTAAGAAGTCAAAAAGCTCTGGAAACGTATACTGAAAATACTTTGGAATTCTCAGAAGCTTAGGGGAAAAGGTATTTCGAGTCGACTAAAAACTCTGTAAACTTTATATGCTCTGAGTTTCTTATTGCAATAGGTCAAAAGTCTTCATTTTTTGAAGGGAGCATTATGGAAAAAGTTAATTTCTGCGAAAATTCTCATTGTCAGCCAACATTTCTTATTTTGACCCGATAACATGAGCATCAAATCTAGAAAACTTTTTAAACAAAATAGGATAAATGTTGGCAGTAAAGTCTAAATTTGTGAAAAGTGCCTTTAGAAAAACCCGCGTAACTTTCTATCATATCCAAAATATTTTTTTGGGCATGTGATTGTTGATTAAATAGGGAATATTTGTGACAGAATATTTTCAGATACCCAAATAGAAAAAGTTGAAATCAATGCAAATACCTTGCTCTACCGAAATACCAACATTTTTGTCGAAAAATATCGATCTTCAAAAAAACGAATAGACGAATTTTAACCATAGTATTTTTTGTCTAAGTTCGTGTGTAATTTTGCTTTATTTACAATTTTGGTGTCTTTAGTGACCCGCACTGAAAATTTCCGGCAATTTGTTTTGTAGAACATTTCAATCTTTAAATTTTCTTTTCTGAACGGACTTTTTTGATTGTGTTTACCCATTGAGGAGCTAGAGGTTTAAGATCGGCCACAAAATAAGAATTCCCTCAGACATTAACTAACAACAATTTGTATACACTCCACGAGGGTTTTATGTCGTTGTGTATTTGTTTGTAACACCCAAAAGGAAGGGAGATAGACCCATTGTTAATTATATTGATCGACTTTCAATCGACCGTCCGTCCGTCTGTCCATCTATTCTTGAAATCAAAGTCCAGGTCGCAATTGTTGTTAGAAATAAATGAAACTTGGCACAGCGAAGTTTTATGGGATAAGGACGAACGCTATTTCATTTGAAGAATATCGGTTCATATTTAGATATAGCTCCCATACAAATTTTGCACCCGATTTTACTTTTTCCGCTCTAGAAACCACATATTTCAATAGATTTTCTTTAAGTTTAGCAAAAGAACTTATATGTTAACTAGAAAAAACTCTGATAAAAATGGGCCAGATCGGTTCAGATATATATATAGCTCCCATACGAATTTCGCTACCAATTTGACTTTTTCCGCTGTAGAAACCACATATTTTAACAGATTTTCTTCAAATTTAGCAAAACAACTTATATTTTAACTAGAAACAACTCTGGTAAAAATGGGCCAGATCGATTCAGATATATATATATATATATATATATATAGCTCCCACACAAATGTCTCCCCCGATTTTATTATTTACGCTCTAGAAACCACATATTTTAGCCGATTTTCATCAAATTTGACAAAACAAATTATATTTCAACTAGAAACAGCTCTGGTAAAAATGGGCCAGATCGGTTCAGATTTATATATAGCTCCCACACAAATGTCTCCCCCGATTTGATTATTTCCGCTCTATAAACCACATATTTTAACAGATTTTCTTCAAATTTGGCAAAACAAATTATATTTCAACTAGAAACAGCTCTGGTAAATATGGGCTAGATCGGTTCAGATATATGTATAGCTCCCACACAAATGTCTTACCCGATTTTACTTTTTCCGCTCTATAAACCACATATTTAACAGATTTTCTTAAAATTTGACAAAACAAATTATATTTCAACTATAAACATCTATGACGAAAGTGGGTCGTATCGGTTCAGATTTATATATAGCTCCCACACAAATGTCTCCCCCGATTTGATTATTTCCGCTCTAGAAATCACATATTTCAACAGATTTTCTTCAAATTTGACAAAACAAATTATATTTCACCTATAAACATCTATGCCGAAAGTGGGTCATATCGGTTTAGATTTATATATATCTCCCACACAAATGTTTCCCCCGATTTTATTATTTCCGCTCTAGAAATCACATATTTCAACAGATTTTCTTCAAATTTGACAAAACAAATTATATTTCAACTAGAAACAGCTCTGGTAAAAATGGGCCAGATCGGTTCAGATTTATATATATCTCCCATACAAATGTCTCCCCCGATTTGATTATTTCCGCTCTATAAACCACATAATTTAACTTTAAATTTGGCAAACCAGCTCATATTTCAACTACAAACATCCATGGCGAAAGTGGGTCAAATCGGTTCAGATTTATATATAGCTCCCATATAATTGTCTCTTCCGATTTTATTATTTCCGCTCTAGAAACTACATATTTTAACATATTTTTTTCAAATTTGACAAAATAAATTATATTTGAACAAGAAACAGCTCTGGTAAAAATGGGCCAGATCGGTTCAGATATATATATATATATATATATATAGCTCCCACACGAATGTCTCCCCCGATTTGATTATTTTCGCTCTATAAACCACATAATTTAACTTTAAATTTGGCAAACCAGCTTAAATTTCAACTACAAACATCCATTGCGAAAGTGGATCAAATCGGTTCAGATTTATATATAGCACCCATATAAATGACTCCACCGATCTAATTTTTTCCGCTCTATTTAACAGATTTCCATCAAATTTGGGAAAGCATCTTATATTTCAGACCACCTATGCTAAAAATGTGTCAGATCGGTTCAGATTTATATATAGCTCTCATTCAAAGATAGTGTTCAAATTTTCTTACAAATACAGATAAAAGTATGAAATTTGTAGTATATATATACCCGGTTCAAATGTAACGACCTTTTCATACCCTACACCACTGGTATTGACTAGGTGTAGGGTATCATATAGTCGGCCGCGCCCGACTTTAACCTTCCTTACTTGTTTTTCACTGTTAAATTGAGAAAAAAATGTTTTATTTTTGTCAAAAATACGTATACATTAATTTTATGAGAAGAATACATAAACAGACTTTCAAAACAAAATCGCAGCATCGACGTCAAAAATCGTACCGCTTGACATAGAATGACTCATAGGCAATATTTGATATTTCACGATTTCGAAATCTCAGATAAAACTCTTTGTATTTATACAATCGAAGAGAACCAGTTCTTAATAAAGGGCGATTTTTTAAAAGTTAGAGGAAAGTTTTTCAATATAATTTAATGTTTGAGATTATTATATGAACTTTCTTAACAGAGCACGCATTTTGTTAATAAAATTCAATAATTTGCAAGCGTTGTTCGTTTGTAAGACGATTCATGGTTAAATTATAGACCAAACTGAAAATGTTTGACAGTGAAACAAAACACGAAACGTGCGTCAGCTGTTTAAACCAGTGTTGCCAAAAATATAATAGCTAAAAAATCACCCTTTACTTAATAAGTAATGGAGGCTTAATATATCAGCTCAACATTTGCCAAAAATCTGGTGGTAATGGCTCACCGTTTCTTTTTATTTAATAAATCATTCCTAATATCCTGTCAAGACATTCCCAAAAAACTTAACGACTGATTGGAACTTGAGTATTTTCCAATGCATACTTTTAGGATCATAATAAATTTACTATTGAAGTCTTTGGTGGTTGGTCTGAAGCTAATGATTTATATTTTAATGTCATGATAGATTTAAAGCTTGGTTGCATTCCATTCAAACTTTGTCAAACTGTATGGCAGCGTCACATAGTAAATCGCGCCAACTTAATGACTTTAAATAAATACTGCGCTTGCATGCACATGCATGCACAGCAAACAAACAAACAAAGCACTCTAGCCCAATTACTGGTACAATTTCTCACAAAATTCCCAGTTTCCGTTTCCTGTCAAAATTGTTCATGCTCTACACGAGTAATTCGGTCGGTCTACAAACTTAAAACAAATTACGACACTTTCCTTCTTTTCTGGGTCAGTTGCATTCACTTTAAATCCTTGTTGGCTTCTAAGGCGTCGAGTTGTGAGTGTTGGCGTTGTTGCAGTTGTAGCTGCTGCAGCAGCAGCACAAAATGAAAAGAAAATTATGCCGGAAAATAGTACATAAATTTAAAAGATATCAAGTGGAAATTACATAATTTGACTTGAATTTTTCTCTTCTTCTCAGCCGAGATACAAAGCACCGCGTGCACAGAACAGCACAGCTAAACAAACCATAAAAAGAAAAAACACACTCATAAAAGAAGAGGCATAAAAACAACACACAATGCCGACACAAATCATGGCCCACAAGTCCATAAAAGAGTTGGCGAAAACGAGAAAAAAGTATTTTCCTTTTTTGATATTTAAAAACAAATTATAATACAAATTATGCATTTTGTAATAATGCAAATTTTGTTGCACCGAACTCTGGAGGCACACGCACACACACGCCCATGCAACAAACGGCGACCGAGCGACCACAACCCAGGCCAAACGACCAAGTAAAACGGCGTCGAACTACACGCTCATCCGTACCCCCAGATGAATGGCGAACGGACGACGGACGGAGGTCGGTTTGAAAGGAACGGAACCGAAAGAAATAAAATTTATGA
This sequence comes from Polietes domitor, assembly GCA_947397865.1. Taxonomy (NCBI): domain Eukaryota; kingdom Metazoa; phylum Arthropoda; class Insecta; order Diptera; family Muscidae; genus Polietes; species Polietes domitor. The sequence continues at coordinate 41,011,562 of OX377619.1, read as the reverse complement.
CTTTCGAAATGTATATTGAAATGTAAAGTGTTTTAAGACGACGGTAATGGCGGCGACTACGTCGTACTACACACACACCCATACGCCTAAAGATCAAAAGGGATGGCATCATGTTATAATTGCTTAGGAGGGGTAGTATGAAATGTGAGGTTCAATTTACGGAAATACAGGGTTTTCCAACAAGAGGTATTATTTTGAATCACCCGGTATTTCGGTACCTGTCACGTTTGAAGCTTTTATTCTATGAGATTTGACAAGTAGAAACTACGTCATTACTAAAAATGGAATGATACACGCTTCAACAATGCATTGAAATTATTAAAATTCATGAATGAAAAGTATCCGGAATTCCATCGAAAAACCACCTCGGTGGCTACGTCAGCAAGCAAACTTGTCGCATCTGGGGCTCAGAAATCCCAAGAGTTATTGTTGAGAAGCCTCTCCATCCTCATCGTGTGACTGTTTGGTGCGGTTTATGCTCCAGCGGGGTCTTTGGACCTTACTTTTTCGAAAATGAGGTTGGTTACGGAGAATGGATTACGCTATCGAGAGATGATTAATGATTTGTTATGGTCGGAGTTGGATGGTATTGATCTGAACAACGTTTACTTTCAACAAGACGGCTCTACGTGCCACACAAGCAATGAAACCATTTCTCTTTTACGGGAAAAGTTTCCGGGCGTGTTATCTCTCGAAGAGGTGATCACAATTGGCCACCGAGATCTGGTGACTTAACACTTTGCGACTTCTTCCTTGGGGCCACGTGAAAGGTCTACGCCAAACCCAGCCCAGCGACGATTCAAGACCTCAAAGATAGAATTCGTGAGGCTAGGCGAGGACATAGGGCAGCCACTTTGCGATTTGGTTATGGAAAATTTCATGAAAAGGATATGTTCCTGTAAGCGTGGTCGTGGTGGCCATTTGGTGGATGTTGTCTTTCATTATTAACGGCATACCTTCCGCTTTATTATGAAACAAACATCCGATGATTTATCTAAAAAAAATGGCATTTGTCTTTGAATACCAAAATAACACCTCTTGTTGGAAAACCCTGTATCAAATCGATTGAAAAATGTGATGAGAAAAGGCCAAAAATAGTTGAAATATCAAAACGCTACCATGATGACCCTAAATTCCATCAAATCTATGGTGACCCTAAATTCAAGAATAGTCAAAGGATGTTGAAATATATTTGTGAAAGAGAGTCTTTATTATTTCGTATCTGGTTCAGAACAACGATGCAACCAAAAGTGGTTTGAAGCAACTACAAGCAGTCTGATGCAACCGCAATACAAGATAAAACCCCAACCTATTAAAAAAGTAAGAGAGCCACAGATCTAAAAACTGAGTCGATTCGCAGAAATAAGTGGTCGAGAGGCAAGAATAAAAGAATAGCGTATTTTATATCTGGTTCAGTTAAGGAATATTTCTGCTACGATGCAACCAAAGGAGGTTTGACGCAACTACGAGCAGTCTGATGCAACTGCAATCCCGAAATTGATAAAAAAGGCAATACAAGATAAAACCCCAACCTCTTAAAAAAGTAAGAGAGCCACGGATCTAAAAACTGAGTCAAATCGCAGAAATAAGTGGTCTAGAGTCAAGAATTAAAGAATAGTGTATTTTATTTCTGTTTTAGTTTAAGACTATTTCTTCAATGATACAACCAACGGAGATTTGAAGCAACTACGAGAGGTCTGATGCAACCGCAACAACAAACAAAACAAAGGCTATATATGATAATAACCTCCCTCATAAAAAAGCGATTGAACCACAGATGCAACAAAAACTACGTCGATTTGCAGAAATAAGTGGCCGAGATACGATGGGAACGATTGTATGCCTCCACCAGATCAATGGTGACCACAAATTGAAGAACAGTCAAAAGTTATTACAATTTATCTTTAAAGAATAGCGTATTTTATTTCTGGTTCAGTTAAGGAATATTTCTGCAACAAAAAGAAGTTTGACGCAACTACAACCAGTCTGATGCAACCGCAACAACAAATTTCGTCTACGAGATTGATAAAAAACAACGCAAGGAACGATAATAACCTTCCTCATAATAAAGTGACAGAGCCACGGATCCCAAAAAAAATTAGTCGATTCGCAGAAATAAGTGGCCGAGAGGGTATCAAAATATGATCGGAACTTTTGTATGTCCCCATCAGGTCCACAGTAAACTCAAATTCAACAACTGTCAAAGGTTATTGACATTTATTTGTGAAGGTCAGTCGTTCTTGTTTCTGTGGTCGTTGCAGCTTCCTTCGTCGCACACGGTTTCCAATTGGATCATGACCCGATCACTTTCGATACGTTTCTTCTATTTTAGATTAGCAGGTCTATGCTACTTAACAAGACTCTTAGTTTCTCCACTTGAAATTAGCGCGGTCAAGGTAGTGCATGAAGATACCACATTTAGAAAGCCCTATCGATGTCACGGCCTGTGTTCGTTCATTCCCATAAACGCCACTATGTCCAGGGATCCATATAAGAGCGACCTTCTAATATAAATTTTATTCGATAAGATTTAAGAGACAAAAGGCTGCTTGACTGTCTACAAAAATTTCTCAGCAGATGATACAGTTTTATCACTGATGATCATTTGGATGAACCAACAACTAAAGTCTTCATATACTATAATTTCTATTGGAAGTGTTAATAGCGACATTTAAAACTAGTCGGCCATATATGAATAAATACTAACACTCGTACTAGCATCATAAAATAGATCGTACGTTTCCTGCGAACCTTCGGAATGGTCGAATTTGTTCTTAAAAATATTTAAAATATCTTGGAAAAAACTACAAAAGTAAATGTTATATATCAGAGACTTGGAAGACGTAAGAATAGTCTTTGAAGTTCTAAAAAACTGATTGATATATGATCCTTCGATATAATAAGAGCTCGGTGGCATTTCTCAAACTTAATTAATAATGATCTTTCAAAATATTTAATAAAGGGTGATTTTTTAAAAGCTATAGGAAAGTTTTTCAAAAAACACATAAATTTCAGAAGAATGCATGAAATCTTTATTTGAATCGATAGTACGGTCCATATAATTTAATGTTTGAAGATTGTTTCATGCAAATGTTGACCTTGACTGCGCCTCAAATGGTCCATCCGCTTTGTCCAATTTTGGCATTGCCACGTTTTTGAGTAACAGAGGCCCAATTGCTGCGAACGGCGACTAATCGATAATTGACGGTCATCATTAACACTGGCCGATACAGCTGCGATATTCTCTTCAGTTCGCACTCTACGTAAGCGTGTTGGTGATTTAATGTCCAACAATATAAATTTGGTGCGAAATTTAATCACAATAGCCCGAATAGCCGCTTCAGTGGGTCGATTAAACTGACCATAAAATGGAAGAAGCGAGCGATGAACTTTCTTAACAGAGCACGCATTTTGATAATAAAATTCAAAAATTTGCAAGCGTTGTTCGTTTGTAAGACGATTCATCGTTAAATGATAGACCAAACTTAAGATGTTTGGCTGTGAAACAAAACACGAAACGTGTGTCAGCTGTTTAAACCAGTGTTGCCAAAAAGATAATAGCTAAAAATCACCCTTTATTTGTGTTATGAAATGTCTTCATAAATATAATGAAGGATTTTATAGTTTTTTTCTTTATGAAATGTTTCATACAACTTGCAACTACATTTTTAGTGTGTCGACTTTAGTCGTTGAATGCTAGAAATTCTCATTTGTACTCTGTTAACTCTGACATAAGTATGAACCCTGATTTAGGTCAAACGCATATTCATTGCAAAGACTCTCGAAATGGTGGCGCGTGTGTTTATTGGTTAGTCAACGAGTCAGTTTTTTTTTTGTTTTTTCTTTATATTGGAAACTATTTATGAAAAACTTTCATAAAATTAATGAAGTCTATGAAAATTTTCATATTATGAAAAATAATGAATTTTTATGACAAAAGTTTTTCGAACAATGAACTGCATTTCATAGTTTCTAAGAAATATTTCATAAATTCTATGACACTTTTCATAGATTTGTGTTTCAGACACATTATGAAATGTTTCTTTGGCGATTTTTTAATGAAAATTTTCACTGAGATTAAGACACTGAGATTAAGAGAAACAAATCTTGTACGAGCTGTGAATAGATGAGATTGATATGAAGACCAGGGCGAATTGGTCATTGCTGACGTTCCACATCATCTGAGTTTTTAACGCGGTTTTTCACATGGAAAGGTTGAGGTATCTTCTTTTCAGATTGAACACAATTGATGGTATTGATGGACTACTATCCGATATGGAAACATTCTCAGAAAATGGAAAAAGTTGAGTCAAACAAAGCTGTGGGGACGATGAGAAGATTAATTTGAAAACTTGGGCGACGATTTGGTCATTGCTGACGTTACGCAGCGTCAAAGTTTTTTACTCGATTTTTGACATGGAAAGGATGAGGTTACTTCTTTAATTTGAAAGATTTCAAATGTCTACTTTTATATCAGTATTGGCGGAGCACTGCTCTATATGGAAACATCCTCAGATGGTGAACAAAGTTGGTAGGAGCTGTGAGGACGAAGAAATTGATTTGAATACTTGGTCGACTTCGTCAGTGTCTTTAGTCCAATAGCGCCTGCCTTTTTGCATGATTCTTGTCATGGAGAGGTCGAGCTTCCTTGTTTGAAAGCATTGTTTCCTTGTTTGAAAGCATTGCAATTGTCTTCGTTCAGAACCCTCCTATATGAAAACATCGTCAGAAGTTGGGCATAGTAGAGTCCTTTGTTTGGAGACATGTGCGACTTGGTCAATGCTTATGTCCCACAATGTCTATGTGACATCATTTTTTACACGGTTCCTGTCGTGGAGTGGTTGAGGTTCCTTCTCTCATAGATTACAATTGTTTATGTTTATGTTAGTTTTGTTAGTCAACTGACTTATAGTTAAACATACTCAGAGGCTGGTATTGAGTAAAACTATTCTTGTAGAAGCTGAGAGGACGAAGAGGAGATTGATTTGCGGGCGACATGGTACGATATTCATCAGCTAGGCGTCAGTCGACAGACCCTTTTTTACATTTTGAAAATTAGTCTAAATTTTTAATACTTTATTCTAAGACCAAAATAAAAATTTGTATTTAAGGGTATATATAGTTTATATACCATGTTTTCCAACAAGAGGTGTTATTTTGACTCACCCGGTATTTCGGTAACTGTCACTTTTGAATATTTTATTCTTTGACAGTTGACAAGTAGAAACTACGCCATTACTAATAAAAATTCATGAATGAATATGATCCGGAATTCCATCGAAAATCATATTGACTGATGAGGCCCATTTCCACCTCGGTGGCTACGTCAACAAGCAAAATTGTCACACCTGGGGCTCGGAAAACCCAAGAAATATTGTTGAGAAGCCTGTGTGACGGTTCGTTCATCGTGTGACGGTTTATGGTCCGGCGGGGTCATTGGACCTTACTTTTTTCGAAAATGAGGTTGGATCAACAGTTACGGCGAAGGGATTGCGCTATCGAGAGATGATTAATGATTTTTTATGGTCGGAGTTGGATGGTATTGATCTGGACAACGTTTACTTTCAACAAGACGACGCTACGTGCCACACAAGCAACGAAACCATTGCTCTTTTACGGGAAAAATTTCCCGGCCGTGTTATTTCTCGAAGAGGTGATCACAATTGGCCACCGAGATCTTGTGATTTAACACCTTGCGACTTCTTCCTTTGGGGCCACGTGAAAGATAAGGTCTACACCAACAGCCCAGCGTCGATTCAAGGCCTTAAAGATAGAATTCGTGAGGCTAGGCGAGGACATAGGGCAGCCACTTTGCGATTAGGTTATGGAAAATTTCATAAAAAGGATATGGTCCTGATGCTTTGATTTGGCTGATGTTGTCTTTCATTATTAACGGCATACCTTCCGCTTTATTATGAAATAAACATCCGATCATTTATCTCAAAAAATGACATTTTTCTTTGAATACCGATATAACACCCGTTGTTGGAAAACCCTGTAGATAAGGGTATATAAGATTCTGGCCAAGACAATGAATGGACTTCTTACTAAATTTATCACACTTGCCCGCACAGGCGACGCTCAAAGAAACCTTAGCACTTTAATGATTGTAGGTCAAAAAGCTGGTCGGACACAGCAAAGCCAAGAAAGAAATAAAATATGAACAAATTTCATTAAAAAACGGCAACAGCAAACAAAAAACACACACACACGGACACAAATAAAAAATTAAAAAAAAAAAACAGAAATGCGTTCAACACTTCGTGCGATAGTGATGTGTATGAGTGAAGAAGAGGAGGACGAGGAGGAGGCGCATCATGAATGCCTTAAGGAGCCTTTTAACATCAGATTTTCGGTTCAACATTTCGAGTCTTCACAAAACGCAAAACTTTTGTTGTCCTTCTCCGGCGAAAAGGATTAAGGGGAGAAGAAAAGCATTAAGGAGCCGCAGGAAGGAGGTGACGAAGACGAAGTAGCAAAGATATGATGCTGATGATGATTTGAGTTATGAAAGAAAAGCAAAAGCAAAGCACATTTAATGCACTAAATTTCATTCGAAAGCAGACGACAGCGACGAGCTCAGACGGACGCATGGACGGATGGAGTCGGGGCTCAGAGAATTGAAACATGTTTTGAAAAAAAAAATGAAAAGAAAACAATAGTGTTGACTTTAAATGCCCTTAAGGAGTAAGTGTTGAAAAAAGGGCTGGCTGACTGACTGTGAAAGGATGTGTGCTGATGGGCGGAAAATGCCAGGCTGTAGAGGCGACAAGCTGGAAACATACGTGTACTGCGTGTTTTGTTTCCCGTTCGGCAGTCTGTTTTTTTTTTGTTTTCTTATTTTTGCGGAAAACAAGTCATGTAAAAACGTTTAGTGCCAAAAAGATTTGAGTAATTTTTAAAGGAAACAACAAAACAAACACTCACTCACAAAAGATGACACTGTAATCAAAATGGCAGAAACGATGAACAGCAAAAAAACACAAAACCAGTAAAAAAGGACTTTAATTAAGCTGTGTCGAAACGAATTTTATATGCCCTGCAACATGGAATGTGCGCCACATTCACATTTAGGTCAAACCATTTTCTAGACCTCAAAGAGAAAAGGGAGCTATGGAATGACGTCCAACTTCGTCCAACATATTAAATCGAATTCCACTCACTTTGATTGTCATAATTTGTATACATTCCATCATAAAATTGGGTTATCATGTGATTGTCATTCAGTTTATATACCTAATCACCATAAAATTCTAAGACAATCTAGCCTAGTTCGCCTGTTCATATCCTTCCGTCCGTCCAATAAATACAAATATATATATCTAAATACTGTAGATCGGTTGGCATTAAAAATTGAAAATGGAAAGTTCATTCTTTTCGATAGATGTTGGTCAGACTTCCAGGCCTCGGAAGACGATTTTCATCTCGATAGCTATTTCAATAAGCAAAATTGTCGCATATGGGGTTCAGAGAACCCACGCGTGACTATTGATAAGCCAATGGCATCCACAACGAGTCACTTTTTTTATAGCCGATTCTAATTTAAAATTTTAAATGGCCCACTCTGTATATAAATGGTTTCCCAACAAGAGGTGTTATTGTGAATCACCCGGTATATCGGTAGCTGTCACTTTTGAAGCTTTTCTCCTTTGACATTTGACAAGTAGAAACTACGCCATTACTAAAAATGGAACGATACACGCTTCAACAACGCATTGAAATTATTAAAATTCATGAATGAAACTGATCCGAAATTCCATCGAAAAATCATCTTGACTGATGAGGCCCATTTCCACCTCGGTGGCTACGTCAACAAGCAAAATGGTCGCATTTCGGGCCCGGAAAACCCAGGAGTTATTGTTGAGAAGCCTCTCTCCATTCTCATCGTGTGACTGTTTGGTGCGGTTTATGGTCCGGCGGGGTTATTGGACCTTACTTTTTTTGAAAATGAGGTTGTATCAACAGTTACGGTGAATGGATTGCGCTATCGAGAGATGATTAATGATTTTTTATGGTCGGAGTTGGATGTTATTGATCTGGACAACGTTTACTTTCAACAAGACGGCGCTACGTGCCACACAAGCAACGAAACCATTGCTCTTTTACGGGAAAAGATTCTGGAGCATGTTATCTCTCGAAGAGGTAGGTGATCACAATTGGCCACCGAGATCGTGTGAGTTAACACTTCTCACGACTTCTTCCTTTGGGGCCACGTGAAAGATAAGGTCTACGCCAAAAGCCCAGCGTCGTTTCAAGATCTCAAAGATAGAATTCGTGAGGCTATCGAGGACATAGGGCAGCCACTTTGCGATTTGGTTATGGAAAATTTCATGAAAAGGATATGGTCCTGTAAGCGTGGTCGTGGTGGACATTTGGCTGATGTTGTTTTTCATTATTAACGGCATACCTTCCTCTTTATTATGAAATAAACATCCGATCATTTATCTCAAAAAATTACATTTTTCTTTGAATACGAAAATAGCACCTCTTGTTGGAAAACCCTGTATATTTGTTTATTTTTATAAATTTTTAAAATTCTAAGACGATATAGCCATGTCCGTCTGTCTGTTGAAAGCACGATAGCGGCCGAACGAAATGAGTTAGGAGGTTCAAATTTTGCCTAAATGTGTCTTACGGTTGTAGATCGGTTGGGATTGAAAGTGGACGAAATCGGCCCAGAGGGAAAAATTTTCCCCACACAAGGACTGAAAATACCCCTAATATTTATAATATTTCAGCAAGTTTATTGAACATATTAGCTTGTATTTAGTTGATATTTGCAATGCTCATTCCCTCTTTATCATAAAAGGTATGCTGCCCTTTTGATTTTGTGATTTTTATTTGTACGGGGCGAAATGGGACAAAAAGGGATAAAAATGGTACCTATCAAACGACAACAGATAGAAACACGAAATTTGGCGTGTACATTCCTCTAATAGAGTAGATACATAATATAAAAGTATTTTTTCTAAATTCGTACTTTTAAGGGGTTAAATGGGGATAGAGGGATAAAAATAGTACCAACCTAACGGCTGCACCTAGAATAATGAAATTCGATATATACATTCCTCTGATTGCGTAGACACGTAAAATAAATGGATTTTTCGAAATTTGTACTTTTTGGGGTTAAAATGGGAAAAGGGGATAAAAATAGTACCTACCTAATGACCGTAGCTGCAGTCATGAAATTCGGAGTATACATTCCCCTGACTGTGTAGACACGAAAAATAAAAGATTTTTTTCCAAATTCATACTTTCAAAGGATATAATGGGTACAGAGGGATAAAAATAGTACCAACTAAACGAATACAGCTAGAATGATGAAATTCAGTGAGTACGTCCCTCTAATTGTGTAGATATGTAAAATAAAGAGATTTTAGATATTCGTACTCTTGAGGGGGCAAAATTGGAAAAAGGGGATAAAAAAGGTACCAACAAAATGGCCGCTGATAGAATCAAGGAATTCGGTGTATACATTCCTCTGACTGCATAGCCAAGTAAAATATTTTTTTTCCAAGTTCGTACTTTATTTTGTTGCTTTTACGACAAAAAATGGTAGAATCATGAAGTTGTCTTATACTGCGTACGTGAGAGATAAGGTATTTGCAAAATTTATACTTTTGAAATTAAAATAGGATGGAAATACAACCAACCAAACGATTGTAGCTGAAAGTACACTCTCTATCCCCCAATATTTAGGGTATTTATGATTGCTTCCTTATATTTACTTTATGAATTGAAGTATTATATCCATTATATATATATATAGTATACAAATATTGGTAGCCTTGGCTTATTAATTAAATTTCTTATTTTCATACAGTTAAAATTTGTTGCTCTTGTAGCTTGGACGCACCACAAAGAAAATAAAAGTTCTAGCGGGCGAAATGGGACAAAAAGGGGGAAAAATATGGTACCAATGATACGACAACAGCTAGAATCATGAAATTCGGTGTGTACATCCCTCTAATTGCATAGACACGTAAAAAGAGGGATTTTTCGAAATTCGTACTTTTAAGGGGTATAATTAAAAAGAGGGATAAAAATGGAACCTACCAAACCGCTGAAGTCGAAATCATGAAATTCGGTGTATACATTCTGACTATGAAGACTCGAAAAAGGGTTTTTTCGAAATTTGTGCATTTGAGCGGAGAATGGGGCGAATGGGGATATATTTAAAATTTATACTTTTCCTTTCACTTTGTCTGTATCTGGAAATGCTTCTTTCTAATGGCGACTAACAATCGCCTAATATTTAGGCATGTTCACTTTCACAATTTCAGCATTTTATTTGCATATAGTAGTCGATTTAAACAGTGCGCATAAGTATACATTATAGTTTGAAATAGTAAACAAATATAGTAGTGTGCATAAAAATATCACAATTTTCGTAATATGGTACTGTAATTCTATGTAAAGTCGACTTCCTTTAATCTGCTGGTAATACTGAGGAATGCACTCCGTGGTGGAGGGTATATAAGATTCGGCCCGGCCGAACTTAACGCCTTCTTACTTGATTATTATTATTTTTGATTTATTTGTGAGTCATTCCCTGACAAGCGGCGAGATTTTTGACGTTTGAAAGCTTGTGTACAAATAATATATTTTGTATGTATTCTTCTCATAAAAATAATATATAAGTACTTTAAAAAAAAACATAGAAATTTTTGAGAAAAAAAAAATACATTTTATTAGAAATTAGAATTTTTTTAGAAAAAAAATATAAATTTTTGGAAAAAATTAGAAATTTTTGAAAAAAAAAAAGAAATTTTTGTTAAAAATTAAAATTTTTCACGTGTTATGATCAATTTTTTTTATTTTTGATTTATTTATGAGTCATTCCCTGAAAAGCGGCGCGATTTTGAACGTTTGAAAGTTTGTGTATGTATTCTTCTCATACAAACAATATATTTTGTATGTATTCTTCTCATAAAAATAATGAAAAGTATTTTTGAAAAAAATAGTAGTTTTTGAGAATAAAATTTTAATTTTTGAAAAAAAAAATTGAAAAAAAAATTAGATATTTTTGAGAAAAAAATTGAAAAAAAAATTAGATATTTTTGAGAAAAAAATTAGAAATTTTTGAAAAAAAAAAAGAATTTTTTGAGAAAAAAATTTAGAAATTTTTGAAAAAAATATTAGAAATTTTTGGAAAAAAAAAAACGATTTTTTTTTTAATTTCAAATTTTTATTAAATGTGTTATTTAAATAAATTTTCAAGTGATGCGGTTTGCGAACAAAAAAATGGCCAAAAACATTGACAAATTTGAAGAATGGTTAAAGAAATTGTGTTTGCAGGACAAAACCTCGTAGATTCCTTAAGTTTTCTTAAAAAAGCTATATATCGACCGAAAGCCGCCCCTACTTTCTTCTTTTCAAATTCGATGAGAAAGTGAAAAATCGGTCGGTAAACAACTAAGTTACAGGTTTATAAGTGTGTAAAGGTACGAAAGCCGTGGTTTTATCCGTAATTGAAGATTTTGGGGTATCTGGGAAATTTGAAATACAGATAGATGCTTGTTCTACTCGACAATCCTTACAAGAAAAATAATATCACTTCTCACAGTTTTGTACTTCATTATTTTTGTAGCACAGTGTCATGCCATGATTGCTGCAAAGGCAAAATAGGCGCCTTCGCAGTGTTTTTCTAGAATAATACTTGAAGTATTTTAAGAAATAAGTCTGCAAACGAATGAGAATATTAATCTATTCAAGAATTTTCTCAAACAATTTGAAGTGATTTTGTAATTTCTAAAGTTCATTAATACTTTAATGTACTAACTTAATTTAAAAAAAATTATTTTAGTTTTTTCGTTTGTATTTTCTTGGTCTGTACTCAATATTTGATTTGCATCATTTCCTTATAGAGGACGGATTTTTACTTAACTGTTGTAGTAAAATTGTTGAACTAAATTGGAATATGGATTTTACTCAGATTTAGGAATGCCATTTTTCTGAGTGTCGTTTCTAAATCGTTGCAGATATTTCAAGACAAATCAGTTATAAAAAATATTTTGTTTAAATTCTTTGCCGAACATGAAACAAAATCAGAAGAATTAACATTTTAATTTTATGTTTTGTAAAATTTACATCTTAACGAAGAAAGCCAAAAATCTTTGAATAAAAATCCATGATTAAGTATAGGCTTTGGAGCCTTTTTAGGCCATATTAGTTACACATACATTAGGACGGGTCGCGGTCCATACAAATAAAAACATAATTACCAGTAAAGGAAATAAAGTATGGATTGTTTAATGATTATTTGCTAAATATTTCGTTACTAGATCAAGCCGTCTGTGAGCTAAACGCTCCTAGAAACAATCTACTTTTTCCGGGGTATTTTTTTGCTGCATTTTTGTCAATTTTTTCTTAATTAGTTAATAGACCCTTGAAAGCACTTTAAATATAAATATTTACTCTTGTCTTCGAATAACTTATTTATGAAATTGTTGCACGTTTTAGTAATGCTGAACTGCGGAAAGAAATTGACTCCTCACAGTGGTTCAGAATCAAAACCCTTGGGGCAAAATTCAATAATTCTATAAGTAGACATTTTTGAGTTCTGTAAATACCAAAATTAGACAAGGATCCAAGGATTATTTTGAGCATTAAAATTATTAGCATTAAAAATCAGGAAATCGGATATATATTAGAAATTGTAGTCAACTACTTTTTGTATTTTTCGATTTTAAAGAATGTTATAATTTTTATTTTTTTGCTTTTATGTTTTTCTAACATATTTTTACGTATTTGTTCATAATGAATATTTCGAGCAACCTCGAATGACAAATATAACAACCAAATGAAGCTATGCTCTAGCCGATGGTAGAGCGGATGTTGTAGCACAAAGCCAACAATAAATGTATAGCAGCAGCTCGTCTAAAGATACCTACACATACACATTCATCATATTTTCTCGTTTTCGTTTCGTTTTTTTGGCTGAGCAGAAAGGGAATTGTATTTTTAGTCTTTAAGATTTTTGTTGTTGGCTGCCGCAGGAACAGGAAAACGGCCTAAAGAGGAGTCTGTCTATACAACGTCAGTCAGTGTGAGACGTTGTGACATATGCGTGAGTGCGACACAGTGTGTGTGTGTGTGTTGGCTGGCGTAGTTATGAAAGACAGGCGACACGACACTTCAGTTCCATATATTAAATGCTGCTACGTAATTATGCCAACCCTAGGTCCCCCTCAAACGGGGAAAAACAGCCTATTTTTTGCAAAAATGGCATAATTAAAGGAAGATTATATTTCCATGAATATAATTGCTCAGATATGATATCTATTTTGAGATCTGATTTAATTGGAAGACTAACAGGGATCCTTCGATAAAAACAAAGTGTGAGGGTATATTCTACATGCAAGGAATAAACAGTGTGACTGATGTACGGTATGTGGGACATATGTATTAGGGCGTACCTCAAAAAAAAAGTTCGCCGTACACCTTCGAATATTGAAAGGCAGTTTCAAAAAAAATTTTTTTTTTTATGCCGAACGTAGGGGTCGCGCTTTTACATTTTTCTATATAACTTCTGCATTTATAAACGGATTTTAAAGTGTGATACATCGATGTTTTTGTCTCGACGGGGCCGATTTTTTTGTCTTTGAAGTACCCCCTTCTGGTACTTACCCATCATATCTCAGTTGCTACTACCCTAATGTACCACTCTAATATCAGAAAATTAAAGCTCGCATAAAATCATGAAACTCTTCTGTCTTCAAAGACAAAAAAATCGGCCTCGTCGAGACAAAAACATCGATGTATCACACTTTAAAATCCGTTTATAAATGCAGAAGTTATATAGAAAAATGTAAAAGCGCGACCCTACGTTCGGCATAAAAAAATAAAAAAAAAATTTTCGAAAATGCCTGTCAATAATACTTCATATTCGAAGGTGTACAGCGAACTTTTTTTACTTGTAACCTGGTACGCTCTATTATGTATATTAGGGTGGATAGCTGTTAATAAAAATAAAAAATAATTTAAAATTCACCCACAAAAATGATTAATTTTTTAATGATGATATGTGAAATATTTCGTTCCTATCTACAAATCAAGTTTTTTCGTGTAATTGTTTTATGATGTGTTTTAACCATTTTTTAGAATTAATAGACTCTAGAAAGCACTTTAACTATAAATATATACACTTGCTTATTGGTCGAATTATTGGTCTTTTTTAGTATTTTTGCGTTTTTTTTTTTCATAGTGACAACTTAAAACAATTTCTTATGTTGTGGGAGTAATTTGTAAAAAAAACTTGCACTCAACACCTTTCGAATAATGTCGAACTTATGAACATTGGAAGAATATTTTTGTAAAAATAGTTTCTTTTGTATTAACCCTTAAGAGGACACCAGGTTCTGACTAGACCCTTTTGTCTTTGCATATAGTATGTGAATATATTTTGCTTTGTATAGAGAAGCGAATTGCATAAAAAGATTGCTTATTTTAGAGACATGTAGCTTAAAACGTATACAAAATTGAAATGGGCCTGGCCAGAGCCTGATGTCTCCTGAGGGTTAAACCATTTTCACAAAAATTGAGTCAGTGGCGTCATTTTTCATCCGATCATCAACATTTAGTAATCATTCGAAAGGTATTGTTTCTTTCTATTTATTTTCAAAAACAACTTTTGCCGTGGGATTATCGGAAAAATTCAAACAAACGTTTACCTTTTTCAGGAAGGTTTGGCTCCCGTCCATAAAAGAAATTTATAACTTTTGAACAGGATCATAAATAAAAAACCCGGCGATGGACGATAGGCAGTACTGTAACGAATAAATAATAAATGAGCCATATCGGTTCAGTTAATTCGGATATCTTACGCTCACCAGTTTGAAAAATCGCTTTCAGAAAAGCGCAAAAAAAAAAAAACAAGTAAAAAGAGCATTAATTTCGGCCGGGCCGAAACTAATATACCCTCCACCGTGGACTGCATTCCACAGAAGCTGTCGATTTTACAGAAGTGCGGCAACATTACAGGAAAATGTTAAATTTTTTGATATAGACAAACACAAACAAATAAAAAAATATAAATAAATATAAAAAAATAAAATTTTAAATAAAAATAAAAAAATAAAATTTTAAATAAAAATAAATAAATTTTAATTATTTACGCTACCAATGTCTGTATACTATATATATCGAAATAATACTTCAAGTCAATTCAAACAGTATATACAGTGACACACATAAATATTGGCACACCACCCATTTTTTTAAATGCTGTGATTTTGATGTGCGTGAAGATAAATTTGGAATTTAACTAGCGGAGACACAAACCACCTCTTTTAACAGTGGGCTGTTAACGGGTTAACATAACTATGTTAAATACACCTATAATATATACACCTTATAATATATTTCTGCTTACCTTATAATATATTTCTGCTTTTGACAATATATATAATCGAAATTTACAAATCATGCACAAAAAGCATAACCCTTGATACATATATTACGAATCTACTCAAAATATTTAGAGAATCTACGTATATGGCAGGTATAGAGCTGAAAACTATTTTTAAAGATTTACATCCACTGTGTCCGTATGAACAATTCTGCCTCACATATATTTATATCACAAGAAAGCCCTCGGTGTGTACTTTCCGAATATGCAAAATTCTGGTGAACTTTTGAAAAATGTTTTTGCATATTACTATGTGGCAACTTTGTCAAAAATTGATATTCTGGCAACGTCTTTGTTGATAGTGTGAATGGCTATTTACCGTGATAAATAATCAAGCTGATTTTTTTTCCTGAAAAGTGGGTAGTTGTGACAATTATTGCTTGAAAATAATATATCAAGTGGGATCCCAACGTAAAATACTCTTCTCCGATGAAAGCAAATTTAATATATTCCGGTCGGACGGAAGAGTTACTGTGTGGCGAAAACCAAACACTGCTTATGACAAGCGAAACCTTACACCAACTGTTAAACATGGTGGTGGGGGAGTGATGGTATGGGGTTGTATGGCTGGTGGGGGTGTTGGAGAACTAGTTCTTATAGATGGAATAATGGACAAGACAGTATATCTCAACCTATTAAAGGAAAATTTGAAAAAAAGTGCAGAAAAGCTGATCTTGCATTCTAACATCTCAGCATGACAATGACCCTAAGCACACGTCTCATATTGTTCGAATGTGGCTAACATATAACACTGCACTCGTCTTGCCACACCCACTTCAGTCTCCAGACCTCAATCCAATTGAGCATTTGTAGGTACAACTGGACAAACGGGTAAAAAACGTGCAATCTCGATTAAAACTGAACTGAAAACCGCACTATTGGAAGAATGGCAAAACATAGGAGAAGAAACGACGAAATTTTTGGTTCATTCCATTCCAAAACGACTGTATGCAGTAATAAAACAGAAAGGATTGCCAACAAAATAAATGGGCCTCATCAATAAAGATGATTTTTCGATAGAATTCCGGCTCAGATTTATACATAGCTCTCATACATCTATATTTTTTAACTGATGTTCTGCAAATTTGGCATAACATATCATAACATATCATTACAAATAGGAACACCTATGGTGAAAGTGGTTCACATTGTCTCAGGTTTGAATATAACCCTCATACAAATATCCCTCCCAATTCAACTTTTTGCTCATTCCTTCACAAATTTGGAAAGTATGTCACATCGGTAAATGATATAGTACCCGTACAAAAATTGTTCCCGATTTCACTTTCAATTGTAATGGGGTAGAAATTGGAGAGTATCATATGTAGTCGACCCCTTCGACTTTAGTCTTTCCTTACATGTTTTTAATTGCATATGCTAACTGATGAATTTAACATTTATTTTTTTTTCAGTTTTTCTTCATTGAAAAGTGTGTTTATTTATGGCGATTGCTTTGAGGATGTGTCATAGTTTGCCAGCTCTGGTTTATGAAATACCAGCAGCCATCTAACTAAGCCTCCCTCCTGAAATACACAGAAAGCCAGCATAATAAGAACATTTTAATAATCAAAAAAGAAAAAAAAGCAGGAAAAAGAAAGTAAAAAAGAGTAAGAGTAAGAGAGGGTAGGTAGGAAGGACGTAACAGCGGCAACAGCAAAAAAAAAAAGAAAAAAACAATGTGTTTTCAGGAAATTTGTGTCACATCCATTTTGCACACTTGATGGAGCTTAAATAGATACAACACATTATGTTGTGATGTCGGTTGTGCTACGCTACGCCGCGTTACGTTACTTACAACATGTGTGTGTGTGTGTGTGTTTGCATGGAAACATACATGTCACATGGACGGGTGTGTGTGAGTTCATATCCTGCAGTTGTTATTGTTGTGTTGTCTTATTTGGAGGAAAAAAAGAAAAAAGAACGAGAACGTCACAAACGATAGAACAACAACAAATGGCAATGAGGTCTTTCTCCATAAGTGTCGTCTTTTAGTTAACACACACTCTACACACCGAGAAAAAAGAGGACTAAACACACACACATAGGCACAACATGCATACTTACAGCGCAATTGTTAGCAAAACACTTAGGCCACCTAAAGAACGCAACCAAGTCAAGTCAAGCCAAACAATCCGGCAACCAAACATACTACTCGCTCCTCATCATCATCATAGACTGCTGCGTGCAATTGCAATTAACACATGCAGAATATCCTTTTCTTTGTTTTGTTGTTGTTGTTGTTGTTTTTGTAAGGAGAGAGCCAAACATATTTCAAACATACGACAGACAGACAACATACTTGTCGTACGCGAAGTCTATAAATAAAAATGAACCGGAGTGAGGAGACAAAGAGGTGGAAGAAGACACGACAGAACAACAACAAAAACAACTGCGAAAACAGAAACCTTTTAAAGTCACACTTTACAGCAGCCGCAGTGATACATTACACACTCGTACACTCACTCGCTCGCTCGCTCACAGCAAGCTGACACTTTGGCAATATATTTACCCTTTAAATGCAAAAACAACTAGAAGCACTGCCAAAAGACAGACACACAGGCAGACAGACAACAGCATAAAAGTCGTCAGCAGAATGCGGCAAAAAGGACTCCGAAAAGCAACGACGGCAACAAAATCTTTACATTTAAACGAAAGCAAAATATTTTGGGTAGAAAAGAAGGAAAAAAAACAAAAACCAAAAAACAAACTACACAAAACCAAAATTATATCCACACTTTCCTTTTAAAAATACCAATACTTTTTTCGTTGGCAAAGAGGTGCTGAGAAAGGAGAGGAAAAGCGGAATACATGACACTTTACGCTAGAGAATGTGACACACAACCAAATACCACACATATCCTTACTCACAAATACATACATACATATTTATGTCTGTAAGCAAGAAACACCGCCTGATAGTTTTAATTTTTATATTTTCTTCCATTTTTGTTTGTCAATGTTAAAGTCTGGCGAGTCGGACAAGTGACTTCGCAGCGACTTTTCAACATCAAACCCGGCCTCTATAAGGAGACGATTCTCACAAACGAACGAGAAGCACAACTCACTTGCCGAATATGCGTTTAAAAACCGCACCAAGTAATAAAGTACACATGCCATCCATCTTACAAGCGTCTCATTGAGTTGCATATGTAAGTATGTGTATATGCAGGTATAGTTGCCCAGCAATACTTCTACCGTGCCAACGCTCATTTGTTTCAGTGTATCAGTGATTGTTTAATGTAGTCGGACACATTCGAAAACGGTTTGTGATATCATGGACCCTATTATAAAAAAATCATCATTGCTAAAATCTAATGCCAAATCGTTTGGGACATTTTGGAACTTTATCGATCTACACCATTTTCAATTGTAATTCAAAAGACATCAATTGAAATTCAAAAGACATAAATTGAAATTCAAAAAATATCATTTGAAATTCAAAAAATATCAATTGAAATTCAGAAGACATCACTTGAAATTCAAAAGACATCACTTGAAATTCAAAAGACATCAATTGAAATTCAAAAGGCATCACTTGAAATTCAAAAGACAACACTGGAAATTCAAAAGCGATCATTTGAAATTCAAAAGACATCACTTGAAATTTAAAACTCATCAATTGTTCCATTTACTAAATTACAAAAATTTGACATCTTTATTATAACATCAATTATTATCAGCTTATCAATTCGTTAAATCAGTTTTGTTAACTGGAGAATATCCAAATTTCCGGAAAAAAATAATGGTACAGGGTGGCTAATGAATGCTGCTAGCATGCTACTTCATGTCGGTGTTAAATGAGCTTTTCTTTGCAGAACTGCATCGAAAGTGAATCCCGTTCAACACTGTGTGGTTTCAACAGGATGATGCGACTTGTCACATAGCCAGGTCCTGCTATGAGAGAATTCCTGCGAAAGTTCCCCAATAAGCTGATTTCTCCTGACCTCACGGCACCTGCGTTTTTAATTTTATTTCAACAGGGAGTTTATAAAACAAATCAAATAAAAACAAGTAAAAACGGCGTTAAGTTCGGCCGGGCCGAACTTTATATTCCCTCCATCCATGGATTGCATTCCACAGGGGATGTCGATTTTCGCAGAAGTGCAGTAATACTACAGGAAAATATAAATGTTTTAATAGATAGGTAGATAGTGGGTGCTACAGTTGTTTGTAATTCCATTCTATTTTAATTCCAAAAGTAAAATTTTTTGAAAATCCATTATCAGACTGTACGTCTGTTGCAAAATAACCTAACTTTATGATTCAACCAATTTTTACCGTAAAAGAAAAAGTACGAATTTGGAAAAAACTTTTTATTTTGCGTGTCGATGCAGTCAGAGGAATGTATACACCGAATTCCATGATTCCAGCTGCGTCCATTTGGTTGGTACCATTTTTACCCCCTTAAGAGTACGACTATCTAAAATCTCTTTATTTGACGTTCCTACCCAATTAGAATTATGTGAGTGAAGATAAATTCCGAATTTAAGTAGCAGAGACACAAACCACTGTTAACACTGTCGGCTGTTAATGGTTTAACAGAGCTATGTTAAGCCGTTAACAGGGAAATGTGTGAAGATAAATTCGGAATTTAAGTTGCAAAAACAAAAACCGTGTATACACCAAAATTCTGGTGTATGGTTTGTACAATGTACATCCGTTGTGGCCAAATGGAGATACTTTAGTTGATGGGACTACCATCAAATTAAAGGTAATTCCGTCTAGTTTCACCGTATAAAGGCCAAAGTTCTTAAAAAATATTCAAAATATTAATTTTTAGCCAAAAACCTCAAAAATGTCTGGAGAGGATGACTAGTGCGTCCATTGTGGCCAAATGGAGATACTTTAGTTGATGGGACTACCATCAAATTAAAGGTAATTCCGTCTAGTTTCACCGTATAAAGGCCAAAGTTCTTAAAAAATCTTCAAAATATTAATTTTTAGCCAAAAACCTCAAAAATGTCTGGAGAGGATGACTAGTGCGTCCATTGTGGCCAAATGGAGATACTTTAGTTGATGGGACTACCATCAAATTAAAGGTAATTCCGTCTAGTTTCACCTTCTATAGGCGAAAGTTGTGAAAAAATCTTCAAAATATTAATTTTTAGTCAAAAATCTCCCAAAATTTCTGGAGAGGATGACTAGTGCGTCAATTGTGGCCAAATGGAGATACTTTAGTTGATGGGACTACCATCAAATTAAAGGTAATTCCGGCTAGTTTCACCGTGTAAAGGCCAAAGTTCTGAAAAAATCTTCAAAATATCAATTTTTAGCCAAAAACCTCAAAAATGTCTGGAGAGGATGACTAGTGCGTCCATTGTGGCCAAATGGAGATACTTTAGTTGATGGGACTACCATCAAATTAAAGGTAATTCCGTCTAGTTTCACCTTCTATAGGCCAAAGTTCTGAAAAAATCTTCAAAATATTAATTTTTAGTCAAAAACCTCCCAAAATTTCTGGAGAGGATGACTAGTGCGTCCATTGTGGTCAAATGGAGATACTTAGTTGATGGGACTACCATCAAATTAAAGGTAATTCCGTCTAGTTTCACCGTGTAAAGGCCAAAGTTCTGAAAAAATCTTCAAAATATTAATTTTTAGTCAAAAACCTCCCAAAATTTCTGGAGAGGATGACTAGTGCATCCATTGTGGCCAAATGGAGATACTTTAGTTGATGGGACTACCATCAAATTAAAGGTAATTCCGTGTAGTTTCACCGTATAAAGGCCAAAGTTCTGAAAAAATATTCAAAATATCAATTTTTAGCCAAAAACCTCAAAAATGTCTGGAGAGGATGACTAGTGCGTCCATTGTGGCCAAATGGAGATACTTTAGTTGATGGGACTACCATCAAATTAAAGGTAATTCCGTCTAGTTTCACCGTGTAAAGGCCAAAGTTCTGAAAAAATCTTCAAAATATCAATTTTTAGCCAAAAACCTCAAAAATTTCTGGAGAGGATGACTAGTGCGTCCATTGTGGCCAAATGGAGATACTTTAGTTGATGGGACTACCATCAAATTAAAGGTAATTCCGTCTAGTTTCACATTCTATAGGCCAAAGTTCTGAAAAAATCTTCAAAATATCAATTTTTAGCCAAAAACCTCAAAAATTTCTGGAGAGGATGACTAGTGTGTCCATTGTGGCCAAATGGAGATACTTTAGTTGATGGGACTACCATCAAATTAAAGGTAATTCCGTCTAGTTTCACCGTGTAAAGGCCAAAGTTCTGAAGAAATCTTCAAAATATCAATTTTTAGCCAAAAACCTCAAAAATTTCTGGAGAGGATGACTAGTGCGTCCATTGTGGCCAAATGGAGATACTTTAGTTGATGGGACTACCATCAAATTAAAGGTAATTCCGTCTAGTTTCACATTCTATAGGCCAAAGTTCTGAAAAAATCTTCAAAATATCAATTTTTAGCCAAAAACCTCAAAAATTTCTGGAGAGGATGACTAGTGCGTCCATTGTGGCCAAATGGAGATACTTTAGTTGATGGGACTACCATCAAATTAAAGATAATTCCGTCTAGTTTCACCGTGTAAAGGCCAAAGTTCTGAAAAAATCTTCAAAATATCAATTTTTAGCCAAAAACCTCCCAAAATTTCTGGAGAGGATGACTAGTGCGTCCATTGTGGCCAAATGGAGATACTTTAGTTGATGGGACTACCATCAAATTAAAGGTAATTCCGTCTAGTTTCACATTCTATAGGCCAAAGTTCTGAAAAAATCTTCAAAATATCAATTTTTAGCCAAAAACCTCAAAAATTTCTGGAGAGGATGACTAGTGCGTCCATTGTGGCCAAATGGATTTACTTTAGTTGATGGGACTACCATCAAATTAAAGGTAATTCCGTCTAGTTTCACCGTGTAAAGGCCAAAGTTCTGAAAAAATCTTCAAAATATCAATTTTTAGCCAAAAACCTCCCAAAATTTCTGGAGAGGATGACTAGTGCGTCCATTGTGGCCAAATGGAGATACTTTAGTTGATGGGACTACCATCAAATTAAAGGTAATTCCGTCTAGTTTCACATTCTATAGGCCAAAGTTCTGAAAAAATCTTCAAAATATCAATTTTTAGCCAAAAACCTCAAAAATTTCTGGAGAGGATGACTAGTGCGTCCATTGTGGCCAAATGGAGATACTTTAGTTGATGGGACTACCATCAAATTAAAGGTAATTCCGTCTAGTTTCACCGTGTAAAGGCCAAAGTTCTGAAAAAATCTTCAAAATATCAATTTTTAGCCAAAAACCTCAAAAATTTCTGGAGAGGATGACTAGTGCGTCCATTGTGACCAAATGGAGATACTTTAGTTGATGGGACTACCATCAAATTAAAGGTAATTCCGTCTAGTTTCACCGTGTAAAGGCCAAAGTTCTGAAAAAATCTTCAAAATATCAATTTTTAGCCAAAAACCTCAAAAATTTCTGGAGAGGATGACTAGTGCGTCCATTGTGGCCAAATGGAGATACTTTAGTTGATGGGACTACCATCAAATTAAAGGTAATTCCGTCTAGTTTCACATTCTATAGGCCAAAGTTCTGAAAAAATCTTCAAAATATCAATTTTTAGCCAAAAACCTCAAAAATTTCTGGAGAGGATGACTAGTGCGTCCATTGTGGCCAAATGGAGATACTTTAGTTGATGGGACTACCATCAAATTAAAGGTAATTCCGTCTAGTTTCACCGTGTAAAGGCCAAAGTTCTGAAAAAATCTTCAAAATATCAATTTTTAGCCAAAAACCTCAAAAATTTCTGGAGAGGATGACTAGTGCGTCCATTGTGGTCCAGAAATTTTTGAGGTTTTTGGTTAAAAATTGATATTTTGAAGATTTTTTCAGAACTTTGGCCTTTACACGGAGAAACTAGACGGAATTACATTTAATTTGATGGTAGTTCCATCAACTAAAGTGTCTCCATTTGGCCACAATGGACGCACTAGTCATCCTCTCCAGAAATTTTGGGAGGTTTTTGGCTAAAAATTGATATTTTGAAGATTTTTTCAGAACTTTGGCCTTTACACGGTGAAACTAGACCGAATTACCTTTAATTTGATGGTAGTCCTATCAACTAAAGTATCTCCATTTGGCCACAATGGACGCACTAGTCATCCTCTCCAGAAATTTTTGAGGTTTTTGGCTAAAAATTGATATTTTGAAGATTTTTTCAGAACTTTGGCCTTTACACGGTGAAACTAGACGGAATTACCTTTAATTTGATGGTAGTCCCATCAACTAAAGTATCTCCATTTGGCCACAATGGACGCACTAGTCATCCTCTTCAGAAATTTTTGAGGTTTTTGGCTAAAAATTGATATTTTGAAGATTTTTTCAGAACTTTGGCCTTTACACAGTGAAACTAGACGGAATTACCTTTAATTTGATGGTAGTCCCATCAACTAAAGTATCTCCATTTGGCCACAATGGACGCACTAGTCATCCTCTCCAGAAATTTTGGGAGGTTTTTGGCTAAAAATTGATATTTTGAAGATTTTTTCAGAACTTTGGCCTTTACACGGTGAAACTAGACGGAATTACCTTTAATTTGATGGTAGTCCCATCAACTAAAGTATCTCCATTTGGCCACAATGGACGCACTAGTCATCCTCTTCAGAAATTTTTGAGGTTTTTGGCTAAAAATTGATATTTTGAAGATTTTTTCAGAACTTTGGCCTTTACACAGTGAAACTAGACGGAATTACCTTTAATTTGATGGTAGTCCCATCAACTAAAGTATCTCCATTTGGCCACAATGGACGCACTAGTCATCCTCTCCAGAAATTTTGGGAGGTTTTTGGCTAAAAATTGATATTTTGAAGATTTTTTCAGAACTTTGGCCTTTACACGGTGAAACTAGACGGAATTATCTTTAATTTGATGGTAGTCCCATCAACTAAAGTATCTCCATTTGGCCACAACGGACGTACAAACCATACACCAGAATTTTGGTGTATACACAGTTTTTGTTTTTGCAACTTAAATTCCGAATTTATCTTCACTCATTTCCCTGTTAACGGCTTAACATAGCTCTGTTAAACCATTAACAGCGGTCAGTTTTAACAGTGGTTTGTGTCTCTGCTACTTAAATTCGGAATTTATCTTCACTCACATTACTTTTAAGGGGTAAAATGGGAATTGAGGGATAAAAATGGTACCAACCAAACGGCTGCACCTAGAACAATGAAATTTAGTGTACACATTCCTTTTTTTGCGAGATAAAGGGACTTTTCGAATTCGTACCTTTAGAGAAGGTAAAATGGAAAAAGGTAATACAAATTGTACCAACCAAATGGCCGCAGCTAGAATCCGATTGCGTAGACACGAAAAACAGATTTTACCAAATTCGTTTGTTCAAGCGATTCAACAGGGAAAATAAATCCCATTTTTTTTAGATAAATATCCGCCAATTTCGATCCAGGATCTGAAGAAAAAATTTAAGAATTTGATAAAATCAAATCTTAAATTGTTTCATACATTTTTTTGAAAAAAAAAAATCAAAACTTTTGGGATTTATTTTCCCCGTTTTGGGAATTGTGTGATTTTTGTGTTTTTCAAAAGTAATATGATACCACATTCGTGAATTGTTCCGAAAAACCATTTTTGCGATATCTCAATACAAATCCGGCTATTCCTAAAACGGGGAAAATAAATCCCAATTTTTTTTAGATAAATATCCACCAACTCCGATCCAGGATCCAAAAACATTTTTGTGATACCTCAAAAAAAATCCCACAATTCCCAAAACGGTGAAAATAAATCCCAATTTTCTATATATATAATCGCCAATTTCGATCGAGGATCCGAAGAAAACAAATTTTTAACAGGTAAGATAAAATTTGAAATCACTGCTTATGGTAGAACTGATTTGCTAAGGATTCAGTCCGACGTGACCGAATATATGATGGTCGAGGAAATAAAAATATTTCCAATAAAACAAATAAAAAATAAAAATATTTCCAAATGTTAGGGGAAATTTGGTGAATAAAATCTCAGACTTACAGCACCCCATTGAGCAATGTGCGTCGAATTCGGCCAGAAATTGTCCAGACATTCTACAGATGTTAGACAGACAGACAAGAGGGCTGTTTTTCTTTAAGCCGGGAAAACAAGCTGCGATAACAAAAACGTCAAGAAAAATTTAATTTTTTGCTCAAAATAAAAAATTATTTTTTCACATTGTCGCCAACTGCAATATAATTATATGTATCAAAAGAAATTTTCAAAAAAATATTTTGTGTTGACCTTTTTGGACTTAGCCTCGATAACCATAATTTGACTTACACTGGATAATTATCCAGACTAAGTCCAAAATTTTTAACACAAAATTATTTTTTCAAAATTTGTTTTCACACACACACATTGATATTGCTTTTGACGACAATTTAAAAAAGGGTTTTTTATTTTGAGTGAAATTTTAACATTTTATTTAGATTTTTGATATCACAGCTTAGTTATCCAGTCTTAAAGAAAATAATATTCAGAAATTAGTAGGGACGGTTTGGCAATAATGCAGAAAGACTTGTCAGGCGAAATTCAAAAGTCTCTAAATCAGTTTTTCTTTTCGCGAACTTTTTCAATTCAATTATCAATTCACAATTTTTAGATAAAAAAAACCGCTTTTAATGTCGATGGAAAAGAAGAAAAACAAGTAAAAACGACGTTAAGTTCGGCCGGGCCGAACTTTATATACCCTCCACCATTGATTGCATCCACAGATTTTCGATTTCGATTTTCGTAGAAGTGCAGTAATATTACAGGATAATATATATTTTTTATATAGCCAAACCAAAACAAATAATAAAAAAAATATTTAAAAAATAATTTTATAAATAAATATAACATTTTAATTATTTCAAACCATTATTTATTTCAAATCAAAAAATAATTATTCTTCTATTTATATTTTCAAAAAGCTTAAATACCATAAATATTGGTAGATAGTGGATGCTACAGTTGGTTGTATTTCCATTCTATTTTAATTCCAAAAGTACAAATTTTGAAAATCCATTATCAGACGTACATAGTGCAAAATAACCTAAGTTCATGATTCACCCAATTTTTGCCGTAAAAGAAAAAGTACGAATTTGAAAAAAAAAAACTTTTTGCGTGTCTATGCAGTCAGATGAATGTTTACGCCGAATTCCATGATTCCAGCTGCGGCCATTTAGGGTTAGGTTAGGTTGAGAGGGTTGCCCGCTGGTAGTGTATACAACATCATGTGTATACGCAACCAAGCGAGTTCACTCGGAGACTATTCGTCCATTGTGTTACCCTTGATAAATGATAAAGGAAGAGATGTGTTAGTGAATAGAGGAGGAGGATTATAGTGAGAGAAGAGAAGTTGATAGTATGGAAAGTCCGAAGGATTCGTTTTGTCAGTCGTTATTAGATTGCCTGTTGTTTCTACTGGAGAACCAGCTGGCCTTGTCTATGAATTTGTATAGGTGGTTCAGAGGAACATTTGCTATTTCTGCCAGACTGTTAAAGAACCTGCTTCCAAGATAATGTAGCCTGAGCTCCTGCAGTCCGTGGCATGAGCATAGCAGATGCTCCACCGACTCCTCTTCTTCTTCGTCGAGGCAGCTTCTGCAGTAGTCCATATGAGGGATTCCCATACGCTCTGCCATACGGCCTATTGCGCAGTGCCCTGTAAGGACTCCCATGAGGATACTTGTGTTTCTTTTGCCGAGTGTCAGTAGTTCCTTTGTTCTACTGGGGTTGATTATCGGCCATAAGTTACGTGTTATTCTGCAGTTATGACCGGAGTCCCATCGCAACTTTGTTTCTCGGTCTGCTATTTCGTCTATTTGGTTGAGTATTTCGATGAAAGGCGTGCGTATGTTCGTATTACATGGAACTTCAGTCTCTTTGGAGCCTTTCCGTGCACATTCGTCTGCCATTTCGTTTCCAGGTACATCCGTATGACCCGGTACCCATACAAGTGTGACGTCATGCATTTGGAGTCGGTCCAGAGACTCTAAGCAGTCATGTACGCATCTTGATTTTACAGTCTTGGAGTTTAAGGCTTTAAGGGCTGCCATACTGTCCACGTAAATTCTGAATTTTGACGGATCGAAGTCCCGTTCCAGAATATTTTTCGCGGCTATGTTGATGGCATATACTTCTGCCTGAAAGACTGTGCAAGTAGTTGGTAGTCGGACGGATATTTTAAGGTTTAAAGGTTCAGAAAAGACTCCCGATCCCGTACCTGTCTCCATTTTCGAGCCATCAGTGAAGATTGAGTTTTCCCCGTCGGTCATGACCGTGTTGGATGCCCATTCTTCTCTGGTGGGTATTTCCAGTTTGAAGTTCTTATGTAGGTGCATACTGGGCTTGAGAAAATCTGAATTTTTATCTAGCCTCCCGTATGATTCCGTAGCTCCTAAAATAGAGCTGTGCCCAAGTGTATCGTTTTTCAGCATACCGAGTTCTCTGATACGCAATGCTACCCTTGCTGCGCATCTCCTTACGAAAATGTCCATGGGTTGTATATTGAGTATAGTCTCTAGTCCGGCTTGAGGAGCTGATCTCATTGTCCCAGCAATGCCCAAGCATGCCAACCTCTGTACTTTGTTGAGATTTGCTAGGAGTGATTTTCTTTTTACGGCGCTCCACCAGACCAGTGCCCCGTATGTGAGTATTGGCCTTACTATTGCCGTGTACAGCCAGTGTATCATCTTTGGTTGTAGTCCCCATCTTTTTCCGAACATCTTTTTGCAGGTATAAAAGGCGCAGAGTGCTTTCCTTCCTCTCTCTTCTGTGTTTCTTTTCCAAGAAAGTTTCGAGTCCAGGATTATGCCAAGGTATTTTGCTGCCTTTGATAGATGCAGTATCTCCCCATCTAATTTGGGGAGGTCGAAGTCCGGAATTTTATATTTTCTTGTGAACAGAACTAACTCTGTTTTCCTTGGGTTAACTCCTAACCCATTTCTTGTCGCCCATCTTAAGAGCTTCCTTAGTGATCTTTCCATGACCTCACTAATCGTTGGTAAGAATTTGCCTCGGACCAGCAGTACTAAGTCGTCGGCGTATGCCGTCACCTTAATTCCGTCTCTGTTGAGGTCAAGTAGGATTTCATTTATCACCAGGTTCCAGAGCATCGGCGAGATCACACCTCCTTGCGGCGTGCCTCTTGTAACACGTTTTCTCACAACTTCCTCGCCCAATTTCGAGTTAATAATCCTGCTTTCCAGCATGCTGCCCGTCCATTGGGTTATGCCTTGGTTCATTTCCAGGCGTCCGAGAGCGGATGTGATCGATGTTATTTTGACGTTATTGAAGGCGCCTTCCACGTCTAGAAAAGCTGCCATCGTATAGTCTTTGTACAGCAAGGAGCTCTCAATATAGCCTACCACTTCATGTAATGCCGTTTCCACTGACCTTCCTTTAAGGTATGCGTGTTGTGCCTTGCTGAAGTTGTCTGGATTTAGTTTCTCCCTGACATGTAAGTCCAACAGTCTTTCCATGGTTTTTAGTAAAAACGATGATAGACTGATGGGTCTATAATCTTTTGTCGTGTTGTGGTTTATTTTTCCCGCCTTGGGGATAAAGACCACCCTGACTTCTCTCCATGCCCTTGGTATGTAGGACCATCTT
The DNA here is from genome assembly GCA_947397865.1 of Polietes domitor. Lineage (NCBI taxonomy): Eukaryota > Metazoa > Arthropoda > Insecta > Diptera > Muscidae > Polietes > Polietes domitor. The sequence goes on along the minus strand of OX377619.1, from coordinate 40,982,558 downwards.
AGGCTCGCGGAGAAAATTAATCGTAGCCATGGCAATATCCGGTCCAGGGAGACATGCAGTTGTGCTGGTATAATTTCATCTGGTCCTGCTGACTTGTATGGCCTGAAGGATTGTATAGCCCACATTATTTTTTCGTCATCAACTATTGTGTTAATGAACTCGTCCGTGCAAACGGAGGGAGGGGCTTCTGTTTCGTCAATGCTGTCGTCATCATCTTGGCATCCTGGGAAGTGTGTTTCCATAAGGAGTTCTACCGTTTCTGCACTGCTTTCTGTGAACAGTCCATCCGGTTTCATCAGGAATCCTGGGGTGCTGGGCTCCTTGGAGAGCGCTTTGCGAAATCTGGCGACCTCACTAGTGCTTTCCAATTCCTCGCAGAAATTTGTCCAGGATTTCCATTTTGCTTTTTTGATCTGTTTTTTGAAGTCATTGAAGACCTCTTTATAGTCGTTCCAGCCTTCTGGAGTTTTCTCCCTTTTTGCTCTGTTAAAGAGCCTCCTACTTTCCTTCCTGAGTGCCCTGATCTCTGGTGTCCACCAGGTTTGGTTGATTTTCCGAGGGGGGCGTCGTTCCTGGCAGGATTTTTTGAAGGATTCTGAAATGGAAGATGTCAGCTGATTAACTGCACACTCCAGTTCATGCACGTCACTAATCTCTCTGTCCGGAGGAGGCAGTGACTGCATAAGATTACTGAAGAGGTTCCAGTTGGTCTTTTTGGGATTTCTGTAGGGTTTCCCCCTAATTAAATCGTGCTCTATATTGAAAAGTATTCTAAAATGGTCGGAGAAGGAACATTCTGTAGATACCATCCAATTTGAGACTCTAATCGTTTCACTATTTGATACTAAAGTTATATCTATAACCTGTTCCCTAGTTTTATTATAGAACGTCGGCCTGTTGCCCTTGTTACATATAATTAGATCAGTGGAAATAATATAATCAAAAAGTGACTCACCTCTTTTGTTTATGTCAGTGCTGCCCCAAAGGGTGTGGTGCGCGTTCGCATCGCCACCGAGTACCAGATCGTGCCCCTTTCTTCTGCACCAATCTACCAGGGCCTGGACCTTGTTTGACGGGGGGTTGTCCACTTCGTAGGGTAGGTACATGGAACCTATTACCAGGGTTGGTTTGTTATGGCGTTCCATGGCCACCACTGTTAAGTCGCCATCGCTGTAGTGAGATAAGAAGGTTAGATTCAAGTCTTTCTTGGCTACAATACAGCTACGGATTTTACCTTCGTTATGTGGGGATATGAGCTTAAGGTTTCGTGACCTCAGTCCACGTACTCTGTTCCCTGTGATCCAGGGTTCGTGCACCAGAGCTACGTCCGTGCCCTCCTTCCCCATGTGTCGCAGCAGTTCGTCCGATGCTGCTTCGGAGTGGTGCAGATTAATTTGCACCAGCTTCATGCCTCTCTTGACGTCGGGCATTGGTTTCGTCTTCGGGGATAGTGATCTTCAGTCGGTTGAGACCGTACCTGATGACCCCATCCGAGAGACGAAGAAGACGGAGAGATTCCGATCCTATCCGGATCCATAGATCTTTTCCGTCTCCTTTGTCCCTCGCGCGTCCCCTGATGATCTTCCAGTCATCAGTGCCTAGCGGCTTGTTCTGCCTTTTTACCAGTGTAAGTATGGCTTCATCCTCCAGGATTGGAGGAGGAACCCACACTTTCACTGTCGTCCAGCAGGGGATCTGGTCAATAGGTACGATCTCTAACCGCATATCAGGCCATAGGGCATCAAGATCGCCAACTGCAGCAGTAAGGAAGTCTAATGCTTTCTTATTTCCACAGCAGACGATCTTCACACCCTTCTGCCACCCGGCTCTGTCGAATTCGGTGAAGGAGTCGTCTTCGCTGGTTTTGAGGGCTTCAAGCAGAGATCGGAGTATCTGCTCCTCAACCAGTAGTCATCTGCTTGTCGTCATTCTACCTTCTGGGTTACTGCGGTCAAGAATGGCAACTTGCAGTTCGGGTGCTGTCGTTAGGCTGGGTACGGTTTTCGGTCGCTTGCCATGGGGGGCTTGAGCTTCTTTTGACCTCTGCCTTTTTATCCCAGTTTGGGTGCTGTGCGCCGGGAGGTTGACCCTGTTGGGAAGTTCCGCTACCGGTCTCTTATGTCTGTTGCAGATTGCAGGGCCTACACAAGGCTTGATATCGGCTTTAATGACCTTGGACGGGTATGGTGCCGGTCTGCGCATCTCTCTGCTGGATGAAGGTCCAGCTTTAATCGGGGCTGGCTTACTTTGTATACCAGAGTGGCCCCGAGGTCCAGTATTACCCGAGTTCATCGGATTGGCCTTGCTCTGGTTTGTAGTCGTAGTCGTAATTGTTTTTGTACCGTTTGTTTTGGTTGTGTCCTTTGTGTCTTTTGAGGTGGAGGGTTTGACCTCCACGACGGTCGTGTTCATCATTGACTCATACTTCCGTACGTGGTAGGTATGCTTTCGGTATAATCGCTTATCACGACCCGAAAAAGAAGATGGGTCTTTCGTATCCATCTTCTTAAGGAATCGTAACGAGCGCTTATACCCCGCCTCCCTCCTTTCCTCGTCCGTCTTGGTCCTATTGTCGCCTGGTGCCGATCCTGAGGCATTTTTGCCACTTATAGGCACTTCCTCCACTACCGAGTCAGAAGCAACCATACGATTGTCTTCTTCATCAGTCTCGTAGAGGAAGAGCTTGCCTATACCTGACAGACCGTCATTTGTGTCGTCACCTAGGGACACGTCTGAGTCAATGTTTTGTTGTCGTTTGAGTATTGCCGTTTTCGTTTGCGTAGTTGTTTCGTATAGTATGGGATTTAAGTGTGATTGTTGTTGTGGTGATGATGAGGTTGGTGCCTGCAAATATTTTGCACCTGCCAAAGAGCCATCCTCGGACGACTGTTTGGGTGGATTTCCAGGTCCAGCCTGGTGACCACTTGCAGAGTTTATAATTTTGTTTGTACTCATCATGGGTTTGTCGGTGGGTAACTTTTAGTTCGGGATGTTCCGGGAAAGTCTCTGCTCTCTCCATAGGAAGGACTCAGGTTCCTTACTAGGTGATAGCAGCTACCCATCGGAACAGCCCTTAAGCCCCCGCATCGCGTCAAGATTGTTACCCGCGACGGGGGGCCATTTGGTTGGTAGCATTTTTACCCCCTTAAGAGTACGACTCTCTTTATTTGACGTTTCTAACCAATTAGAATTTCATCATTCTAGCAGTAGTCGTTTAGTTAGTACTATTATTATCCCTCTGTACTAATTGTATCCCTTGAAAGTACGAATTTCGAATTCCTTTTTTCCATTTAGACCCCAAAAAGTACGAATTTCGAAAAATCCGTGTATTTTCCGTGTCTACGCAATCAGAGGAATGTATATACCGAATTTCATTATTCTAGGTGTAGCCGTTTGGTTGGTACCATTTTTATCCCTCTGTACCCATTGTATCCCTTGAAAGTACGAAAGTGGAATAAACCTTCCATGTCGACGTAGTCAAAGGAATGTATACTCCGAATTTCATGGCTCTAGCTGCGGTCATTTGGTTGGTACTATTTTTAACCCCTTTTTCCATTTAGACCCCATAAAGTACGAATTTCGAAAAATCCGTGTATTTTACGTGTCCATGCAATCAGAGGAATGTATACTCCAAATTTCATGACTTTAGCTGCGTTCATTTGATTGGTACTATTTTTATGCCCTTTTTCATTTTAACCCCAAAAAGTACGAAATTTGAAAATTCCGTGTATTTTACGTGTCTTTGCAATCAGAGGAATGTATACACCGAATTTGATTATTCTAGGGGCAGCCGTTTGGTTGGTACCATTTTTATCCCTCTATTCCCATTTTAACCCTTAAAAGTACTAATTTGGAAAAAATACTTTTATATTATGTCTCTACTCAGTTAGAGGAATGTACACACCGAATTTCGTGTTTCTAGCTGTTGTCGTTTATATTAAACCATTTTTATCCCTTTTTTGCCCCATTTCACCCCCTACAAATAAGAATCACTTTATGGTGCACGTTTTTGTTATCGGGGGAATGCGCATACCCAATATCAAGTAAATACAAGCAGACATATTGAAAAAATATGCTTAAATACACTAAAACATTAGGGATTATTATGGGTATTTTTAGTCCCTTTGGGCCGATTTCGCCCCGTTTCAATCCCAACCGATCTACGAATATAAGACGCATTTATGGAAAATTTGGACGTCCTAGCTCCTTTCGTTTAGATGCTAGCATGCTTTCAACAGACGGACGGACGTACTAGCCATGTCGTCTTAGAATTTTATGACGATCAAAAATATATATACTTTATAGGGTCTCAGGTCGATATTTCAAGGTGTTACAAACGGAATGACAAAGTTAGTATACCCCCATCCTGGAGGTGGAGGGTATAAAAACATTTCTAGCAGGTATGTTCGTAGATAAAATTTAAAATCGCTGCTTTGAGTTTCTACAAATGATTTTCTAATTATTTTTTTTTATGAAAAATTTTTCATATTCTAGTGAATCGGCTGTGGAAATTTTTATAGTTATTTTACGTTTCACCATTCGAAAATAGTTTATTTTTCACATGGCAATAAATCCGAAGGAGACAAAGGACAAAATCGAAAATTGAAAATTTTAATTTTTATCAAACTGGCGCCAGTTGAGCCATCTCTCCAGTGAACTCCAGGCAATACATACATAGCAGCAGCTTATTTAGAAATCTGTGGCCACATTTCCCAAATGTCTTGACATGCTTTTGGAATTTTTGTGCTACCCCCTCGCAAGACACATAGCCTCCCTTTACAATGTCACAGATATACGACGACGAAGACAACGATCTGAGAACGCTTTGCAATAACTTCCCTACACTTGCTTTGCTGCATATCCTTTCTGCTCAACACAAGGACTTCATTTATACACATACCCCGACTATCTTAACAAATGCACACAATATACAACTCTATATAGAAATAAATATATACAAATGTATATATCTATACGATCTCTTGTGTATATTTGTAAAATTATACAAAAAGCATGGCAATTCAAGCACTAGAAAGAAGAAATAAAATGACAACAACACCGAAAGTATCAAGTGAAGAAGTGGATATACAACAACAACGCCACCGGCAACAGCAACGGCACCGCCACCACCATATGCACCAACGCCATCGCCATCATCATCCTCATCATCATCATGTGTGTCAAGACGAGACAAGATTTCCTCTTTCACTTGTACTCTCGTGTGAGTGGAGAACGACGCGTATGGATTCTTTTTCGCAAAAAATGGAGGAAAAAAACATAAAAATTCACAAGTACTGTCGCTGTTTTTTCGCCTCCTTCATAGAATTTCTTCATCAGCTACGGGTAGGAACGGCAAAAGCAACGACAACATCCTCAAGTTGGATTGCGTGAAATTTGAAGTATGTGTGCGCGCTCAAGTGCATGTAACAATATCCAAATTTAAACATTTCATGTTTTTTGGGTGACGGTGACGCTATGCACTCATGCTCATGCTCATACTGATACTCAAATATTTTAGTTTAAATTTGTATCTCAACAAAATGTATATTCGCATGAATTTATAAATATTGTATTTCAACCACTTTTATTGTTGGCAAATTAAACAAGAAAGCTGTAGAAGTGTTTTGTAAGTGGTAGGACAGCAGATATACTCGTATGTGGCTATTGTAGGACGAGAAACCATTCAAAATTAACGATATGAGAGACATGTGGGAAAGAAAGAAAGAAATCTGTGCAAACAGGTCCATCGAAAGGCTTCAGTCCGACTTTGTTTGTTTGTTTTTTTTGAATTTGTTTTTTTTTTTGGCATAGTTCCTTCAAATGATCTTCGATTGCAATTAAAAAAATTACTCAACTTTTAGTTGCGTACATACATTTCAAAAGATAGAGAGAAAAAAATGAGTAATTCGGGTTTTGGAACTAAAAAATCTCAGTTTTCGCACTAAATGTATCCTACCTTCCAAAGGTGCAATTTTGTGCAGGCAATTTAAAAAACCTTCGAAAACGGGGAACCACTGAAACTTTCCAAATATGCATTTTATTCTTCAAAGAAAAAGGAAAATAGTTATGTTGGTTCCAAATCATATATTATTCGAGTGCAAAATCGTTTAAAATGTAAGAGAAATATTTTGAAAAAATCAAAAAAAGAAATTACGTTTTTTTTCAATTTTCAAAATCTGGAAAAAGTGAAAATCTGTAATACGAAAACCATTATTTTCTTTTGCGCCAAAACCAAAAAATAAAAATAAATAAGAAATCATGATAGTGGTAGTCTGCAGCCAAGTAATAAATGTCACCATGCCATTTGTAAATTAATTTGCATTCTATTAATGGTCTTGAGCCGGGACAAAAATGAAAAAATATTTTTTTCTTTAAAATCGAAAAATACGAATAGTACTCAACTTTAGGCTGATCTCTATAACATATCCGATTGTCCGAATTTCAATGTCAAAACAATCCTTGGGTCCATGTCTAATTTCAATTTTTTACAAAACTCAAAAATGTTTACTATAACAAAAGTTATTTATTTTGACCGATGGACCACTGAATCATTCTGAACCACTGTGCAACGTATGCAGAAAGACTTGTCAGGCGATATTCGGAAGACGATACAGATTTGCTTTTCCCAGATTTGTTCACCTTACCTCTGTGACCATACTAAAAATTAGTTCCAATTCACTTGTGAAAATGATCGGAAGTACTTCGATTTTTTTGCTGGGATAGAATTTGTTTTTTTTTTCATGAGCGTCTGATAAATTTCAAAAACTAAACATAATAATAAGAAGATGCAAATATTTTATGTTTAAAGTCTACAAAGTGTGAAATTCTTGATCTTTTACATGTAGACATTGTATTCTGCGTTGGAATATTAGAATATATTTGTTTGTTCTATTTTTTACGATTTTTTTCGTGCCAGCAAAAAATTGCACTCAATTTTTTGGAGATTATTCCCAAAACTGTGATAGTGAAATTCACTACATTTGTCATAATTAACTTTAATCGAACCTATATTTCCAAAATTCTGGACAAAATTTGGTATTTCTGTAAAAGAAATGTTTAAAAACTGTATCAATAAGAAATTTTGTACGCTGGTTTTATGAATGAGTAAGCATCAATGCACACAATTAAGAAATTTCTACGTCTTGAACACAAAATGTTTATTTTTGTTGCATTGTGTAGTACAGGGTTTTTCACCAAGAGGTGTTATTTTGAAGCACCCGGTATTTCGGTAGCTGTAACTTTTGGAGCTTTTATTCTTTGACATTTGACAAGCAGAAACTACGCCATTAATAAAAATGGAACGATACACGCTTCAACAACACATAGAAACTATTGAAATTCAGGAATGAAAATGATCCGGAATTCCATCGAAAAATCATCTTGACTGATGAGGCCTATTCCACCTCGGTGGCTACGTCAACAAGCAAAATTGTCGCATCTTGGGCTCGGAAAACTCAAGAGTTATTGTTGAGAAACCTGTCCATCCTCATCGTGTGACTGTTTGGTGCGGTTTATGGTCCGGCGGGATCATTGGACCTTACTTTTTTCGAAAATGAGGTTGGATCTACAGTTACGGTGAATGGATTGCGCTATCGAGAGATGATCAATGACTTTTTATGGTCGGAGTTGGATGGTATTGATCTGGACAACGTTTACATTCAACAAGACGGCACTACGTGCCACACAAGCAACGAAACCATTGCTCTTTTACGGGAAAAGATTCCGGACCGCGGTATCTCTCGAAGAGGTGATCACAAGTTGCCACTGAGATCTTGTGATTTAACACTTCTCACGACTTCTTCCTTTGGGGCCACGTGAAAGATAAGGTCTACGTCAACAGCCCAGCGTCGATTCAAGACCTCAAAGATAGAATTCGTGAGGCTAGGCGAGGACATAGGGTTGCGTGTGAAGATAAATTCGGAATTTAAATAGCGGAGACACAAACCACATCTTTTAACGGTGGGCTGTTAACGGGTTAACAGAACTATGTTAAATATGGACGTACACCTTATAATATATTTTTTACTGCTTTTCACAATATATATAATCGAAATTTACAAATCATGCACAAAAAGCATAACCCTTGATACATATATTACGAATCTACTCAAAATATTTAGAGAATCTACGTATATGGCAGGTATAGAGCTGAAAACTATTTTTAAAGATTTACATCCACTGTGTCCGTATGAACAATTCTGCCTCACATATATTTATATCACAAGAAAGACCTCGGTGTGTAGTTTCCGAATATGCAAAAACATTTTTCAAAAGTTCACCAGAATTCTGAAAATATCCAATTTTCTAAAATTTTTTGGAAGAAGTGCGTCCAGTGGCCATTTCTAGCAATTCTGCCACTATGGTCATATATATCACAAGAAAGCCCTCGGTGTGTACTTTCCGAATATGCAAAAACGTTTTTCAAAAGTTCACCAGAATTCTGAAAATAACCAATTTTCAAAAAATCAAAGTCCTTCAATGTAACAGACTAGAAATACCAATAAAATGAGCATCATAGTTAAACCGACTATATATACCCTCAATCTCAGAGAACAGATGTATGGAAGGACTACAATTTTAATTAGCGTCGGATTATGTGTGTGGTTGGCACTATAAGTTTGTGGCTATTGGGTCCAGCTTCCACAGTTGTAAATTATTGAAAAAAACTTGATCGAATATGAAGTCATAATGGACTGCTGGCACCGGTATTGGCGTTATAAAGCAGTTAATTTTACTTGGATATAGACAATTGTGTGGGAGGTACTAGAAGGGGCGTGACCAAAGCATAAATATTTTTATGTTTAATGTGATTATAGAAACATTTTCAAATATCAAATTGCAACTGATTTTGTTTACCTGTATGAATGTTATATCGGTTTTATTTTAACAAAGGCTTATGCAACTTTGTATGGGAGGTACCAGAAGGGGTGTTGCAATATCGCCCTTATTCGAAGCGTATGAAACGTCCATAAAAGCATTGCCCAAAGGGCATTCCGATCATCCGTATATAACAGCTTTAATTTTCGGAATGTTAGGGTGATTTGTGTGGGAGGTACTAGAAGGGGCGTGGCAACATCCGCCATATCTTATACGCTTAACGTGATTATAATGATTTATCATATACCATAATATAACTGATTCCAAATGTCCGTGTGGAATTATTTTTAATTTTTTTTTTGGTTTTAATTTAATTGAGCAAAGGGATAAAAATGGTACATATTAAACGACAAACGCTAGAAACACAAAATTCGGTGTGTACATTTCTGAAATTGAGTAGATATATAATATGAAAGTATTTTTTTCCAAATTCGTACTTTTTGGGGTAAAATGGGAATAGAGGGATAAAAATGGTACCAACCAAACCGTTGTATCTATAATAATGAAATTCGGTGTATACATTTCGTCTGATTGCGTAGAAACGTAAAATAAAGGGATTTTTCCAAATTCGTACTTTTTTGGGTTAAAATGAAAAAAGGGGATAAAAATAGTACCCACCAAATGAATGAAATTCGGAGTATACATTCCTCCCTCTGCGTAGACACGAAAAATAGTAGGCTTTTTCCAAACTTATACTTTCAAGGGATACAATGGGTACAGAGAGATAGAGATAGTACCAACTAAACGACTACAGCTAGAATGATGAAATTCGGTGTGTATATCCCTCTAATTGCGTACGTAAAATAAAGAGATTTTAGAAAGGCGTAAGAGTAAGAGGGTAAAATTGGAAAAACGGGATACAAATGGTACCAATCAAGTGGCAGCAGCTAGAATCATGGAATTTGGTGTATACATTCCTCTGACTGCATAGACACAAAAAATAAAAATACTTTTACAAATTCGTACTTTTTACTTTTACGACAAAAAGAAGTTGAATCATGAAGTTAGGTTATTTTGCACTATGTACGTGAGATAATGGATTTTCAAAATTTGTAATTTGGAATTAAAATAGAATAGCACCCACTATCTACCAATATTTATAGTATTTAAGATTTTTGGAAAATATAAATATAAGAATTTATTTTTTGAATTGACTTGAAGTATTATATAGATATATATAGTGTAAACGTATTGGTAGCCTTGCATTATAAGCGTGGTTGGAAATAATAAAAATAAATATATTTATAAAATTATTTTTTCAATATTTGTACATCAATACCTCACTTTGCGTCGTGATTACATTCCAAACTACTAAATCAAAAAAAAATTTTTTTTTCAAATCCATGCTTTATGCAAGCAGAATTCTATTGGGCCTAGAAATTCTTTTTTAGTTATCTTTTGTAGAAGGAAAAATTACTGCGTTATCAGGAGCAGAAATAATAGATTTTTAATTTGTGGTTTGTATGGGAGGTACCACGCCCCTTTGTACAATCCCGCCCATATTTGCAGCAGCACTTAAAAAATCCACACCAAACCGACGTACCAAATTTTGTTCAAATACCGTTATCAGGAGCAGAAATAATAGATTTTTAATTTGTGGTTTGTATGGGAGGTACCACGCCCCTTTGTACAATCCCGCCCATATTTGCAGCAGCACTTACAACATGCACACCAAACCGACGTACCAAATTTTGTTTAAATACCGTTATCAGGAGCAGAAATAATAGATTTTTAATTTGTGGTTTGTATGGGAGGTACCACGCCCCTTTGTCCAATTGGTCAAATTTTTCCATTTCCTTGTATTGTCATCGAAAATGATTAAGTGTGCAAAATTTGAGCAAAATTGGTTGAGAAAAAAGCTTTCAAAAATTGATTTCAAATTTTGTGGCACACAAACATATATAGAAAGTAACCTTATATAAAGCATGGAAAAAACAGGACGCAAAGTGATTATGATTTTCTATAGCAAACCATGTAAAGATCGATTTGTTTTGGTTTGGCTGTATTAAAAATATATATATATTTTCCTGTAATATTACTGCACTTCGATGAAAATCGACAGCCTCTGTGGAATGCAATTCATAAACACAATGAAAAATCAAAGAAAAAATAGGTTATGGAAACATTTAATTTTTTGTAGTGTGAGATTCCACCATCAGAGAAAAATTAAAAAAATATATAAAGGGAGATTTTTTAAAAGCTATAGGAAAGTTTTTCCAAAAAAAACACATAAAATTCAGAAAAATGCATGGAATCTTTATTTGAATCGATAGTACGGTCCATATAATTTAATGTTTGAAGATTATTTCATGCAAATGTTGCCCTTGACTGCGCCTCAAATGGTCCATCCGCTTTGGCCAATTTTGGCATACTCTTTCCAGCATTTCGGCCGGTATCTCACGAATAAATGCTTCAATGTTGCGTCAATTGAAGCGGGCTTGTCTGTATAGACATGAGCTTTAACATAGCCCCACAAAAATAGTCTAAAGGCGTTAAATCGCACGATCTAGGCGGCCAATTGACCGGTCCCGAACGTGAAATAAAATGTTCACCGAACTCGCCTCTCAATAAGTCCATTGTTGCGCGTGCTGTGTGGCATGTGGCACCGCCTTGTTGAAACCACATGTCATGCAAGTCAAGCTCTTGCATTTTGGGCAAAAAAGTTGGACATCATCTCACGGTAGCGCTCACCATTCACAGTTACGTACGATTGGCATCATCTTTGAAGAAGTACGGTCCAATGATGCCACCAGCCCATAAACCGCACCAAACTGTGACTTTTTCTGGATGCATTGGTAGATCTTGCAATGCTTCTGGCTGATATTCACTACAAAATCGACAATTCTGTCTATTTACGTACCCATTGAGCCAAAAATGAGCTTCGTCGCTGAAGACAATGAACGCGCGATGAACTTTCTTAACAGAACACGCATTTTGATAATAAAATTCAATAATTTGCAAGCGTTGTTCGTTTGTAAGACGATTCATGGTTAAATTATAGACCAAACTGAAGATGTTTGACAGTGAAACAAAACACGAAAGGTGCGTCAGCTGTTTAAACCAGTGTTGCCAAAAAGATAATAGCTAAAAAAGCACACTTTATAACCGAATTTCACTTTTCTTTTTTCCATGCTTTATAAAGAGTGATTTTTTTGAGGTTAGGATTTTCATGCATTAGTATTTGACAGATCACGTGGGATTTCAGACATGGTGTCAAAGAGAAAGATGCTCAGTATGCTTTGACATTTCATCATGAATCGTCTTACAAACGAACAACGCTTGCAAATTATTGAATTTTATTATCAAAATGCGTGCTCTGTTAAGAAAGTTCATTGCGCGCTTCCATTTTATGGTCAGTTTAATCGACCCACTGAAGCGGCTATTCGGGCTATTGTGACTAAATTTCGCACCAAATTTACATTGTTGGACATTAAACCACCAACACGCTTACGTAGAGTGCGAACTGAAGAAAATATCGCAGCTGTATCGGCCAGTGTTAATGATGACCACCAATTTTCGATTCGTCGCCGTTCGCACCAATTGGGTCTCTGTTACTCAAAAACGTGGAAATGCCAAAATTGGACTAAGCGGATGGACCACCTAAGACGCAGCCGCGGTCAACATTTAAATGAAATTATCTTCAAAAAGTAAATGTCATGGACCAATCTAACGTTTCAAATAAAGAACCGATAAGATTTTGCAAATTTTATGCGTTTTTTAAAAAAAAAAGTTATCAAGCTCTTAAAAAATCACCCTGTATAAGGTTACTTTCTATATATGTTTGTGTGCCACAAAATTTGAAATCAATTTTTGAAAGCTTTTTTCTCAACCAATTTTGCTAAAATTTTGCACACTTAATCATTTTCGATGACAATACAAGGAAATGGAAAAATTTGACCAATTGGACAAATGGGCGTGGCACCTCCCCCTATTATTGAATATTGTCAGTTCTATGACACCTAGAATGCTGAAATTTTGTGTAAGTGCATCTAGCATCAATTCGCATAGTTGTGCCAAAAATGGGCGGTATTGGAAAAGTGGGCGTGGCATCTCCCATACGAAGTTAAAACCTATTGAATATTGTCAGTTCTATGACACCTAGAGTGCTGAAATTTTGTGTAAGTGCATATACCATCAATGTGCATAGTTGTGCCAAAAAGGGGCGGTATTGGAAAAGTGGGCGTGGCACCTCCCATACGAAGTTAAAACCTATTATCGAATATTGTCAGTTCTATGACACCTAGAGTGCTGTAATTTTGTGTAAGTGCATCTAGCATCAATGTGCATAGTTGTGCCAAAAATGGGCGGTATTGGAAAAGTGGGCGTGGAACCTCCCATACGAACTTAAAACCTATTATTGAATATTGTCAGTTCTATGACACCTAGAGTGCTGAAATTTTGTGTAAGTGCATCTAGCATCAATTCGCATAGTTGTGCCAACAATGGGCGGTATTGGAAAAGTGGGCGTGGCATCTCCCATACGAAGTTAAAACCTATTATTGAATATTGTCAGTTCTATGACACCTAGAGTGCTGAAATTTTGTGTAAGTGCATCTAGCATCAATTCGCATAGTTGTGCCAAAAATGGGCGGTATTGGAAAAGTGGGCGTGGCACCTCCCATACGAAGTTAAAACCTATTATTGAATATAGTCAGTTCTATGACACCTAGAGTGCTGTAATTTTGTGTAAGTGCATCTAGCATCAATGTGCATAGTTGTGCCAAAAATGGGCGGTATTGGAAAAGTGGGCGTGGCACCTCCCATACGAAGTTAAAACCTATTATTGAATATTGTCAGTTCTATGACACCTAGAGTGCTGAAATTTTGTGTAAGTGCATCTACCATCAATGTGCGTAGTTCTGCCAAAAATGGGCGGTATTGGAATAGTGGGCGTACCACCTCCCATACGAAGTTAAAACATATTATCGAATAGTGTCAGTTCTATGACACGTATAGTGCTCAAATTTTGTGTAAGTGCATCTAGCATCAATGTGCGTAGTTGCGCCTAAAATGGGCGGTAATGCAAAAGTGGGCGTGGCACCTCCCATATGAAGTTAAAACCAAAATTACACCTACTGTAATTTTGTGTAAGTGCATCTAGCATTAATGTGCGTAGTTGTGACAAAAATGGGCGGTAATGGAAATGTGGGCGTGGCACCTCCCATACGAAGTTAAAACCCATTTTCGAATATATGCCGTTCTATGGCAGATAAAAAACTGAAATTTTGCAGTAATTTTTCCTTCTACAAAAGATAACTAAAAAAGAATTTCTAGGCCCAATAGAATTCTGCTTGCATAAAGCATGGATTTGAAAAAAAATTTTTTTTTTTTTTGATTTACTAGTTAACATCTGTAAATGGCTAGGCATCGGTGGCCTCGCGATTATAGCGTTATACTGGAGATAAGGAAACACACTGAGTAAAGACAACCTTCAATGAAGCCTCTGTTTGAAAAGGAAAAATTTTTTTAATGAAAGTGAACACTTCAAGAGCTCTTGAGTTCCACGAACTAAACAAAATTTCTGATATCTCGAGATATAGGTCGATAAAATAATGAACTTTTCAACTATTTGAAAATTTGTGCACTTTAAATGCACCCACTGCAATATATTGCTACGCTATTGTCAAAATCTTTAAGAATACGCTTGAATGGAAAGTTCTTAGCAGAATCCCATCAAAAAAGTGGATATTGGACGCATGTAATTTGGGAGTCTCACAAATTTTCAAAAATTCGATTTTTTTTCTATTTTTTTTTTCGATCTAAAATAACCATCTTTTCTAAAGAAAAAAGTTTATATTTTTAAATTTATTTTTGCTTCTTTTCTGTCGTTTGATTAGTGATCGATTTGAATGATGAATAAAAGCAACAAAAAATATGTTTTTTAGTTTTTTTTTTCGTTTGTATTTTTTGGTCTGTAATCGATATTTGATTTGAACTGGGATATTGTCCTGGCTCAAGACCAGTTTGCATCTATATTTAATGGAATGCAAATTAATTTACAAATGGCATGATGACATTTATAATTTGGCTGCAGACTACCACTATCATGATTTGATGGGGGTTTCTGACTATATCTCGCTAGTGGTTGTTTACTCCACTTCTTCAGCATTTATTTTAATTAAAATTTTCTTTTTAATTTTTATTTTTTTAATTTAAATTTGCTATAAGACATCCCTTTCATTTAAAAAAAAAATTGTTTAAAACAATCATAGGAATTTTTCATTTCGGGAATGATTTTTTTCCTACGAAATGTCTAGTCTGGTCCATGAGAGATCCGTATATCGGTTGTGGAATAAAGGTTATCTAAACCTTGAGACAATGTTTTGCATTTAGAAATAATAATAATAAATTTTCCCTTTAGGACAAAAGGAGATTGTCAGTTCTGTTCCAAATAAATTGTCCTAGACATGAACATCAAGGATATTTTAGATTTTTGCTGGTATTCACATCCTTTTGCCTTTGTTTAAATAGAGTAATTTTTCTGAATAGATTCGTTTGTCAGTTGTTTTGCAAAGCATTCTCTCTTTTTTTGATCTCGACAATGGCTCGTGTTTCGCATGTCCATTGTTCCACTCAAAGGGGTATCTTTGGGGTTTTTGTTTTTCTAGTTTTTCATTTTTATTCTTTATTTCTTTTATATCCTTTCAAAAAAATATCCTACACAATTGTTGTGCGCCTGTTGTTGTCTTCAAGTTTTTTTATTTTCTGTTCGTTTTTGTAAATTAACAACAACAAATTTTATTCAAAAAAATCAGCAACAACAACAAGAACAAAATGTGTTTCCTGTGTGTCTTCAGACGGAAAAAAAGTGGAATACAACCTATCTGAAATGCGGGTCAAGGCATGGTGCCCATTTCGGAATGAACAAGAACAGGCACAACAATGAACCGCTGCTGCTGCCACTGCCATCGCCATAAGGACGAAGGATAATTTTGTTTTAACTTTTGCAGTTTATTTTTCTTTTTGTTGTTCTTGTTGTTTTCCTGCGAATTTGCACCACATGCAAGAAAGCAAGATTTGGCGCTGTGGATGGATAGATAGCACGAGCACCACTGAACGAACATCTTGTGGTTCAGGTTCAGTTCGCTGCTGGGCTGGGCTGGTTTGGGTTCGATTCAGTTCAGTTCATACACATGTTTTCGTACGTTGTGGGCCAAGAAGCAACATCTGTTCCTTCAACATATATCCTCGTGTGTGTGTGGTTGACTGCTGACGCCGTCTTTTTCATCTCATACATGGATGCAGCTCAAAAAAAAAAACAACAACAACAGTGGAAGGATACACAATATTTAATACTGATGGAGGGGCGTACGGCTTGGATCCCTTGACGCGAGAGAGGAGGTGGGGTACTTGTATCCTTGTGTTCGGTTTGCATTCTTCGTATTTTAAATAAATGTGTGATGAATAAAAATGTCAATTATTTTCGTTCGTTCGTTTTCTTCACACCATTCACAACAACATATTTCATATGTTTGAATATGCATATGCACGGAACAAGACGAGCAGAACACAGGACGAGCAGCTCTTCAAGGATATGCCAGTCAGCCAGCCAGCTAGCATGCAAGGAGGTTCAAATCAGAAAATAAATAAACACACACACACAACACATTCTTCTCCATACAAACATCTTCATCAACTGGTTGTATATGAAGGCATCATTGTATGGGTGTGGGTGCGGATACGGGTGCCAAAACGCTCTGAAATATGAGTCTATCTTTATTCACGATGTGGAAGTGTATTTGGTGTGCCTGTGTTTGAGCTGTTGATTGTGGCGCTTGTTGCCGAGAAAAAAAATCAATAAACTTTTTAATATGTGTAAATGTTGTTTCTTTTTTGCTGTCGATGTTGTTGTTCTGAAAACATTTTCAAAAAAAAACGTAATGAAAGCTCTACCGGCGACGTCACCAACAGTCGCCTGCTGATATTGCAGACTTTGTCTGCTGATATTGCAGACTTTGTCTGCTGATATTGCAGACGTTATCTGTTGAAATAGCAGTATTTGTCTGCTGATATAGATAACCTTGTCTATTGAAATAGCAGACTGTGTCTGTTGAAATAGCATACTTTATCTGCTGGAATAGTAGAATTTGTCTGCTGATATAGCAGACTTTATCTGCTGATATAGCAGATTTTATCTGCTACAATATCAGACTTTTTCTGTTAATATAGATGACTTTATCTGTTGAAGTAGCAGACTTTATATGTTGATATAGCAGACTTTATCTGCTGAAATAGCAAACTTTGTCTGTTGAAATAGCAGACGTTATCTATTGAAATGGCATACTTTATCTGTTGAAATAGCAGACTTTATATGTTGATATAGCAGACTTTATCTACTGAAATAGCAATCTTCGTCTTTATCTGCTGATATAGATAACCTTGTCTACTGAAATAGCATACTGTGTCTGTTGAAATAGCATACTTTGTCTGCTGGAATAGCAGACTATGTCTGCTGGAATAGCAGAATTTATCTGTTGGAATAACAGACTTTATCTGCTGATATATATTAGGCTTTGCCTGTTGTATTGCAGACTTCGCCTGCTGATATTGCAGACTTTGTCTGCTGATATTGCAGACTTTGTCTGCTGAAATAGCAGACGTTATCTGTTGAATAGATAACCTTTGTCTGTTGATATAGATAACCTTGTCTACTGAAATAGCAGACTGTGTCTGTTGAAATAGCATACTTTATCTGCTGGAATAGTAGAATTTGTCTGCTGATATAGCAGACTTTATCTGCTGATATAGCAGACTTTATCTGCTAAAATATCAGACTTTTTCTGTTAATACAGCTGCCTTTATCTGTTGAAGTAGCAGACTTTATATGTTGATATAGCAGACTTTGTCTGCTGAAATAGCAAACTTTGTCTGTTGAAATAGCAGACGTTATCTGTTGAAATAGCATACTTTATCTGCTGATATAGCAGACGTTATCTGTTGAAATAGCAGTCTTTGTCCGCTGATATAGATAACATTGTCTACTGAAATAGCAGACTGTGTCTGTTGAAATAGCATACTTTGTCTGCTGGAATAGCAGACTTTATCTGCTGGAATATCAGACTTTTTCTGCTGGAATAGTAGACTTTGTCTGATAAAATATCAGACCTTATCTGCTGGAATAGCATACTGCGTCTGTTAAAATGACAGACTGTGTCTGTTGTAATAGAATACTTTGTTCGTTGTAATAACAGAATTTGTCTGCGGAAATAGTTGACTTTTTCTGCTGATATAGAAGACTTTGTCTACTGAAATAGTAGAATTTGTTAGTAGAACATAAAGAAGTTGTCAGTAGAAAATGTAGACTTTGTCTGGTACATAACCCAGCAAAAAGAGAGCAGCGGATGTAGTGAATATTGGGATGTTCACCAATGATTTTAAAATGGAGTTGTCATAGGAAGGATGTCCTTAAAAAATATTTTTAGTAGTGGCAAAGATATACTTTTTCACAAGTTTCAATTTCTGTTTAAAAACCGCTGCTACCGCTTCTGGTTGGTACTACGGCACTCTACGCATCTCAGCTACCCTCCTGAGGGCAAATACACCGAGCTTACGTATGTCCAATAATCTTGATCTTTTGCTAACTTCACACCCTACAAAGTATGTAGTAAATGTTCTTACACCTCTTGTTAATTAGGATCATTATTTCAGCATCCTTTTCGTATTCCGCTTTTAGTGTCGCATCGACCTAAGTCTCAAAGAAGACAATATATATATATACAAAAAGACACGTTGGACCGAGCTCAACAACCTTTTCTAGCATGTGAACTGGAATTCATCCTTGCCGTAAAGCAAACAATCACTCCCCGTGATCGAAAAAGTATCTAGTTCCATGCCTCAGATATTTTTTCGAACACGTGGAGTTAAAAGGGTTCTCGCAAATCTTGACGTTAATAAATCTCCGGCCCGGATGGCATTTCAGCGCTTGTCCTATGTAAGTGATCTTCAATGCTTGCCCGTCCACTTCGCAATCTTTTCAACCTTTCACACCGTGAAGGGGTCTTCCCATCTCGTTGGAAGGTTGCGAACACACAGCCCATCCCTAAAAAAGGAGAGCTTAATAACCTTTCTAACTACCCCCAGATTGCGATTTCCTCTGCGCTCTCCTAGGTTATGGAGTGTATGGTTAACCTCCATCTTGTGAGACATTTAGAAGCCAAGGACTTACTTAATGATCGACAGTATGGCTTCCGTAGGAACCTATCTACGGGAGACCCGATGACACTGCTAGCCGAAAAGTGGAAGCGATGCATCCATCAGTTTGGCGAGAATAAGGTCTTGCTCTAGATATCTCCAAGGCCTTAGAGAGTTTATCTGTTTATTTTTATCAAAATTTACCCACCGACTCTCGTACTTTCTTAAATGCATACATACGAGGAGTACGTGCATTACATTATGTATGATGTTCTTTCATGTATTTCTGGTTAAAATTTATAATATTTTCATTCATCTTTTCCCAAGCAAATAAACATATTTTCACACACATACATACACATATAAAATGAAGGACAATGAAACGTTTGAGGCTTATGAACATACACCCCAACATGCTCTCCCGCAACCATATGTTAAGGATACTCAGAGGCGTAAGAAACACCAACAAATATTTTATGCAAATTAAGTTTTACCAGAAAACAAAAATTGTATTTCAAATGAATTTCTTTGCAGCAGCACAAATACGTTTCAGGACGTGCTGCAGGAGGTGCTGGTTAAGAGAAATAATGAAATTTCGGCAAATTAAAATTTTCTTTTGGATGTCGTCTTGAAGAAATTTCCATAACCGTTCGTTCGCACTTGCCGAAGATTGTGCAGGGGCCCGTAACAATAGCAACAACAGAATTTGCATTGAAATATCAAAGCAAAGCTTCGCTTAAAACTTTATCGAAAGATACACGGGAGGAGAACAGACAAGAATGAGGATTCTCCTCTCGAATGGAATCTACGATGATCGATTCATAAAATCAAAACAATTTTTTTATAAATAAATTAAAAAATCAATAAAAAAATATTTGTGGTCTCATGATGGCTACAAATGTTGTAAATTTCACTTTCTCATAGAAAAAGTGGTTTAGTAACAGTCTGCAAAAAATTGATTTCTTTCGAAAAAAATATTTTAACATTTTTTAATGTCATTTTCGACTTTACAAAACCAAAATACGTCAGAAAATGTTATACGTGGCCCGTCGTAAAAAATTTTGGAAGGAATTTTGTTGCAAACTAATAAAATTAGTACAGCAGACATAGTCTGTTATTTCATCTGACATAGTTTGCTTTAGCAGCAGACATAGTCTGTTGTTGTAGCCAGTGTTGCAGACTTAGCGCTTTTGGCACTAATTTTGATGCTTTTCGGAACCCCGAAACGCCAAATTCCAAGCAATTCATATTGCTCTACATAACATATCTCTATTTAATGTGAATAATTAAGGATATTTTTAACGCATTTTTACTTTTTAGTTATTATTACGCTTTAGACTCTCAAACAGTTGGTAACACAGATTGTAACAGATATAGTCTGTTATTGCAGCGGATATAGTCTGCTATTATAGGAAACATAGTTTGCTATTCCAGCTGACATAGTCCGCTATGCCAGCAAACACAATCTTCTAATTCTGCAGTGCCGCGGTAGTGAATTTTTTATATTAATAGATAACATACCTATAAATCCAATTACATACCTGCAAAGAAAAGAGAGAAAAGTTAGCGGCAAGAACAATGTGAAATAATAACAATTATAAATATTTTATATTAAATAAATAAGCAAACATTCAGATATACAGAGTTACAAGCCGAACCATAAATATCGGCGGCGGCGGCGCTGTTCAAAATGGGTCGGCGGCGGCGGCTTTCGGCTGATTTGCCGGCTCGTTCTGTCATTCGATTACCCCTATTTATTTGACAATTTTTGGGGCAACGGAAGGAACAATTTTCTTTTATTTTTTGCCAAGTAGTTCAATATTCGTTAATATTAGCCAAAGTTCCAATAATTTAATATTGTTATTAGGGTATCCAATTATTCGGACTTTTATGTTATTCGATTTATCGTTTATTTGAAAACAAAAAAAATCAATTAATCGAATGATGAAGTCGAGAGTTATTCGATTAACCGATTAATCGAACAATTGTCCACTTAAATAAAATATAATTAATAAGAGTTATATAGACAAGACACGTCAGTTTACGGGTAGTTCAATTATATATTGAACGTTTATTACGAATCTTATTTTATTTAAAAATTGTAATATCAAATTCGAATCTCATTAGAAGTTGACAAAAATCTTAATATCTTATCAAAATAAAGAACCTTCCCTTAAATGGCCATAATATCAGAAGTTATCCATTGACTTTTTTCGAATATGGATCATATGATTTATAACAGAACTGACTTTATTATCGTGTTAACCTCAATTTTTCTATGAAATTACTATTATTTAAATTTTAAATAATTCCGAAGCTATTGGCCAGTTTTTGCTATTTTTAAATGATGTCGGATAAATCGTTATTTTAATATTTAACAAATCAAAAATCGAAAAATTGTGGTATTATATTTAGTGTTTCATAGTTTTTTACCCAAATGGAGCAAAATTCAAAATCAATTTATCATACACAGCATACGACGATTTCATTAGTTTTTAAGGCAAAACTTATAATATCGATTAATCGACTATTTGGGACAATTTATTCGAATTATTCTTTATTCGAAAATCATGAGTTTTTTTTATTATTCGAACAAATATATGACAAAAATTATTCGAGTAATCGCGGTTGGACACCCTAATTGTTATCCCATACAATAATTTGGGAGTGGAAATCCATTCCCAAAGTATATAATATGGATGAATTTAATAAATATTTTTGTAATTACAGCTTTTCATGTGAGGCTTGAATATCATAATCCTTCCAAAGAATAATAATACACTACCTACTTTGACACACTAAAGATGAACAATAGAGGAGCTGCTGTTCATTGTTAATTATAGGAACGCATGAATTGACTTATATAAATGCGACTTTCAAATCAAAATACAATCATTCAATTTTCTATATTTTCATCATATAGTGGGATACCAAATTCAAAGAAAGATCAATATATTTCAAAGCTGTAGGTTGTCTAAGTCGTATTTTCTAATAAAGTCAGTTCTGTTATAAATCATATGATCCATATTCGACAAAAAGTCAATGGATAACTTCTGATATTATGGCCATTTAAGGGAAGGTTCATTATTTTGATAAGATATTACGATTTTTGTCAACTTCTAATGAATTTCGTATTTGATATTACAATTTTTAAATAAAATTAGATACGTAATAAACGTTCAATATATAGTGGAACTACACGTAAACTGGCGTGTCTTGTCTATATAACTCTTATTAATTATATTTTATTTAAGTGGACAATTGTTCGATTAATCGAATAACTCTCGACTTCATCATTCGATTAATTGGAAATTTTTTGTTTTCAAATAAACGACAAATCGAATAACATAAAAGTCCGAATAATTGGATACCCGAATAGCAATATTAAATTATTGCAAAATTGGCTAATATTAACGAATATTGAACAACTTGCCAAAAAATAAAAGAAAATTTTTCCTTCCGTTTTCCCAAAATTGACAAATAAATAGGGGTAATCGAATGACAGAACGAGCCGGCAAATCAGCCGAAAGCCGCCGCCGGCCCATTTTGAACAGCGCCGCCGCCGATAATTATGGTTCGGCTTGTAACTCTGCTCCGCAGCAGTCATGGTGAAATATCTCATCTTTTTATGGTATGAGATGAGATGTAACGTTTGAGAAGTACAAATTTACTTGGTTTAAGGAAAATTTCAGTTAGGCTGAGTACAAATTTACTTGGTTGAAGGAAAAATTTCCGAAAATTTTCCTCAGATTGAGTATAAATTTACTTGGCATGACTCTAAATTTACTTAGTTTGAATAATAATTTACTTGGTTTGAGGAAAAAAATCGGAATATTTTCCTCAGTTGAGTAAAAATGTACTTGATTTGAGTAAAATTTCTTAAAAATTTTCCTCGGATTAAGTTAACGATTTACTTGATTTAAAGAAAAATTTTCCTCGGTTTGAGTAAATTTTACTTGCTTTGAGGAAAAGTTGAACTGGAATCAGGTTCAAAGCATGTTCTATTTTCAAAGAAAAGTTTGTACTTGATGTGAGAAATTATCGCCTTAGCGCTATACGAAGTTCAAATTTCCTTAGTTTTAGTAAAGGGTGATTTTTTATCAATTATCTTTTTGGCAACACTGGTTTAAACAGCTGACGCATGTTTCGCGTTTTGTTTCACTGTCAAACATCTTCAATTTGGTCTCTAATTTAACCATGAATCGTCTTACAAACGAACAACGCTTGCAAATTATTGAATTTTATTATCAAAATGCGTGCTCTGTTAAGAAAGTTCATCGCGCGCTTCTTCCATTTTATGGTCAGTTTAATCGACCCACTGAAGCGGCTATTCGGGCTATTGTGACTAAATTTCGCACCAAATTTACATTGTTGGAAATTAAACCACCAACACGCTTACCTAGAGTGCGAACTGAAGAAAATATCGCAGCTGTATCGGCCAGTGTTAATGGTGACCATCAAATATCGATTCGTCGCCGTTCGCAGCAATTGGACCTCTGTTACTCAAAAACGTGGAAATGCCAAAATTGGACTAAGCGGATGAACCATTTGAGGTGCAGGCAAGGTCAACATTTGCATGAAATAATCTTCAAACATTAAATTATATGGACCGTACGATTCAAATAAAGATTTCATGAATTTTTCTGAATTGTATGTGTTTTTTTTAACTTTCCTACAGCTTTTAAGAAATCATCCTTTACATATTTTCTTAATCCGTGGCATAATTTTTTTCTGAGTGTATGTAATGTTTGAGTCAATTGAAAAATATTTTTCCACCGAAGTACAAAATGTGTTTCTTAGAATATCCAACTATTATGTTGAACTTTTACGAAAAAAATCGACAACGTTTGTAACTCTAATGTAACACTACCTCTAGAGGAAGCACTAACTATCATTTAGACCACTGTCAAACTACTACTAAAGACAATTTTGGTGTGCATAAAATGAGAAATGTCATTGTAATGGTAAATTGTTTATAAAGTTATTAAATTAGAGATGTGATAGGGGTAAAGAGAAAATTTGGCATATCTGTTTTTCTTTAAGGAAGCTGCGATAACAAAAACTTTAATACAAATTTAATTTTTCGTTCAAAATAAAAAATTATTTTTTTACATTGTCGCCAACTACAATATAAATATATGTATCAAAAGAAATTTTCAAAAAAAAAAATATTTTGTGTCGACTTTATTGGACTTAGCCTCGATATCCATCATTTTGACTTACACTGGATAATTATCCAGGCTAAGTCAAAAATTTGTAACACAAAATTATTTTTTCAAAATTTGTTTTCACACACACATTGATATTGCTTTTGGCGACAATTTTAAAAAAGAATTTTTTATTTCGAGTGAAATTTTAACATTTTATTTAGATTTTTGTTATCGCAGCTTAGTTATTCAGTCTTAAAGAAAAACAGTCATATTGTAAATAACCATAAATCGCCAATCTGTAGCATTTTTCAATGTACACTTTTAGGAATACCTTTACTACCTTCATATACAACATTACATCCCCAAAGTATGCTTTAGAAATGTTTACAAAACATGATGATCAGTAATTTGGCGTTAAGTTTTACTGCGAACGTTTTGCCATTTCGGTAATTAAATCAATGTTTGCTGCTATAATCAAATAATTATTTTTGCAATGATTAACTGAGACCCCAGTGTATCGCTGTTGGTAAGTGTCAAGACATCTGTCGGCCTGCGATTATAGTTGTATACTCGAAAAATTTAAACTTTTTCAATTTGGATAACTTGCAGGCAAAGCAAACACTGTTTGAAAAGGAGAACGAAAAAAAACATTTTGCAAAGGTAAATTAATACATCAAGAGCTCTGGTTCTCCATTAGATAAATTCTAATTTACTTCCATGCTATATGCCAGTAAAATAACCTCTAAAATGATAACAACTACAATTTGCAGATTTTATGGGGGCAAATCGAACGGTTTAAGCCTAAATACCCCAACAAATTAACTTTAAATTAGTTCATTCTTTTCCCAATGAAATTTGTTAATGACAGAAGGGCAACGAAAGTTTTCAACATAACAAGGTTATACAACTAATTAAGACAATAAAATAAAGATACAGCAAAGGTCACTTTACGATAGTTGACAATCTTTAATTCTGATAAAAAAGAAGATATTTCCTGCCAAGTTTTCCCAGCAGGCAATTTATACTCTCATCATCTGCCATTACAAATGTACCCCCATTTAAAGTCCTGTTACTGTTGTGACTTTTCGCAAAAAAAAAAAAAGAACAAGACATCAACCAAAAAATTTACGAAAGCTGTTCGTCCTCCCAAAAAAAAGGACACAGGTAATTTTCCAATTTCATTAGCATGTTTTAAATATGTTTTGCAAACTTTTAATTCCTCTGCCACAAATGACTTTAAGAAAACATCCAGATAAAATATTTAGCAATTCTCTGTCGGTGGTCGACAGAAGAAGAAAAGAAAAAACCGAGATGCCACACAACGCCCAAAGCACGGGGAGAACAGGACAGGACAGAGCAGAACGGAACATAACAATAAACATGCAGAACGAATGAACGAACGAACGAGAAGAACAAACAATGACAACACCTTCCCAGGTCCTTACCTATGGCCGTACTTAAAAAAAAAACAAACACAAACGGTCCTGAAAAACTTTTCCACAAGTTTTCTTTCGCAAAGAAAACAAACATTGTTTTGTTTTCTCCAATTTTTCTGGCAGACTTATTGTTTCGATGAAAGGACAGGCATGGCATGGCACCAACTTGAGAGGACTTATTTCAATGTTGTCGTTGTTGCTCTTCTTTCTTCTTTTGGAGCGCAGAACAGAATTTACTTAAAACTTTGTTGTTGTGACAAAATGACCCACAAAAATTTCAAGGATTAATGTATGTGTTGAAGTACCGAGAGAGTATCGGTGTGTGTGTGTCCTTCTGTTTGTTTAAGTGTATGTGTGTTTGTCTGTGTTTCTATAGATTAATTAAAAAACTTGCACAGCTATTTATTTGCATACGATGAATGAATGAACCAACATTCGAAGAAGTTGAAATTGAAATGAACGTAATCGGACGCACACACAATGGCAAACCATTCAAATAACAACAAGTATATAAGGACATTGTGTTCGGCCAGGATGAATCCTTCCTATGCCATTCGGAGAACGATCAAAAGTTAACTGGTCCTGGTCTTGTATTCTCCTACTGACAGCCAGCCTCAATATCTAGCCAATAAATGAAAAATAAAAAAGCCATGTGACGATCATCTCGGTTATTATATTACTAAAACATGAACTGAGAAGGCTATGCATTTCATGATTCCACCGAATCTTTCGCACTTGGCTCTAGAACATTTTGATTCTTAGGAAAAATGAGAATATTTATTTTTTTCAATATTTTAAAAGTTTGTATATTTATTTTACTTTTATTTTTAATGCATTAAAATCGAAAGTGAATTTATATTTAGATTTTGTGCTGATAACAGCATTAGAACACCAATCACTTTAAACAGAAGCGCCACTGATGAGTTATCCCAACACAGGATATGAAATATGTACATATGTATATTAGGATGGGTCACGAAAATAAATTGTAGCGATCAACCCCTAACTAAAAACTCATATTTCTCGGAAATATTTTGTAAAAGCTGCTGTGAAAAATAAATGGAAGGAATCAGTACCTTTCGAATGATGCCTAAACGATGAACAGCGGACGAAAAATGACGTCACTGACTCCATGTTTGTTAAATAATTTAATACAGGAGATGGATTTTCAGAGTCAATATCAAACTCTTTTTTCAAAAATAAGCGCTGCAGCTTCAATTTCATTCCGATATTCATCTTTAGGCATCATTCGAAAGGTATTAACTGTCGCTATATATCTGTATATATAAAAGAGTTGCTTGATTGAGTGACTGACTGATCACTTTTTGGGGGGTTAAATGGTACAAAAAGGGACAAAAATGGTACCTACAACATGGTTGAAGCTATAATCATGAAATTTGGTATGTACATTTCCCTTACAGTGAAGAAATCAGATTTGAAGGGATAAAATGGGGTAAAGAGGGATAAAAATTGTACCACCGCAATGACCATTGAAATTCGGTACAAAAATTCCTCTTAACGCGCCAAAGAAAATATTTTTCAAAATTCGTACTTTTTGGGGGTGAAATCGAGTAAAAAGGGATAAAAATAGTACCACCGCAATGACCAAACGGCTTGGCCTAGAAACTTGAAATTTGGTATGGGCATTCATCCCTATTGTAGCAGGAAGACAACCCAAAAAATTTCATTTGCAAAATTCGTACCTTTGGGGGGTCAAATGGGACAAAAATTGTACCAACAACATGGCTGGAGCTCGAATCATGAAATTTGGTATGTACATTTCTCTTACAGCGAAGAGATTGTAGCAGGAAGACATCCCAAAAAATTTCCTTTGCAAAATTCGTACCTTTGGGGGGGGGGGGGGTCAAAAAGGATAAAAAGGGACAAAAATGGTACCTACAACATGGTTGAAGCTAGAATCATGAAATTTGGTATGTACATTTCCCTTACAGTGAAGAAATCAGATTTGAAGGGAGTTTTTCGTAATTCGTACTTTTAAGGGGTAAAATGGGGTAAAGAGGGATAAAAATTATACCACCGCAATGACCAAACGGCTGGGACTAGAATCTTGAAATTTTGTAAAAAAAAATCCTCTTATAGCTTCAACGCGCCCAAGAAAATATTTTTCAAAATTCGTTCTTTTTGGGTGTGAAATCGGGTAAAAAGTGAAAGGGTGACTTTCTTTAATGGGCTCTGTAAGTTTGTAAATTTTAATCACAAAGTGAACAATGTTTAAATAGATATTAATAAAGATTTTAAATAATTAACAAAATGCTAATATTCTGTTAAAATATCTTTGTCGGCGGCATTTTTATCGATAAATATAAAAATTGGTGCAACTCGTCAATTTTGTTTAAATAATGACATTTTTTGAAATTTCTTTTGTTCTGTCGTTGTTCATATTAGTGATTAAAAAGACGATATAAAGAATTTTTTAGGAACATTAAATTCTATTTTGTTATTTTTTCTATTGAAGCTAAAATAGAGCTTGTATTGAAATAGCATGCGATAAATTCGTATCTTAGCTCTTACAACGAATTGTGGCTGTTTATTTTTGTGGAATATCACGCAGGGACATCGTCCAGTTAAAAAAAAATAGTGGATAGCCGCCGGAATTGTAAAATTCTATAACACACAAATTGATTTTTTTAAAATTTTTACTTTTAGAAGTTATGGCTCTTCTTGTAGAAGTAAAAAATTACACACGATTTTTTCATTTTTTCGAATAAGTGCCATAACTTCTACATTTATTCATAGATTAGCTTCAAGTAGACCTTGTTTTTTTCGTTAGGATCTCTACTATTGCAAAAAATATGCTGTTATCTAATTTGTAAATCAGTTTTTCGTGCTTTTTAACAAAAATTAAAAAAAAGAGTGTCATAACTTTTACATTTATATATAGATTTTTTACATGTAGATATTGTTTTATGTGTTAGGATGTTAGCTGCTGATAAGTAGAATAAAATATTTTTTCCGATATTGTGTTCTTTATGATGTTTCTAGTGCCATTAAAAATGATTTAAAAAAAATAATTTTGTTCTCTTTTTTGGAAAATGTTCCTAAGCAAATGTTTCTATGTGAAAATTTGTAGCCACCATAATGAACTTTAATCGAACATATATATAGGGTCCGCAAAATAACTTTTTTTGTCGAAAATGCTATAAAAAAACTACTGAATATTTTCTCAAATTTCTTTTTTTATTTGAAAGTACAATCCTTCCGGTTAATAATGGAAAATAATTTCATTCAAATGGCTGCCTCGGGCACCCCACAAATAATAGTCCAACGGTTGAATAGTTGAAAAAAAAAAACGTTAGATGGCGGACCCTTTATATTCCAAAATGAGAGTACAAATATTAAAGGTACTTCCGATGAAATTTTATATATTTATTTCGAGCATTCCAATGGCAATTATTTAGCCATTGGTAAGGAGAATATTTGCCAAAATCCAAATTCTGGTCCAAATTCCGCTTGAGATCGGATATATAGCTTTTAAGATATCGGGCATATAAATATACACAGTACGAGCTCGACGATCGCAACTAATTACTGTTGCAATGCCTGTTGCAATAACCGAATAGAAGCGATAACCAAACCCCAAATTGACCTTGGAATAATTGTCTCAGACTAAACTCAATAGATTTATTGAATTGTTTACAGCCTTTCGTTTGGATTTTTCTGATTTATTAACACCATAGTGCAAAGGTGTAAAATTAAGACTCTAGATTTGGGAGTCGGCAATTTGTTTCTGGATAAATATGGTTCGAGTGAGCTCTCGGAAGAAATTCTAAAAATATCTGCTTCAGCATATCTTTCGAGATTTCGTGAAATGGTGGTGATTGGTTTTTGAAGAAATCGGAATTCCAGGCTTCGATATCAACTCTGGAAAATATAAGCTGTCGAAAAGGCCGGACAATTTACATTTTGGAATTTTAATTTTACAAAAAATTAGATCATCCATGGATACGGTAACGAGATTTGACATCTGCGTACCACAATCGTCTAAAAAGGTTATTTAACGGATCACCGACAACAAAGTAGTAGTTCGTATACATACTCAACACAAAAAAAAATCTACAATAATGAAGCAGGAAATAAACTGAGCAAAAAAACTGTAAGGAATGACTACAGTTGGCCGAAGTTTGCACCCTGCACTAATCTCTACTAAACATACATGAATTTAAGTTCCATATCTCGATGATTTCAGTTGATATTCATTTCGATGGCATCAACTCTAGTAAATATCGCTGTAAATTTCCACACATCCGAGACGATGTTATGGGTTTTCACTAATTCTTAAAAATTTGTATAGAAGTTGCGATAATCGCGACCATAAGTTGCGCTTATAAAGACTCCAATGCTAATATTTAGTTGGTTGCAAACAACGAGCAGTTGCGATAATAGGTGTTTGGGATCATCGAGCTCGCACTGTATATAAAGGGTGATTTTTTAAAAGCTATAGGCAATTTTTTCAAAAAAAAAAAAAACACATAAAATTCATGAAGTCATTATTTGAATCGATAGTACGGTCCATATAATTTAATGTTTGAAGATTATTTCATGCAAATGTTGACCTTGACTGCGCCTCAAATGGTCCATCCGCTTAGTCCAATTTTGGCATACTCTTTCCAACATTTCGGCCGATATCTCACGAATAAATTACTCAATGTTGTCTTCCAATGCGTCAATTGAAGCGGGCTTGTCTGTATAGACATGAGCTTTAACATAGCCCCACAAAAATGGTCTAAAGGCGTTAAATCGTACGATCTAGGTGGCCAATTGACCGGTCCCTAACGTGAAATAAAATGTTCACCGAACTCGCCTCTCAATAAGTCCATTGTTGCGCGTGCTGTGTGGCATGTGGCACCGTCTTCTTGCAACATGTCATGCAAGTCAAGCTCTTGCATTTTGGGCAAAAAAAGATGGATATCATCTTACGGTAGCGCTCACAATTCACAGTTACGTTACGATTCGCATCATCTTTGAAGAAGTACGCTCCAATGATGCCACCAGCCCATAAACCGCACCAAACTGTGACTTTTTCTGGATGCAATGGTTATTCACTCCAGAATCGACAATTCTGCTTATTTACGTACCCATTGAGCCAAAAATGAGATTCGAACTGAACTGACCATAAAATGGAAGAAGCGCGCGATGAACTTTCTTAACAGAGCATGCATTTTGATAATAAAATACAATAATTTGCAAGCCTTGTTCGTTTGTAAGACGATTCATGGTTAAATTATAGATCAAACTGAAGATGTTTGACAGTGAAACAAAACACGAAACGTGCGTCAGCTGTTTAAACCAGTGTTGCCAAAAAGAATTTTAATTTTATTTTAAAAATTATGATTTTTAAATTTTTGTTTAAAATGCCCTAAAACTCCTTTACAAATTAGAGAATATAACATTTTAAAAGTAATGTCCCTTCTGGTAGAAATGCATGACGACATCAATTGAAAAAAAAAAATGAAACTATTTTTTTAATTCCCTTACATCTACAACAAGAGTCAGAACTTTTACATCTATCCTCACATTTTCTTCAAACAGGCCTTGTTTTCTTCACCAAGGACCCAGCTATATAAAATAAAGACATTTTTTATCTTATTTGCAAGCTATACAAATTTAGAAAATCATGGTCTTTTTAAATTCCTTTGCGTCTACAAAGAAGAATGGTAACGCAAACACTCTATACAGAAGTTCCACTGCTGTTATATCCCCACACAGGACACGAAGTACGCACATGTAAAAATGTTGAGTGTGGTTCTCCTCCTTTCAATTACGAAAACACAAAATTTCCTTCGTAAGAAGAAAAACTTGATCGAAGTATCTGGAATTCGAAGTCAGCAAAAAATCCAATTTGCTTATTTCCCACATTTAAGGAAATTTTCGTTTGTAAGACGATTCATGGTTAACTTATTGACCAAAACTAGGGTTTGCATCCCGGGATTTCCCGCGGGAAAATTCCCGGGAATTCACATATTTTTCATTTCCCGTATCCCGGGAAATTCGTACGGGAATCCCGCGGGAATTCGGTAGAAATTTTTACATATTTTTTCCATCATTTCCACAATGAAAATGTTGTTAAATAATGAACTAATTTAATTTGGTAAGTCAAATATTGCAGTTCGATGACAAATGCATTCGGATATACACCCAAAATTCACTTTTTCGGGTAATGGAAAGCCCAAAATAAATGAGGTCAGTCGTTTAAAAATATTTTAAACAATGCTATAGAAAACGCAAGTAACAATATTGTATTAAAAATGTCAAGATAGCTGTCTAAAAAATATATAGTTTCCAAGGCGACAGGACAAAGAAATGACAACTTAAACATTTTATTTAATGCTCTACTGACTACATCTGTTGAATGTGAACGATCGTTCTCCGTCGCGTCCACATTTCCCAATAAAATATGAAATATCTGATGACGTCGTAAATGCATTGTCTGCTCTTAATTCAAACAGTCAAACAAAATTTGGACTGCAAACATTTAATTAATTTTGAAACTTGAAAAGATTCTGTAACAGGTTCGTTCGAAATACATTTTTATTTTACTGTACTGGGAAGCTCAAGACCATCTATATTAAAAATCTATTTACAAATGGCATGGTGACATTTATTACTTGGCTGCAGACTACTACTATCAGATGGCTTCGCTTTTCAACAACATACCGGGCTTCTTTAAGTAAATGATTTTCACAAACGAATGAGAAGCACAGCTCACTTGCCGAATACCCGTTCGAAAAATCGCAAACATCCCACCTTAATAAAATGTGAATGTTTCATTGGAAAAAATAAGCTTAACACATGGTAAACGATATATTGACGATTTCCCGTGCTGTCCCGGGATCCCGGGAAATTGAAAACAATAATTCCCGTTTCCCGGGAAATAAAAAGTATGGGAAAATGCAAACCCTAACCAAAACTGAAGATGTTTGTTCAGCTGTTTAAACCAGTGTTGCCAAAAACATAATAGCTAAAAAATCACCCTTTATGTACAGAATTTGGAATATCTTTGGAATAGCCTATCCATGTATTAAAATTTTCAGATATCGACTCTTCAATGTCGCATCAATACATGGGTTGATATAATCCATTTATATAGTTTTTGAACTTTTGACTGATTCCATGAATTCAAATTATTGAAGCGGAAAATATTTCTAAAAAATAATTGAATATTTATTTCTAGTATTTTTTATGAAAACATATTTTTTAAATACAAGTTAAATTGGTTGGTGTCTTGGCTGTGGGATGAATTTAACTTACGAATTTATCTTCACACCCCTTATTCCAACCTCTATGAAAAGTTTTACCAGAATTCAGTGAGTTTTTAAGACATCAATATGATTGCAACGTCATTATTATTGAAAGAACCAACCCACAAACAGAGTCCACTCTCAAAATGTTTTCATTTCCAGAACTTTTCATCCTTTCCTCGTAATAGCCGAGCTGGTGTTGCTGTTGAGATTGTGGCTTAAAGTGGTGGTATGGTTCGCTGGCTAATCCTGTTATATTCAAAAATAGTCCATAACACCACCAACAGCAGCAGCAACACTCTTCGGAGAAGAACACAATATCTCGGTGGTAGGTGGTGTCTCCTGAAACTATGCACTGGTGTGTTCCTGGGTAATTTCATCGTCTACTCCTCTACTCGTCCACATGCAAGTGCTTTGGCTGTTGTTTATGCTTAAGTTTTTCATTCTCTCTCACACACTACTCTTTTGGCCAAAAACAATAAGTGACAAAAAGCATTTTTTTTCAGTTTATTTTTTGCTTCTCTGATATTTACAGTTTAGAAGGAAAATGTACGTTGTGGTGAAAACAACAACAACAACAAGAAGAAATAGACAAAACCTTTTTGGATCATTTGCTGGTTTTGGCTTAAACTTTCGTATGCTAAACTGAACAGAACTGAACTGAACTGGATGGAAGTGAAGATGAGTTGGAAATTGAGTTTGGAGGAGAGTAGAGGTTGTATGTGTGTGTGAGTGGTATTGTGTTTTTGTATTAGTGTGTTCATCATGTGGTTGTTGGTTGTAGGTATTTGCTTTCAAGTCGTCGTCGTCCAGAGTGAGTTCTTGTTTTCATTTTGGCCAGGTTTTTGTTTCGTTTCGCACTGTTCTGTTGTTTCTGGCTGGTTGGCTGGGCATTGTGCCGAATCCTCAAATGAGAATTTGGCTATAAACCCCATCTCTGTGCCACAATCACACGCACACACACTCATTCTCGAAAAACGAGCAAACTTTTGCTTAACTTTAACGAGGTGTCCGTGCGAGATGTGCCACCACATCTCTGGACTGACTTGGAAGTGCAGATGTGCGAGTAAGTACATCTTTAATAATGGCCACATTTTCGTCGACTTGGCCTTAGACCCAACGCACACCGCACCACCCCTTCTAGCAAACAGCAACGAATTTAATTAATGAAATAAATATCAATCTGGGAATATTTAAGCCAAAAAATTGCTTTTTTTGCATTTCTCATTATTTGCAAATTTTCGGTTAATTTCTTTTTAAAGCCATATAATGCTGCTGCTGCCTTTCCACACCAAATAGTATTTGATGCTAGAAATTCTATGCAGCCAGCCTTTCGTTCGCTCGTTCATTTCGAAGGTATCTCTATGAGCAAAAAGTTTGTCCATTTTGTTGTTGCTGGCTTTTTATTTCGGTTTCTATTCCACAACAGTTTTGTGAAAATGTTAATGAAGTCTTTGTGCGGTCGAAAGGTTGTCTGTGAACAGATCGTTTGTTTTATGTAATAATTTAATTAAATTCTCCTCACACACACACACTCACTCACTCCATCCCTCTACGCCCATATAAACAAATAAACTGAAACAGAAAAAAAACGAAAACGAAAAGTTACCAGCATCCAAAAAAGTTTTCAATTAAAAAGTCCTCTCACACAGCTACACACATACAGAGATAATTTACAATTAACCAAATTTCAGGATAAAATGGAAATATGTTCGATTTTTTTTTTCTTTTTTGCCGAAATGAAGACTTAAGTAATTTGTTACAGAGAGTTGATTAAATTAAACATATTATTTAACACAATGCAGTCTTTTAAGAAAAATTATTCGATCCATTCAAAATTTTAAATTTGAACTACCGATTACTTTGAGTTGACTTTAAAAGGTAGAATAACATTAATTTTTATTTTCAGGTTTATGTGTATGTTTGACATATGCAAATATGGGACGCTGTACGCTCAAACAAAATTGGGAAATATTAAAAACGTACTTCCAAAGTTGAAGAAATGTATGAAATTTACGTGGAAAATTTTCGTGTTTTCAGATGAAGCTCATTTTCATCTCGGTGGCTATGCCAATAAGGAAAATTGCCGCATATGGGTTACAGATAGGAACCAAACGGGACTACTGAGAAGCCAATGTATCCACAACAAGTCTCTGTTTTGGTTTGTTCTGAAAAATTGTGTTGATCGGATGAGGTACTGTCGAGCCAATGGTGGTAGTTATACCTGCACTGAATGGTATTGTGTTCCATTATTAAATGACAAAGTTCAACCAATAAAACCAGAAATTTGAAAAAAAAATCTGTACTTTTTATAGCCGATTCTAATTTAAATTCGTACATGGTCTACCCTATATAAATTAACTAGACTCACAAAAATGATAATTCAATTATTTGCCAGACTGTATGACGTTTTTTTTTACTAAAATTCCAAATTTCTCTGGATACACCCGCTTATATGTTCAATTAAAGGTAATTATGATGGCTAGAGTTATTATGAATTTCACTTTCACATAGAAAAAGTGGTTGGAAATTATAAAATTGATTTTTGAATTTTTTGATTTTTTTTTTTCAAAAAAAAAATAATTTGTTGTTGTTACGAAAAACCCTTGAAAAATAGAAGAAAAATGGAAATTTATGTTGTTTTATTTTTAATAGCTAATATCTAAAAATGTAAAATATCTGTTGATAAATGTGAAAGTTATAACACCCTTTGTGAACGCAAAAGAATTTTAAAAATTATGAAATTTTATTTAAAAAGCCCTAAAACTCCTTTACAAATTAGAGAATATAACATTTTAAAAGTAATGTCCCTTCTGGTAGAAATGTATGACTACATCTATTGAAAAAATGAAACTTGTAGCGGATGTATATTATATATTTTGTATATTATATATACTATATATTATAATTTTTATTTCGTTAGTTAATCTGTATTGAAAATAGCTAATAACGTAATGCTTGAATTTACCCCAAATTATTAGACCAACTACTTAATTACTCATTTTTGTACGGGAGTTTAAATATTTATTTATTTTTCAATTTCATGCAACTCTCTTATGTTTCATGTTTATGTTCCACTGGATACTAGACTACTTGTATGATTTTACGCCTTGCTTTATAAGCCATTGCGTCTAAGAAGAAGAATGGTAACGCAAACACTCTATACAGAAGTTCCACTGATGTTATATCCCCACACAGGACACGAAGTACGCACATGTAAAAATGTTGAGTGTGGTTCTCCTCCTTTCAATTACGAAAACACAAAATTTCCTTCGTAAGAAGAAAAACTTGATCGAAGTGTAGCTGAAATTCGAAGCCAGCAAAAATTCGAATTTGCATATTTCCCACATTTTAGGAAGTTCTTTTGAAGAACTTTCAAAAAATTGATAATATGTTAATATTTCGTAATATTTTAAGAATATGAAAATGCTATTCTTAAAATGTTAACTGAGTGGGAACGAATTTTTCGTATGGGTTTACATAGTTCACGCCCGCTTTGCACCCAGAAGGTCTCGGGTTCGAATAATTTTATTTTTTAAATAATGTTTTACAGTTTTATAAATTTACTAGCAGTGTCCGACTGCATCGCACGCGAAACAGCCAGTTATTTGTTATTAGTTTTATCCATCTCTGTTTTTGGATAGTATTTATTGAATTTTCTTTTGGTGGATATAGATAAATCTTAAAACCTCCTATTAAATAGCACACAGAAAAAAAATAAAATTTGGATTCAATAAAAAAATTTACGAATTCAAATGAAATATTATTCAAAAATAGTGTGATAAAGAAATTTGTAAGCTCTTTATTGAAAATGTTTTTCATATTCACTCGATAAAGAAATTCACATATTGACTAAAAAAGTTGTAAGTCATCAATTGAAAATATTTGGATACTCACTCAATGAAGAATTTCAAATATTGATTAAAAAGGTCGTTTATTGAAAAAAAAAATAAAATTTTGGCCGAAGCGAGCATCGAACCGGGGATGTTAGATTGGTAGTCGCGTATTCTCACCAACGCACCACGCTCGTTAAATTTAAGTCGATGACGCGCATGCCATTGCGATTTTGTCAATTCCATGAAGTGTCACAAAAAAAAATCAGTTAAATGTGTTATTAGAAAATGTTATGTTTTTGACTAAAAAAATAAATCTTTTAATAGAGTGCTATTTTAGGAGTTTCTGTTTTTGACTAAACTTTTCATCAATTAAAATAAATGTTTGTTCGAATATTTTTGTTTTACTTTTTTCGTTGAAATTGCACTTTTTCCTGTACAGTCAAAGGAATGTGCTTGTCGATGTGCACTATTTTAGCTGTACTCCCTTCGTATGTATCATTTCTATCATTCTCTACCCAGTTTTGAACAAAAAAAAACCGCAGAGCGTTTTATATATCCTCGTTCTCATGTTTCTAGATGCAGTCGGCCATTTTATAATTTTTTTGTACCTCTTTCCCAAAAAGTACACATTTTGCAAATTCACTATAAGTATCATGTGTTTTTGCTTCTCCCAAAACATTATTTATTCCTTTTCGTCCCGCATCCTCCTTAAGAGTAAAATTTTTGAAATCCCCATTTACATATGTCCCAGGTTTACGTAATTAAAGGACTGTACACCATCTTTATCTCTCTTTGTCCCACACAACCCTTAAAAGTATAAATTTCGAAAAAAAAAAATTAAATGACCATGTAGGTCAGTGGTATTTTGTGCCGCTTACCCCTTTAAAGTACAAACATGCATTTATATTGCGCTTCTATGTGGTGAGAAGAATTTACATACCAAATTTCACGATCATAGCAGAGTTACAAGCCGAACCATTATTATCGGCGGCGGCGGCGGCTCTCGGCTGATTTGCCGGCGCGTTCTGTGATTCGATCACTATTTATTTGACAATTTTGGGAAAATGGAAGGAACAATTTGTATTGGTTTTTAATTCCGTTTCTTTTTGGCAAGTAGTTCAATATACTTTAATATTAGCCAATGTTCCCATAATTTAATATTATTTTCCCATACAATTATCTTATATGGATGAATTTAATAAATATATTTGCAATTGCAGCTTTTCATGTGAGGCATATTTGACCAGACATCTTGAATATCATAATCCTTCCAAAGAATGGTAAAGCTCTACCTACTTTGACAGACTAAAGAAGCGCAATAGAGGAGCTGTTGTTTATTGTGTTTTATAGGAACATACTGGATTTGACTTATATAAATGCGACTTTCAAATCAAAACAGAATCTATAGACGTCATCATATAGTGGGATACCAAATTCAAAGAAAGATCCATATGTTTCTCAGTGGAAGGTTGTCTAAGTCGACAGTTATAATTTCTTTAGCAATTTTAAGTGTGTTGTCTATTTTGGTAGTAAGATTTGACTGACTTAGAACTCCGTCAAGACTCGGCGGCGTGGCTGAAGTCGATATGAGTCGATGAAATCGACGGCGTGGTAGAAGTCGACGTGAGCCGATGAAATCGGCGGCGGCACGGCTCGTGCAGAAACATGCGGCGGCGGCTTGTCGGCTTAAAATCGGTCGGCTTGTATCTCTGGATTATAGCTGTAATACTTTAGTTGGTACCATTTTTATCTCTTTTTGTCTCGCTCACGCATTAAAAGTACAAATTCCAAAATATCAATTTTGTTTTTTTTCAAAGAAAAATTGTTCTTCTATTCCTTCGTACATCTTATATAAACGGAAGTTTTCTAATTATCTGTTGGAATCAGCCAACCTCTTTAAAGATTATTTTCAATCCACGTTTTGTGATGTGTCTCCTTATAAAGGGTGATTTTTTAAGAGCTTGATAACTTTTTTTTTAAAAAAAACGCATAAAATTTGCAAAGTCTCATCGGTTCTTTATTTGAAACGTTAGATTGG
Organism: Polietes domitor; assembly: GCA_947397865.1. Lineage (NCBI taxonomy): Eukaryota > Metazoa > Arthropoda > Insecta > Diptera > Muscidae > Polietes > Polietes domitor. The sequence continues at coordinate 40,943,831 of OX377619.1, read as the reverse complement.
TCCATGACATTTACTTTTTGAAGATAATTTCATTTAAATGTTGACCGCGGCTGCGTCTTAGGTGGTCCATCCGCTTAGTCCAATTTTGGCATTTCCACGTTTTTGAGTAACAGAGACCCAATTGGTGCGAACGGCGACGAATCGAAAATTGGTGGTCATCATTAACACTGGCCGATACAGCTGCGATATTTTCTTCAGTTCGCACTCTACGTAAGCGTGTTGGTGGTTTAATGTCCAACAATGTAAATTTGGTGCGAAATTTAGTCACAATAGCCCGAATAGCCGCTTCAGTGGGTCGATTAAACTGACCATAAAATGGAAGCGCGCAATGAACTTTCTTAACAGAGCACGCATTTTGATAATAAAATTCAATAATTTGCAAGCGTTGTTCGTTTGTAAGACGATTCATGATGAAATGTCAAAGCATACTGAGCATCTTTCTCTTTGACACCATGTCTGAAATCCCACGTGATCTGTCAAATACTAATGCATGAAAATCCTAACCTCAAAAAAATCACTCTTTATTAATCTATATATATAAAAGAGTTGCGTTACTGACTGACTGACTGACTGACTGACTGACTTATCATTGACCAGCCCCCAGACCAAACGGCTGAAGCCAGGGTCATGAAATTTTCAGGGTAGTTCCCAAATATGATGTAGACGTCGACTAAGAAATTCGTACTTTTAGGGGATAAAATGGCCCAAAAAGGGATAAACATCGAACCTTCGTCCTGACTAAACGGCAGTAGCTATAAACATGAAATTCGGTGAGTTCCTTGCAATGACCATGCAGAGGAGCTACAAATAGGGATTTTTCGAAATTTGTACTTTTAAGGGGAGAGCGGGACAAAAAGGGATAAAAATGGTACCAACTAAAGTATTACAGCTAGAAACGTGAAATTTGGTATGTAAATTCCTCTGACCATATAGAAACGAAGTAAAATTGGATTTTTCGAAACTTGTACTGTTAAGGCACGAGCGGGACAAAAAGGGATAAAAATGGTACCAACTAAAGTATTACAGCTAGAAACGTGAAATTTGGTATGTAAATTCCTCTGACCATATAGAAACGAAGTAAAATTGGATTTTTCGAAACTTGTACTTTTAAGGCACGAGCGGGACAAAAAGGGATAAAAATGGTACCAACTAAAGTATTACAGCTAGAAACGTGAAATTTGGTATGTAAATTCCTCTGACGATATAGAAACGAAGTAAAATTGGATTTTTCGAAATTTGTACTTTTAAGGGGAGAGCGGGACAAAAAGGGATAAAAATGGTACCAACTAAAGAATTTCAGCTAGAATCGTGAAATGTGGTATGTAAATTCTTCTGACCATATAGAAACGAAGTAAAATTGGATTTTTCGAAATTTGTACTTTTAAGGGACGAGCGGGACAAAAAGGGATAAGAATGGTACCAACTAAAGTATTACAGCTAGAAACGTGAAATTTGGTATGTAAATTCCTCTGACTATATAGAAACGAAGTAAAATTGGATTTTTCGAACTTTGTACTTTTAAGGGACGAGCGGGACAAAAAGGGATAAGAATGGTACCAACTAAAGTATTACAGCTAGAAACGTGAAATTTGGTATGTAAATTCCTCTGACCATATAGAAACGAAGTAAAATTGGATTTTTCGAAATTTGTACTTTTAAGGGACGAGCGGGACAAAAAGGGATAAAAATGGTACCAACTAAAGTATTACAGCTAGAAACGTGAAATTTGGTATGTAAATTCCTCTGACGATATAGAAACGAAGTAAAATTGGATTTTTCGAAATTTGTACTTTTAAGGGGAGAGCGGGACAAAAAGGGATAAAAATGGTACCAACTAAAGAATTTCAGCTAGAATCGTGAAATGTGGTATGTAAATTCTTCTGACCATATAGAAACGAAGTAAAATTGGATTTTTCGAAATTTGTACTTTTAAGGGACGAGCGGGACAAAAAGGGATAAGAATGGTACCAACTAAAGTATTACAGCTAGAAACGTGAAATTTGGTATGTAAATTCCTCTGACTATATAGAAACGAAGTAAAATTGGATTTTTCGAACTTTGTACTTTTAAGGGACGAGCGGGACAAAAAGGGATAAGAATGGTACCAACTAAAGTATTACAGCTAGAAACGTGAAATTTGGTATGTAAATTCCTCTGACCATATAGAAACGAAGTAAAATTGGATTTTTCGAAATTTGTACTTTTAAGGGACGAGCGGGACAAAAAGGGATAAAAATGGTACCAACTAAAGTATTACAGCTAGAAACGTGAAATTTGGTATGTAAATCCCTCTGACCATATAGAAACGAAGTTAAATTGGATTTTTCGAAATTTGTACTTTAAAGGGGCGAGCGGGACAAAAAGGGTACCGACTAAAGTATTACAGCTAGAATCGTGAAATTCGGTATGTAAATTCCTCTGACCATATAGAAACGAAGTAAAATTGGATTTCTCCAAATTTGTAGTTTTAAGTGGCGAGCGGGACAAAAAGGGATAAAACTGGTACCAATTTTACTATTACAGCTAGAATCGTGAAATTTAGTGTGTAAATTCCACTGATCATATAGCAGCGCAGTAGTTTGATTTTTCGAAATTTGTACTTCTAAGGGGTGCGATGGACGAAAAGGGATAAAAATGCTGTACAATCCTGTGTTACCAAATAAAGTACATATTTTTAGGGGAGCAAAGACACATGTTACCTATAGTGATTTTTCAAAATGTGTACTTTTTGGGAAAGAGGTGCAAAAAGTTATAAACTGGCTGGCTGAATCTAGAAACATGAGATCGAGGATATAAATGGTTGTAATTTTTTGTTCAAAACTTAGTAGTAGTTCAGCTAAAATAGTGCATATCGACAAGCACATTCCTTTGACTGTGTGTGAGTGCTAGCTAATAGGAGCTTACCAAATTACTATTTTAGATTTATCTATATCCACCAAAAGAAAATTAAATAAATACTATCCAAAAATAGAGACGGATAAAATTAACGAATAACTTGCTTTTTCGCGTGCGAAGCAGCGGGTACTGCTAGTGAATCTATGTTTGCTAATGTTTTGATGAAGATATTTATTCAGGTATTTCAAAACTGTCAATTCCATACAAAAATGATATTGATGGAGTGTCTGTCTTTGTCTTAAAAGAATGTTATGAATCTTACCACTTAAGATAATATTCACGAAATCTTTATGTTGTAGCTATTTTATACAAAAGTGGGAAAAACAACTGTAGTTGTTTCAATATTTAAATCTGGACAAAAAATAATGTAAGTAATAATGTAACAGTGGTTTGTGGCTCTGCTACTTAAATTCGGAATATATCTTATCTCACATATTAATTATAGACCCATTTCAAAATTCTCAAATATTGCCAAACTTTTGTCTTTTAGATTTAAGAGCTATATAATTGTTCACCTGTTCGACATAGGTTTTTCCATGGAAGGTCTACAACTAGCAATTTAGCAGTTTTTACAAAATATTGCAGTGGACACTATACATATATTCTGATTTCTCCACAAAGCTTTCGACAGAGTTCCACATAATATATTAATATATAAATTAATAAAAATTGGCTTTCGTTCGGAAATTATTGATCGCTTTCGAACATATATAATAAATAGGCACTACTGTTCGGTATTTTTAGATGGTTTCTATTCACATACTTACATTGCAACTTTTGGTATCCCACAAGAAAGTGTATTGGGTACGTTCTTATTCAATATTTTTGTTAATGATACTAATTGTTGTTATTTGAATTCCAGGCATCTTATGTGTGCTGATGATTTTAAGACTTTCAGGGCTATTCGTTCTTTTAGTGACATACAATTATTGCAGGATGATATTGATAGATTTTCCCTTTGGTCTACGTATAATGGTCTTCCAGTCAACTATTCTAAATGTCTACATATGACATTCCACAGATGTCGTAATCCAATAATTTCTCAATACAATATTTCAAGTCATAATTTGGATATTGTGTTGGAAAAGCTTGATTTAGGTGTTTTGTTTGACTATAAGCTAACTTTCCTCAGTCATCTAAATTATATTCTCCCTAAGGCTTATTCAGTTATGTATTCCATACGTAGAAATACTGCTGAATTCTCAGATCCTTATACGAAATAGGTTTTATATATTGTTCTTTTGTTCGATCAAAAATTGAATATGATTCTTTCATTTGGAGCCCAAAGGCTTCAGTACATAGTTATCGTGTTGAGAAAGTTTGTGCGTTTATGAAGTTTGCTTTAAACTCTTTAAACTTTTCTGCACCAATTCCATCGTACGAAAGTAGATGTTTACTTATTTCTTTAAAATCGTTGACCTCTAGAAGAGATATAGCTTCACTGTTGTGTTTACATGTTATAATAAATGTCACTGTGGATTGTCCAGAGTTACTTTCTCTCATTCAGTTTAGTGCGCCGTCACGATCTTTGAGACATTATTACCCTTTTCATATAGATAGACATTTTTCTAATTATGCTTCTAATGAATCCTTAATTAGATCAATGAAACTTTTTAATACAATTTATGAATTTGCAGATTTTACTATTTCTAGTCTTATTTTAAAAAAATAAATAAATAAATAAATTTATTATTGTCATTAGCATAATATTATTATTGAATTGTAATACATTGCGGGTCTGTAAGGATTTCTTTCCATAGACTTAATTAATGAAATGAAATACTTTAGTTGGTGCCATTTTTGTCCAACTCACTCCTTTTAAGTAAAAATTTCGCAAAATCCATTTAGAGTTGCGCTTTGACGTTGTCAGGAATTTACGTACCAAAATTTAAGATTCTAGCTGTAGTACTTTAGATGTGAGTGAAGATAAATTCCGAATTTAAGTAGCAGAGACACAAACCACTGTTAACACTGTCGGCTGTTAATGGTTTAACAGAGCTATGTTAAGCCGTTAACAGGGAAATGTGTGAAGATAAATTCGGAATTTAAGTTGCAAAAACAAAAACCGTGTATACACCAAAATTCTGGCGTATGGTTTGTGCGTCCGTACATTCAAATTAAAGGTAATTCCGTCTAGTTTCACCGTGTAAAGGCCAAAGTTTCGAAAAAATCTTCAAAATATCAATTTTTAGCCAAAAACCTCAAAAATTTCTGGAGAGGATGACTAGTGCGTCCATTGTGGCCAAATGGAGATACTTTAGTTGATGGGACTACCATCAAATTAAAGGTAATTCCGTCTAGTTTAACCGTGTAAAGGCCAAAGTTCTGAAAAAATCTTCAAAATATCAATTTTTAGCCAAAAACCTCAAAAATTTCTGGAGAGGATGACTAGTGCGTCCATTGTGGCCAAATGGAGATACTTTAGTTGATGGGACTACCATCAAATTAAAGGTAATTCCGTCTAGTTTCACCGTGTAAAGGCCAAAGTTCCGAAAAAAATTTTCAAAATATCAATTTTTAGCCAAAAACCTCAAAAATTTCTGGAGAGGATGACTAGTGCGTCCATTGTGGCCAAATGGAGATACTTTAGTTGATGGGACTACCATCAAATTAAAGGTAATTCCGTCTAGTTTCACCGTGTAAATGCCAAAGTTCTGAAAAAATCTTCAAAATATCAATTTTTAGCCAAAAACCTCAAAAATTTCTGGAGAGGATGACTAGTGCGTCCATTGTGGCCAAATGGAGATACTTTAGTTGATGGGACTACCATCAAATTAAAGGTAATTCCGTCTAGTTTCACCGTGTAAAGGCCAAAGTTCTGAAAAAATCTTCAAAATATCAATTTTTAGCCAAAAACCTCAAAAATTTCTGGGGAGGATGACTAGTGCGTCCATTGTGGCCAAATGGAGATACTTTAGTTGATGGGACTACCATCAAATTAAAGGTAATTCCGTCTAGTTTCACCGTGTAAAGGCCAAAGTTCTGAAAAAATCTTCAAAATATCGATTTTTAGCCAAAAACCTCCCAAAATGTCTGGAGAGGATGACTAGTGCGTCCATTGGGGCCAAATGGAGATACTTTAGTTGATGGGACTACCATCAAATTAAAGGTAATTCCGTCTAGTTTCACCGTGTAAAGGCCAAAGTTCTGAAAAAATCTTCAAAATATCAATTTTTAGCCAAAAACCTCAAAAATTTCTGGAGAGGATGACTAGTGCGTCCATTGTGGCCAAATGGAGATACTTTAGTTGTTGGGACTACCATCAAATTAAAGGTAATTCCGTCTAGTTTCACCGTGTAAAGGCCAAAGTTCTGAAAAAATCTTCAAAATATCGATTTTTAGCCAAAAACCTCAAAAATTTCTGGAGAGGATGACTAGTGCGTCCATTGTGGCCAAATGGAGATACTTTAGTTGATGGGACTACCATCAAATTAAAGGTAATTCCGTCTAGTTTCACCGTGTAAAGGCCAAAGTTCTGAAAAAATCTTCAAAATATCAATTTTTAGCCAAAAACCTCAAAAATTTCTGGAGAGGATGACTAGTGCGTCCATTGTGGCCAAATGGAGATACTTTAGTTGATGGGACTACCATCAAATTAAAGGTAATTCCGTCTAGTTTCACCGTGTAAAGGCCAAAGTTCTGAAAAAATCTTCGAAATATCAATTTTTAGCCAAAAACCTCCCAAAATTTCTGGAGAGGATGACTAGTGCGTCCATTGTGGCCAAATGGAGATACTTTAGTTGATGGGACTACCATCAAATTAAAGGTAATTCCGTCTAGTTTCACCGTGTAAAGGCCAAAGTTCTGAAAAAATCTTCAAAATATCAATTTTTAGCCAAAAACCTCAAAAATTTCTGGAGAGGATGACTAGTGCGTCCATTGTGGCCAAATGGAGATACTTTAGTTGATGGGACTACCATCAAATTAAAGGTAATTCCGTCTAGTTTCACCGTGTAAAGGCCAAAGTTCTGAAAAAATCTTCGAAATATCAATTTTTAGCCAAAAACCTCCCAAAATTTCTGGAGAGGATGACTAGTGCGTCCATTGTGGCCAAATGGAGATACTTTAGTTGATGGGACTACCATCAAATTAAAGGTAATTCCGTCTAGTTTCACCGTGTAAAGGCCAAAGTTCTGAAAAAATCTTCAAAATATCAATTTTTAGCCAAAAACCTCAAAAATTTCTGGAGAGGATGACTAGTGCGTCCATTGTGGCCAAATGGAGATACTTTAGTTGATGGGACTACCATCAAATTAAAGGTAATTCCGTCTAGTTTCACCGTGTAAAGGCCAAAGTTCTGAAAAAATCTTCAAAATATCAATTTTTAGCCAATATCAATAATATCAATTTTTTTACACGGTGAAACTAGACGGAATTACCTTTAATTTGATGGTAGTCCCATCAACTAAAGTATCTCCATTTGGCCACAATGGACGCACTAGTCATCCTCTCCAGAAATTTTGGAAGGTTTTTGGCTAAAAATCGATATTTTGAAGATTTTTTCAGAACTTTGGCCTTTACACGGTGAAACTAGACGGAATTACCTTTAATTTGATGGTAGTCCCATCAACTAAAGTATCTCCATTTGGCCACAATGGACGCACTAGTCATCCTCTCCAGAAATTTTTGAGGTTTTTGGCTAAAAATTGATATTTTGAAGATTTTTTCAGAACTTTGGCCTTTACACGGTGAAACTAGACGGAATTACCTTTAATTTGATGGTAGTCCCATCAACTAAAGTATCTCCATTTGGCCACAATGGACGCACAAATTCACCTCTTCAAGTGTTTGGGAGCTCTGTTAACGGCTTAACATAGCTCTGTTAACTCATTAACAGCCGATAGTTTTAACAGTGGTTTGTGTCTCTGCTAGTTAAATTCGGAATTTATCTTCACTCACATGTACTTTAGTTAGTACCTTATTTAATCTCCTTTTGTCTTGCTTGCCCCTTAAATGTACAGATTTAAAAAATCCATTTATGTTTCAAGTCTACGTTGTCAGAGAAATATAAATGTCGATTTTCACGATTATAAATGCATTACATAAATTGGTACCGTTTCTATCCCTTTTAGAGTCTTTCCTCCCTTAAAAGAGCAACTGTCGAAAAATCCCTATTTGTTGCTCGTCTGAATGGTGAGTGCAAGACACACACTAACTTTAATGTTTCTAGCTATTGCCGTTTAGTCAGGACGAAGGTTCGATTTTTATCCCTTTTTGTCCCGTTTCACCCCCTAAAAGTACGAATTTCGTAAAACCCTTTCCTAGTCCACGTGTCCGTCATATTTGGGAACTACTCCGAAAATTCAACCTGGCTTCAGTCGTTTAGTCTGGGCGCTGACCAATGATAAATCAGTCAGTCGCAACTCTTTCATATATATTATTTTTATTAATTATTTTTTATTATTATTTTATTAATGCACTCGAAATACATAATATTTTATTATTACTTTAAAAACATCTGAATATCAATCAACTCCATCACTAAAATTAAAAGTAAACAAATATCCGCATCTTCCGGTAATAATACTATTTTAAATTGGAGGGGACTTGCAATTCCACTCCTTCAACCTTTTTGCTTGACAAGTTTTACGATTACACCAAACGTAGAGGAGTGTCATATTCTTCATATTCATATTCTTTCCTTCAGGTGGACAACTTTGTTTTTTTTTTTCTTGTAACCACATTCCAATATGTAAGTACCAGCTCTTCATCAACAACACCTTACAGCCAACGACGACGACGGTCATCAAACGACAAAGCTCATTTAATTAAGTAGAAATATGACGGATTGAATTTCATGTTTGGTTCCGTGTCGAATTGCAATGCAATTAGTTTCATTTCGCAAATTAATGTTTTGTATAATTTTGTCGTTAAACTGGAATGAGTGAATGAATGAATGAGAAGAAAGAAAAAACACCAACATCGCCACAAAACAGAGGAAAAACGCATAAACCAACCAACCAACCGCTGAGAGCGAACGACCGACCGAATGAATGGCGTTTGAATGAATGGAAGGAAACATTACGCCCGGGACCGCAATCAAAATAAAGTAATAAACTCAACAATGTATAACAAATTGTTTCTGGAATATTATTAAAATAATATTAAAAAATTTATGAGTCTTTAGATAAATCTAATTCCCTTCGTTTTCCTTCTTCTTCTACTCTCCACATTCCCGATATAGCTCCTCTGCATTTCCTCCGCCTCCTCCTCCGCTATATAAATACAAGCAGAGATATAATACTCGTACGAAGACCGACGACCGAGCATAAGTATCTATCTCATGATTCCATATCTAGACCAATTTGGGCTACATTTAAATCTATTCTATGGCCTTATGACGATGGTTGGTTGGTTGGTTGGATGGTGAGGATAGTACCGAGGCAAAAACCAGAACACTGTCTGATATATCATGGAAATGCCACATAAAAAAGCTAAGGAAAGGGGAATGGTGAGGAGAGGAGCAGGCGGAGCAGCAATACGCATAATTTAAAATTTTTGATTTAGCAAAATGCTCAAAGCACTGCTTGCTAGCTGGCTGGCTGGCTTGTTGGGCTGTGCTGTGTGAACGGCTGGGACTTGGAACAGAGTCACACCAGCACTGCAAGTATTCCTCTGATGGTACTGTTTGGCTGTTCTTTCCATGGTGGGGGGGGAGGTTTGTGCGATGCGACGCGGTGGTAACTGCCTCTGGTGCTGACTGGCTGGCTGGCTGGCTTGATGGTGGCGGCACAGTTCTTATCATTTTGCCGCGATCAGCAACGACACAGAAGAGAAAAAATAAAACCAGAAATCTAAAGAACACTCGCATATCCTACTCCCTCCTCCTGCGCCACTACACTCAGAAAAAATTAAGTGAAAAAGAAACATGACAGTAAGTTTCAGTCGGCTAAACCGACTTATATATACTCTCACTCTCAGAGAACATATATACGGAAGTTATAAGAAATTACATTTAACGTAGGGCAGGATAATTTGTGTGGAAGGTAATACTGGGAGGTTCGTATCACATGGTTCCAGTTTCAACATTTATAAAACAATTGTATAAAAATGATGAAATATCAAGTCATAGTGGATACCCATCATGAAGAATTTAATATTAACTACACCTTTTGCAATTGAAATTCAAAAGACATCACATGAAATTCAAAAGACACCAATTGAAATTCAAAACTCGTCATTTGTAATTCAAAAGACAACATTTGAAATTCAAAAGTCGTCATTTGTAATTCAAAAGACATCATTTGAAATTCAAAAGACATCATTTGAAATTCAAAACTCTTCATATGTAATTCAAAACTTGTGGTTTGCAATTCAAAACTCGCCATTTGTAATTCAAAACTCGTCATAAGTAATTCAGAAGACACCATTTGAAATTCAAAAGTTTTCCATTTGTAATTCAAAAATTATTCCATTTGCAATTCAAAAAGGGTAAACAAAATTATTTAAGCAAAATATACATTAGGTTGGGTAGCATTTATTTATTTCTGTAAAATTTAATATTCTGCTGTTAAGAAAACAGATTTACGTATCTCTCACGCAAATCACTCTAAACTATTTAAATTTAATTTTATAACTTCTATACAGACGATCGGAATACTCTTAAAATTTGGACATTGGTAATGTTTTCATAGACGTTATATACACCTGCAATATGACCGATATTGCAAGACCTCTCAAACAAATTGGCATATGCTTTGGGTCAAATAAAACTGATCAGTAACAATTTAATATTGGAAATGGTTTTACAATCACTTTATACCTGTAAAATAGTTATGATTTGTTGTACCTCCCACACAAATAATCCAACCCTAAGTAAAATGCAAGTCATTATAAATTATATGTAGATGCTCTCTGAGCTGGTGAAGGTTATAAACTATATCTGAAATTACCGACATTTTACATCATTATAATTATTAGTTGCTTATCATTTTATTAAATCTGTTTCCAAAACTGCAGAATATCCAAATTTGCAGAAAAAATAAATGCTACCCCACCTAATGTATATTTTTATTAAATAAGTTTGTTTACATTTTTGAATTTCAAATGGAATAATTTTTGAATTTCAAATGAAAACTTTTGAATTTAAAATGGTGTATTTTGAATTACAAATGACGAGTTTTGAATTTCAAATTATGAGTTTTGAATTTCAAATGGAATTTTTGAATTTCACATGAGGAGTTTTGAATTTCAAATGATATTTTTTGTATGTCAAATGATATTTTTTGAATTTCAATTGATATTTTTTGAATTTCAAATGGAATTGCAATGGTGTCTTTTGAATTACACTTGAAATTGGTGTAGAATAGAGACAATTGTGTGATGGGTATAAGAAGGGGCGTGGTGGCTAAAGCGCAAATATTTTTTAGATTTAAAGTGATTATAAAAACATTTTCAAATATCAAATTGCTATTGGATTTGACTACCCATATGGATGTATATCGGTTTTATTGTAAGCAAAGTTTATGTCACTTTGTGTGGGAGGTACCACAATACACACTTGCCACAATGTGGCAATATCGCCCATATTCCATGCAAATGCAACCACTATAAAAGCGTTGCTAAATATAAAATTTCACAGTATTCCGATCATCATTATAGAAGTTATAACAGCTTAATTTTACGTAGTTTCACGTGATTTGTGTGGTAGGTGCTGGAAGGGGCGTGGCAAAAAACCGTCATATTTAGTACACTTAAAGTGTTTGTAAAAACATTATCAAATTCCAAATTATTTAATTTAATATTGGAATATGGGCTTTTTGTATGGAAGGTACCAGAAGGGGTGTGGCGATTTTGCCCATCTTCGAACTTAAACTAAGCTTGAGAAGAATACTACCATGTGCAAATCGATCTAAACTCCTTTCGAGAGTTATCGTGTACGCCAGCCAGCCAGACGGATGGACGGACATGGCTCAAACATCTTAAAAAATCGTGAAACGGATTTTGTCCAAACATACTTGGTGTCTTAAGTCACTCCTTTGATGTGTTACAATTTTTATACACTCCACAAGAGTATTATGGCTTTGTAACACCCAAAAGGAAGCGAGATAGACCCATTGTTATTTATACCGATCGGCTTAGAATCACTTTCTGAGTCGATTTAGAAATGTCCGTCTGTCCATTTATTGTTGTAATCACGATACAGGTCGCAATTGTAGCCAGAACCAAACGAAACTTTGCACAACGAAGTTTTTCGGGACAAGGACGTACGCTATTTAATTTGAAGAAAATCGGTTCAGATTTAGATATAGCCCCCATACGAATTTCACTCCCGATTTGACCCTTTTCACACTAGATACCACATATTTCAACAGATTTTCTTCAAAATTCGCAAAACACCTTATATTTCAACTGGAAACACCTGTTGTAAAAATGTGTTAGATCGGTTCAAATTTATATATAGCTCCCATACAAATTTTGCTCCCAACTTGAATTTTTTCGCTCTAGAATCCACATATTTCAACTGGAAACGCCTGTGGTAAAAATGTGTTAGATCGGTTCAGATTTATATATAGCTCCCATACAAATTTCGCTCCAAATTTGAATTTTTCCGCTCTAGAATCCACAGATTTTCTTCAAAATTCACAAAACACCTTATATTTCAACTGCCAACACCTGTTGTAAAAATGTGTTAGATCGGTTCAGATTTATATATAGCTCCCATACAAATTTCGCTCCCAATTTGAATTTTTCCGCTCTAGAATCCACATATTTTAACAGATTTTCTTCAAAATTGGCAAAACATCTAATATTTAAACTAGGAACACCTATGGTGAAAATGGGTCACATCGGTTCAGATTTACATATAGCTCTCATACAAATTTCGTTCCCCCAGAAACCGCGTAATTTCAGATAATTTCTTAAAATTGAGCATAACACGTTATACTTCAACTGGAACTGAACTTATTGTGGAAGTGAGTCACTTCATTCCATGTTTGGATATAGCCCCGATACAAATATTATTCTCGATTTGACAAGTTGGACCAGGTCATATTAACCTGTTATTAGGAAACATACAAAATTTTTTCCCGTTTTCACATTTTACTGAATTGAATTCCGATAGAAAGTGGAGTGTATCATATAGTCCGACCCCGCCCGACTTTAGCCTTTCCTTACTTGTTTTTTTTTCTGTGTTAGAATGTTAACTATTAAAAAAAGAACAAAATATTTTTTCGAGCCAAAAAAAAATTAGAAAAAAATCCACATTTTTTGGAGAAAGTTCCTTCCTTCCTTTGGAGTAAATATGAAGTTGGATACATTTGTAGTAGTGAAAACGAGCACGACTGCACGAACTGCTTGCTTACTAGGCCTATGGTGACCGTAAAGTGGACGAAGTGTTCTATGATCTTCGCAAACAGATTTAGTTTTTTAAGTAAATTTCCATAATTTCAAGCGTTGTTCTGGCGTTAAAAGATTAGTGATGACTTGCTAAACCTTACTGAACAGAAATGTCAACACAGATTGACATTATCAGTTATCAAGCCGTAGTTATCGATATCGACAGTTCTCATGAAACTTAAAAACCATCCTTTATTTACTAGATTGAGGGAAATTTTACTTTATCTTTGTATCAAAAAATGATCTTATTTTAATTTCAATTGATTTAAAACGAAGGAAAAATGTTCCCAATATTTAAAATAAATGGTTTTGCTTCAGAGTATGTAAAACTCATATGAAACATAACAACATGAAATAATTCTCAAAGGTTTCGCGATACGTTGGCTATAGAGAGTGGAACTATTTTACTCTGCGATTGCTTCAAATAGTATTTGAAGTATTTAAGAAACAAGTATCGGCAAAGGAACGAGAATTGTTCAATTCGAATTTGTTCTTAAGAGGAATTTGCTCTTTATAATCCAACTCATAATTCTGAGTGCACAAAAAATCGCTCAAAAATATGAAAAATGACCCATAAAAACTCCATAAAAATTATTCATATTAAAAATCACCAAAAAAATTCGGTGATTAGGGTGATATTTTATAAATTCAAATATGTAAAAATACCCGTTTGAGCGATTTTTCATAATTGCAAACCTTTATTCAGCGTAGCCGGATTTTGGCATTTACGCCGAAGGCCTGCAACGCTGAAAGCCTTTATTCTGCGTTGCCGGCTTTGAACATATCCCAGAGGTGAAAATCTTTACAAAACAATAATCCTTTCGATTTGGATATACCCCCGATGATATATTTTTGGGCTGTTTTCATATGAAGAATGACCCAATTTTTCGTCTATTTTTCATATGAAAAGTGATCCAATTTTTTGGACGGTTTTTGATGTTTGATTTGGGTGATTTTTCATTTTTGATTTGGGGCGTAATTTCATTTTCCGTTTTTGGGCCATTTTTCATTTTTTGTGCCTTTTTTTGCCCATTTTTTTGCGATTTTTCTGTAGCCTCTGATAGGTGAATTTCATTTTTCTGAGTGTATGTAATTGCGAATATCTTCCGTAGGTGTAGTGGTGTAGTACATGGAAGTAGTATGCATATATTCTGATATTGGTGTAGCGAATGTATCAATAACGTTGAGTGTCTAGAGCTGAATGCGATTTGCTCGAATACTTTTTTTTTTGGGCTTTAGATACGACACTAAGCGTACAACACCAACACTTCCCCCCGTGCACAAGGAGAAGGCGGAGGAGAAACACAGAAGCTTTGCCGAAGACGACGAAATATGAGGAGAAGGAGGAGGCGAACGAGAAGGAGGAGGCATCACCGGGTACCGGGGAGATATGTAATTTTATGCTATGCTTAAATAATGGCGACAATTGAAAACCGATAAATCTTTTTATATTGAAACCCCCCAAACATGCACAGAAAACTTAGATTTCCATCTTCCCTTTAGGAAAGCACACTATGTCTTACTTTTTTCGGTCCTTTTTTGTGCCTCTCATGGATGTGAGAGTTGTTAAGGATTTTGTTGGGGTTTTTGTGTGTTGCGAAAATCAAGAATATTTATTAGTCTGTGATGTGGAGACAGGAATTTTGCTTTGCAAATGATTTTTGATTAAGATTAATACGTTTCTGCCTGCCTGTCTGTCTGTCTGCCAGTCAGTCTAATTGATATGAAATCCAAACCCACCATTATTGTGCTTTAAATGGCAGTCATCATAATACGAAGTCATTGCTCAGGCTTGTCAGTTCGGTAGATTTCTCTTCACTTCGCTTCAGTTAGAATGAGTAGTGGGGGAGGGGGAAGTTTTCGTGTGGCGGCAAAGGTATCCTTGCCTGATGTTGTGGTGTAATGTTGACGTGTGATTATAATCATTTGCCAACAACAATAAACTCAAATAACTCAAGAGTCATCATCATCATGTAATGATCTCTAAAAGTGTCTGAAAAGTGAAAGAAATCAATCTGTCGATGACATTAAATCTTAGCTTAGATTGAAATAAAGGAAAAAATTGAAAAAATGTGAAAAAACAATGGCAAATAATTATGGCACTCCAAAGGGCATGACCGATTTTGATGAAAATTGACACAGACATAATTGAAGTGCAGACGACGACGATTAACTAATCATTGCAAAATGATTGCAAATGATCAATTTGTTTTCAACTACAAAAGATTTCAATTGTAAATTTATTTTAGTCCTGACATTATATAGCGTGGGCCATTTAAAATTTTAAATTTGAACGACCTACCGAAAATAAAATTACAAAATTAAAAAAAAAAAAAAACAAAATTTAAAAAAAACAAAATTAAAAAAGAAACAAAATTAAAAAAAAAAAAAAAAAACAAAAAACAAATTAAAAAAAAAAAAACAAAAAACAAATAAAAAAAAAACAAATTAAAAAATAAAAATTTCATAATTACAAATTTTAGAATTTAAAAATATTTTATAGAATGCAAATTTATTTACAACTGGCATTGGGGCATTTAAAAAAATTATAAAATTTAAAAAATAAAGAATTAAACAGATCTGCATATTTGTGGAAAGAGGTCCTCAAAATAAGAAAAAATTGGTCTTCATGTTACCGATAACTCGCTTAATTATCCAAAAAATAAAACCAACAAATAAAATAAAAAATTTCGATAACATTCTTAGTTAACGAAATTATAATTTATTTATATAATTTTTTAATGTTTTTATCATTTTTCGAAAAGAGATCGGCCTTCAGATCAGCCTTCATGAAGCTCATTTTCATCTTGGTGGCTATGTCAATAAGCAAAATTGCCGTATATGGGGTTTAGAGAACCCACATGTGAGTATAGAGAAGCCCATGCATCCACAATGAGTCACTGTTTGGTGTGGATTTTGGGCTGTACTGAAAAATTGGGTTGATCGGATGGTAGTCATATGAATGATATTGTGTTCCATTATTAAATGACAGAGTTCAACCTTTCCAATAAAACCAGAAATTTAAAAAAAATAATCAGTAATTTTTTCTATAGCCAATTCTAATTTACAATTTTAAATGATCCACCCTATAAGTCCGAAAACACCCGCTTACATGTACAAATGAAGGGACTTATAATGGCTACAAATGTGGTGGATTTTAATTTCACATTAAATCAGATCCTGTACTAGTCTCCAAAGAATTGAGAAAAAAATATTTTCTTTTTTCGAAAAAAGGAAATGACAAGGAAAATTCTAGCAAAAAATAGAAAAAATATTTAAATAGCTAACATTCTAACAAGGGAAACAATCCCCATACAGAAAAAATAGAAAACATATATGAATACATGTAGAAGTTATGTCCCTGTTTGTACACGGAAAAAAATCATTTGTTTTAATTTTCGTTAAAATATATAACCGATAATAAAATTAAATAAATATTTATATATTTATGATATTGATATACGAAAGGAAAAAAGTAGAAACACGAAATTCGCTGTGTACATTCCTCTAATTAAGTAGACACGTAAACAAAAATATTTTGTATACATATATAAAATTCCAATTTTCGTCGAGGGACTTATAACACAGTACGACAGTGGTTGGTACACATGAGAAATGTTAACAGAATATGAAAATAGGCTTAAAATAAAGAAATACGTGTCTCGGCGATTTGCTGTAGCACGTTATAATTTTGAGAAAATCGATTTTAAAGATTCGAAGGATCGTGGAGGTTCACTTGTAACGTAGTACTATTATAAAAAGTTCTATAAAAACAGAATGGGTGAATCGATTTAAGTGCTTGAGCCAGTTTTGAAAAGGGAAGTAAATTTGGATTTGTTTTTATTAAAAAAACATTTTTTTCCGCTAGATGACGCTTTAATTTTCATGTAAAATTAAAAAATATCCAAATATCCTTCGAATCTTTAAAATCGATTTTCTCAAAATTCTGAAGTGCTACAGCAAAACGCCGAGACACGTATTTCTTTATTTTAAGCCTATTTTCATATTCTGTTAACATTTCTCATGTGTACTCAAAAAAAATTGATTTTGTCGTACTGTGTAATGGCTACAAATGTTGCTTTCACATTAAAACAGATCCTATCCAGGCAATTGAGGAAAAATATTTTGTTATGACACGTAAAATTCAATAAAAAAAGGAAAAAATATTTTGTTTTATTTTTTAATAGCTAACATTCTAGATCGTGTTTTTTTTAATTTCTGATTAAATCCCAGCAAAATCTCTTCTCACCCAGAAATGTGGGGAATAAGGCAAAACCAAAAACCTTCACTACTTATTTTACGGATCCGTCTCTAATTATTTTTATAAAGGGATTGTAAAAAAATAAGTACTTCCACGCACGCTTACAAAAAGTTGAGAAATAAGTACTTCCACGCACGCTTACGAAATGTTAATAAATAAGTACTTCTAAACGAGTTGTAAAATAAGTGGCCTCAGGAAGATACAAAATAAGTCATTATTGATAACTAACCAAATAGTGTATTATCAATAATGGACTTAATAAGTGATGAAAACAAAGTTTTTATTAAATTATGTATTATGTATCGTCTTGTTAACAATCTGAATACTGAATTTAGGGCTGTTTTTCTTTCTTTAAGCCTGGATAACTAAGCTGCGATAACAAAAGCACTGCTATTCTCTGACTCACCACAAAATTAATTTTTAAAATCTGAAGTTCTATGAAATTTAACTTACCAACAACTACTTATTTAGACCATTATAAGGAAGTAATTATTTCATACTTCAAAATAATGCAGGGCACAACGAGCTATCATTATTAGGAAATTCTAAATATAATGAGGTGTCATTACCAAGTTTTTGCTGGGATATTTAACCGATATTTAAACAAATTAAATATTTATGATATTGATATACTGGGATCTCAGTTAATTATAGAAAAATTTTGATTATATGATGTAAACATCGATTTACAAAAAAAAAAAAAAAACAAAATGCAAAAGCCAACCCGAAATTGTTAAAGTTTGCTACAGCAACAGATCAACAATTTTTTGTACAGCATTTCTTTAAGAGCAATATTTTTTCTTGCTTTCAAATATGTGTATTCAATTTGTACACGTAAGACCAACAACAAAATAATTCAATAGTAACCTAATTATAAACCTAAGAGTATGCATTGCTAAATACAATTGTTTCCAAATATCCTGACAAGTAAGGATATGATTTATTAATTAAAAAAGGTAAGATATTATCTCCGGAATTTTTGCAAATATTGAGCTGATTTATTAAGCCTTAGTTATTTATTGAGTTATAAGAGTTGGTTGCCTTTGATTGAAAAATACAAGGAAATTTATTTGAGATTTTAAAATGGTAAAAAAAATAAAAATTTGCTTATGGGCGTTGGGCGTGGCACTGACAATTTTATGATAATGATTTAAATCAACGTTTATATTAAAATAAAAAATATAGCATGATTTTTTCATTGTATATTACATGGGATAAGACTAGGACGAAAAGAATATTTTATGAAAAGAATATTTTTTCGAATTTGAAAATTTTCGAATCAAACATGGAATAATAAAACGGGTTTAAGGAACACCTTGTAGTCCTTGAGTCAAACACATTTGAACTTGTATTTTTTTTTAATTAGAATCGGCTATAAAAAAGTTCATGCCGCCAGCCCAAAATCCACACTAAATAGAGACTCGTTATGTATGCATTGGCTTCTCAATAGTCATGGGTGGGTTCTCTGAACCCCATATGCAGCAATTTTGCGTATTGACATAGCCACCGAGATGAAAATGAGCTAAATCTGAAAACAAGATTTTTCGGTAAAATTCTTCATCTCCTGCCAAACTAACTTCAGTCCATCGGATGGTTATGAGGCTTCAGTTGTTGGACCAATTGAACTTTGTAAGCCTTCGTACCGAGGTCTTTATGCAAAATTATTCTCAAAGAAGTGCGAGAAATGTTCACTTCCTGAGAACGATGACGAGTTTAAGTAAATGGATGTTCTTGGACATTATCAGCCACAGCACCAATGTTTTCGATTGAACGCACTGGATGAGAACGGGTTGGTTGGTCCAATAACGATCCATTTACATTAACTTGCTTCACAAATTGAAGCACTTCACTGAACTGAAAGCCGATCTCTTCTCGAAAATTGTCCACGTAAATTTCCTACAGTTTGCGTTAAAGACTCACTACTTTGGAATTAAGTTTTTAATATTACCCAATTTGGTTCGAGCGTATAGCGTTCCATTTTGCAAATGTCAAAAATAAACCAGAAAATAAAAATAAATATGAATGTTATTCTACCCTTCACAGTCAACGTAATCGGTAGTTCAAATTTAAAATTTTTAATGGGTCACCCACTACAAAACATCCCCTCTGCGGACGACTACGGGGCAGTATAAGGATATACCTTCACAAAAAAAGATATAAGAAAATATAAAAAAATGTATAGGGCCACCTTAATGTGAGAAAATGTGGAAAAATGGACTGAAACAATATAGGGGGTTTGTTATACTCTAGACTCCTCGTTCTAATTAGACCGGTGGGAGTAAATTTTTTAAATATTAGTTTTTGTGTGGATATTGGGTAGGTGTGTTCGGAAAAATTGTTAGGGAGGAAAGCTTAATGGAGGTGGGTCTTACATTTATCGCCTCTAGGGCAGTTTTGGGTCCTCATAGAAAATAGAAAAAATAAAAGATACTTATGGGGACCATCTTAAGGACTGAAGATAGAGGGTAGGAATGTTCTGATAAAATGTGGGGGTTGAAAATACAATGGGGGTCAGTCATTCATTTGATTCGTCCTTGGGGCGGTTAGAACGAGGGAGCAAATTTTATAAAAAAATAGTTTTTGTATGGGAGCCCCCTTAAGGACGGGGAATAAAAGGGTAGGTGAGTTCGGAAAAAATATTAGGGAGGTAAAATTAATGGAGTGAGGTGGGTCTAACATTAAACGCCTCTAGGGGTGACTCCTGCAAAGTTTTGCTTCTTCCTTTCATAAAAAATAGAAAAAAAAAATACGTATGGGGACAATCTTAAGGACTGAAGATAGAGGGTAGGAATGTTCCGATACAATGTGAGGGTTGAAAAAATATTGGGGGACAGACCCAATATTTTCACATACATTTGACACCACTAGGGTCCTCCTTGGGACAGTTGGAGCGATGGGAGCAAATTTAATAGTAATAAAGTGTTTTTTGTATGGGAACCCCCCTTAAGGGGTGAGGATAGGGGGTATGTGTTGGGAAAAAATGTTGTTGAAAAATTAATGGCCCTCTGGAGGCGACTCCCAGACCATTTTTGAGCTTTTGGTGTATTTTTGTCCCTTTTCCCCACCTTTGACCCCGATGAGGCTCCCCCAGGCGTGGTGATAGAAATCCAATATTTTGCCAATGGCTCTTGTGTAATGTCAGGTCAACTTTTTCTGACTATGCCGTTTCCAAATTCGAAAAAGGGTTGTTTTCACTCCGGCCTAATGTAGACGTGGTTTTGGGCGGATTTAAATAAAAACATTTTGATCTAAATTGACAATATAAGGAAAGTGTGCGAAATTTCAAAGTTCCTATTCTATTCCTTCTAATTTTTCCGCAGCTTTAAAAATATTTATGAAGTAAATATTAAACAGAAGTGAGTTAAATATTGAGATAACTAATTTATTAAATTTTCGCACAAAAAGTATAAAATCACATTAAACAATTTAGAATTCTGGAATTTCCTCGTAATAACATTAAAATGTCATCACACATTTAATGTGTCCGCAAAACAAATAATTCTTGTAACCAATTTAAATGAATGTTTAGAAATAAATGTGGCGCAAAAAAACACAAACCAAATTGTTAATTACATTTAAATTGTTTATAATTTCAACAAAATTAGTTGTGACAATTTTATTGTTGTTGCTGGTGATGATCATGGGACAGCCCGCTGCTCACTCTACTACTACCACAGCCGTGTTTTTATGGCAATTTAATGTTTATTTATTTAAAACAAAAACCAAAGGTTGAATGGTAGAGTGAGGGGGAGGGAGTCGGAAAACAAAATATGTTTATTACCATTTTCAACGTGAAAAAAGAAAAACAATTAATTTTATTAACAATTCGGTTCCATAAAAGGGTTGTGCGTGCGTATGTGTGTGTGTGTTAAAGGTAATCATCAAATAGAGAAGAGATACTTCGCAGTCAGTCCAATACAGAAGGCTGTGTGGAATTTCGTTTTGTTTTTATAGCCCATGCCAAATACACCATAAATTATGTAAGAGGATGCTGTTGTTGTTGTGGTTCGTTACAACGAGATAGGTGTGAAAAGGCAGGGGAAAATAAAATAAAACATGAATCTTTGAAGAACCGTAAAATTAAAAATTAAAAAAAATCAAAAAAAAAAAAAACAAGAAAATTAAAAAATACAAAATTTCAAAAAAAAAATAAAAATTTAAAAACAAATTTAGAATTCTTATATTTAACCCATTGACGCCCAGTGTTCCAACATTAAACGGTAATGGGTTAAATAAAATAAAACTGCAAGAACGAATTGAATAATTACAGACCGAAATAAAACTGACGCAAATAAAAAAAATTAAATAATTTTAAAATGTAAACAAAATTAAAAACATACAAAATATAAAATTAAAAAATCAGCAAATTAAAAAGTAAAAATTTGAAATTAATAATTTTTGGAATTAATAAAATAAAAAAATAAAAATCAATTAGGAATTAATAAAAAAATAATTAGGAAAAAAATTAAAAAAAATCAACAAATTTCAAAATTAAAAAAAATAAATAAATAAAAACTTTTTGGAATTAATGAAATAAAATAAAAAAATAAAGAATACATTAAAAAATAATTAGGAATTGATACATTCAAAATTAAAAATAAAAATAGGAATTTCTTGGAGTATTAATAATTAATTAGTTAATTAATAGTTAATAAATTAATTAAAAATAATAATTAATGAATGAAATGAAATAAAAATTGAAAAATAAAAAAATAAAAATTAATTAGGAATAAATACATTAAAAATTAAAAAAATTTAATAAAAAATCAACAAATTTTAAAATAAAAAAAAAAAATAAATAAATAAAATCTTTTTGGAATTAATGAAATAAAATAAAAAAAAAATGAAGAATACATTAAAAAATAATTAGGAATTAAAAAATAATTAAAATAAGAAATAAAAAATAGGAATTTCTTGGAGTATTTGAATTTAGTACTTCAGCCAATCCACTATTAATAATTAATTAGTTAATTAATAATTAATTGGTTAATTAATAATTAATTAGTTAATTAATAATTAATGAATTATAATAATAAAAATAGAAAAATAAAGAAAATATTAAAATTAATTAGGAATTAATACATTAAAAATTAAAAAATAATAAAAATAAGAATTAAAAAATTAGTGATTTCTTGGAATAATTGAATTTAGTACTTTAGCCAATCCACTATTAACATTGTAGAATGTAGTAGTAGTAGGCTTTGCATTATTTTTTCTTTTGTCAAATATTTTATTTGTATTTTGAATTCAGTCTAATAAAAACATAATTAATAAATTAAAAAAAAATTAAAATTAAAAATTTTTAAATTAACAATTTTTATATTTATAATTTTAAAATTTGATAATTTTAAAATAAAATAATAAATTTTAAGATTAAAAATATTAAAATTACAAAAAAAATAGAACTTAAAAATATTTTATAGAGTGCAAATTTATTTACAACTGGGGCATGTTGACATTTACTACATGGCTGCAGCACAATACCAGTATAAATATTTCTGATTATTTAATAAAAACTTAAATGAACAGAATTAATACATTTTAAAATTAAAAAATAAATTTTAAAATTAAAAAATAAATTTTAAAATACAAAATTAAAAAAAAATTAAATAAATTTTAAAATTAAAAATATTAAAATTACAAAAAAAATTAAAAAATTTAAGAACTTAAAAATATTTTATAGAAAGCAAATTTATTTACAACTGGCATGTTGACATTTACTACATGGCTGCAGCACAGTACCAGTATTGATTATTTAATAAAAATTTAAATGAACAGAATTAATAAATTTTAAAATTAAAAAATAAATTTTTAAATTCAAAAATAAATTTTTAAATTCAAAAATAAATTTTTAAATTCAAAAATAAATTTTAAAATTCAAAAATAAATTTTAAAATAAAAAAATACATTTTAAAATTCAAAAATTGAATATTTTAAAATTAAAAAATAAATTTGAAAATATTAAAATTGATATTAAAATTAAAAACAAAAAAAATACAAAATTTTAGAATTTTGTAGAATGAAAATTTATGTACAACTGGCACTTATTACGTGGCTGCAGCACGCAAACGAATAAGAAGCACAAATCACTTTCTATAAATTATATAAATGGTCTCGAGCCAGGACAATATCCCAGTTCAAATTAAGTATTGATTACGGACCAAAATAAAACAAACGAAAAAATTAAAACACATAACCGTTGACACGACAGAAGTTAAAAATAAAAATTAGAAAATTAAAAAATTACAGACCAAAAAATACAAACGAAAAAAACTAAAAAAAAAATAAAAAATAAAAAATAAAAAATTAATTTTAAGAAATTAAAAATTAATTAAAAGAAAATACAAAACTAAAAATTTTAGTTTTTTCGTTTGCATTTTTTTTTCGGTCTGTAATCAATATTTGATTTGAACTGGCTCAAGACCATTTTGCTTCTATATTTAATAGAAAATTTTTAGAATTTAAATATATTTTATAGAATGATAGTTTATTTACAACTGGCACGGTTACATTTATTACTTGGCCCGTAAAAGTCTTCGTCAAAAAATTAAAAAAATAAAAAAAATTTTAAGAAAATTAAAAGAAAAATACAAAATTAAAAAAATTTAGAATTTAAAAATATTTTATAGAATGCAAATTGCATTTGCAACTGGCACGTTGACATTTATTACTTGGCCCGTAAAAGTCTTCGTCAGGAGGCATCGAAACGACGTTTCAACAACATACCAGGGATTTTTAAATAAGTGATTCTCATAATATGATTATTTCTATAAAGTATATATAAGTGGTCTTGAGCCAGGACAATATCCCAGTTCAAATCAAATATTGACTCAGACCGAAATAAAACAAACGAAAATATTAATTAGAAGTATTGCTGGGTAAAGAAATAAAAATTATAATAAAAAATAAAACAATATAAAATTACAAGAGCCTTGATATCCTAGACCGCAAGATCTAAATATTTTTATGGAAAGAGGACCTCAAAATAAACAAAATTGGTCTTTATGTTATCGACAACTCGCTCAGTTATAGTAGGTTACCGTTTGGAAAATTCAAAAAAAAAAAAATATTTTTTGTTTTAAATGTGGCAAACCCCGAAAAAATAAAATAAAAATTTTCGATAACTATCTTAGTTATTGTAATATTTTCGATTTTTTGAAAAACAGCGAAAAAATAAGGTAAAGATCCTCGATATCTTCCGAGTTATCGAAATCATAAAGTTGAAAACCCAAAAATAGGCTGAAAAGCAGAGTAAATTGTTGTTGATAACTGGCGTAGTTATCGAGATATTTTATAATGTTGTCGAAAAAAGATTACCCCAAAGAAGCAGAGGATGTTACATCAACTTAAGACTTTTCTATTTGACAAAAAAAACGCACGTTTGAAATTGCTAATGAGCGCATCAGGTGAAAAGTAGTTATCGGAGGCTAAAGTTTGGTGACAAAAAAGGGAGAAAAATCGAAAAAATAAATTAAAAATATCGAATTTTTAAAACGTTTTTATTATGTTGAAACTCATTCGAAAAACAGTGAAAACATCAGTTAAAAAGTCAGAAAAGCTAATTTTCATATAACACTTAAAAATAGGCTGAAAAATAATTCAATTTTTTTCGATAGCTAGCGTACTTATCGAGATATTTCACAATGTTCCCGTAAAAAGATAACCCCAAAGAAACATGCTCGTCTACATTCATTCAAGACTTTTCTATTATATGCAAAAAAAAATAGCTCGTTTAACCAAATTATTTTTGTACAATAATTTTGAAATTTATTAAAAATATTAAAAATCGTGCATGTAATAATTATTTTTGTAATTGAATTTCTTTGTATATTAACATTTTGTTTAAATAAAAATAAACAGAACTTTTATGAATTTTCCTCAATCGGTAACTTTGTGAATTATCGATAAGTTGTCGATAACTAAAAACTAACTTCTAATTTTCTATTTTGAGTCCATTGGAAAGAAACAATCCGATTTTTTTAAAACTTTAACGCCCGATAACTCTATAACAAAGCGAGATATCGATAACATGCCGACAATTTATTTTTAAATGTCAAACATGGCTGCACTTTCCCAAATTTTCTATCGATTTTAGCTTTAGCCGACCTATAGTTAAAATAGAAAGTGATGGAAGATAATTACGGCATTCTACCCCTGTCATTTACCACCTCATCATTCGTACCTCCTCCCTACGGCGCTGCGTTGCGCTTCTTTACATTATTATCCAAAATATAAAATACACTCTTAGGATGAATACCAACAAAAGAAAACAAAACAACAGCAAAAAAGCGAACAACTCGGTATTTCTCATTCATTCATTAACATTTTTAAATGCTTTTTTGTGTTTAATTTATGAACTTAGTTGGAGTGGCCCCCACTCGCCCCGAAAACATTAAATTACTTTTTTTCGCTGTTAACTTTTAATAATAAATTATTCCCACAAAAGAAGAAAGTAAAAGTTTTGACTGCTGCGCTCCACCGCCGCCGTGTTCCTGTAGTTGAGGAGCTGCTGCTGCTGCTGTTATCGTTTCGTTGTTTCTGTAGTGTTTGGCATTTTAAGTTTTTGTATTTTTTTTTAAGCTATTTAAGGAGAATTCTTGTTAAACAAGGAAAACATTTCAAAATTGAAAGTTCCTTCGTTCGTTCTGACATAACATGAAAGTTGTGTTTAGGCCAAATGGTAACAACAACAACAACACTACCCCTCTCCACGTAGTGGTGTGGAGTTCTGCGGTTGAGAGGTGAATTTAGTTTATATTCACGAAAATAGTTTAATAATTTTAAAATAACAACAAGAAAGTGGAGGTAATTTTCTGTAGAAAAATCTTTTTTTACATCTAATTTCCGCAAGGAGATCAAATTTCTGCATTGCAATCAAACTCCTATAGAATAATTATAAACACCTATAATATACCTATAGAATAATTTACAAATATGCTAATTATTGACTTTTATAGGATAAATGAAATTGTTTCTGAATGAAATTATAAATCCCGAACAAAGTAAAATTTATATAAAAAGAACGTCTTCTTTTTAGTTTTTTTTCAGCACGAACAATTAAAAAAATTAAAATACTCAAATATTAAAAAATAGAAAGTAATATTTTTGTGTTTTATTCGACCTTTTTCAATTTAATCGAACTAAAAAAAAACAAAAAGTTCTATTAAAAATAGAAAATTTTAAAATAAAAAATTTTAATATTAAAAAATTAAATAAAGAGTGATTTTTTGAGGTTAGGATTTTCATGCATTAGTATTTGACAGATCACGTGGGATTTCAGACATGGTGTCAAAGAGAAAGATGCTCAGTATGCTTTGACATTTCATCATGAATAGACTTACTAACGAGCAACGCTTGCAAATCATTGAATTTTATTATCAAAATGCGTGCTCTGTTAAGAAAGTTCAGAAAGAAAGAAATTGTGTTCAGCGACGAAGCTCATTTTTGGCTCAATGGGTACGTAAATAGGCAGAATTGTCGATTTTGGAGTGAATATCAGCCAGAAGCATTGCAAGAGCTACCAATGCATCCAGAAAAAGTCACAGTTTGGTGCGGTTTATGGGCTGGTGGCATCATTGGACCGTACTTCTTCAAAGATGATGCGAATCGTAACGTAACTGTGAATGGTGAGCGCTACCGTGAGATGATATCCAACTTTTTTTGCCCAAAATGGAAGAACTGAACTTGGTTGACATGTGGTTTCAACAAGATGGCGCTACATGCCACACAGCTCGCGATTCTATGGCCATTTTGAGGGAAAACTTCGGAGAACAATTCATCTCAAGAAATGGACCGGTAAGTTGGCCACCAAGATCATGCGATTTGACGCCTTTAGACTATTTTTTGTGGGGCTACGTCAAGTCTAAAGTCTACAGAAATAAGCCAGCAACTATTCCAGCTTTGGAAGACAACATTTCCGAAGAAATTCGGGCTATTCCGGCCGAAATGCTCGAAAAAGTTGCCCAAAATTGGACTTTCCGAATGGACCACCTAAGACGCAGCCGCGGTCAACATTTAAATGAAATTATCTTCAAAAAGTAAATGTCATGGACCAATCTAACGTTTCAAATAAAGAACCGATGAGATTTTGCAAATTTTATGCGTTTTTTTTTTAAAGTTATCAAGCTCTTAAAAAATCACCCTTTACTTAAGATTTTTAAAATCGTAAAAATTCGAACTTTTTCAATTTAATCGAAATTATTAAAAATAGAAAATTTTAAAATTCAAAATTTAAATATTAAAAAAATTAAATACTTAAAATTTTGAAAATCGTAAAAAATAAGTCTAAAGATTAAAATATTTAAAAAAAAAAAAAAAAAAAAAAAAAAAAGTTTAAAATTAAAAAAATAAAACATAAAAAATTAAATATTAAAAGGTTTAAAAATTAAAAAAAAAAGTTTAAAAATTTTAAATTTGAACTACCGATTACTTTGACTTCGAAAGGTAGAATAGCATTTATTTTTATTTTTTTCTGGTTTATGTTTGACATTTGCAAAATGGGACGCATCCGATGCGTTTTCGGTTACCCAATGGGCTGGAGATGAAGAATTTTACCGAAAAAATCGTATTTTCAGATGAAGCTCATTTTCATCTCGGTGGCTATGTCAATAAGCAAAATTGCCGCATAAGGGGTTCAGAGAACCCACACGTGACTATTGAGAAGCCAATGCAACCACGAGCCACTATTTGGTGTGGATCAACGTCAACGGTGAGCGTTACCATGCCGGAAACCGAAAATTTACTGAAAAATTCGGTGGATCGGATGAGGTACTGCCGAGCCAGTCGTTGTAGTCATATGAATGATATTGTGTTCATTATTAAATGACAAAGTTTAACCTTAAACAAGATAAAACAAGAAATTTGAAAAAAATAATGAGTACATTTTCTGTTATTGCCGATTCTAATTTGAAATGTTACATGACCCACCCTATAAAAAATTTAAAATTAAAAAAAAAATTAAGACGTTTTTATTATTTTTCTTGTTTTCGGTATTATTGAACCATTTAAATATTTCAATATTAAAAATTAAAAAAGTAGAAAATTGAAATTTTAAAAATAAAAAAATTTTAAACATTAAAATTGTAAAAGTTTAAAAACTGCAGATGTTTTTTATTTTCCTTGTTTTAAATAAATTAAATTAATAAAATAAATTAAATTTAAATATTTCAAAATTAAAAATGAACAAGTTTATAAATTTATTTATTTTAAAAATTGAAAATTAAAAAATTTAATAATAATAATAATAACTAAAAAATAAAAAGTTTAAAAATTAAAAAAAAATATTTTATTATTTTTCTCGTTTAATTTTAAACCATTGTTTGCCTGTTGCCTTATTGCTGCGCATATTATAAAAACCGAACAAAGTAAAATTTAAATTAAAAATAACATATCTTATATCGACAAAACATTTTAAAATTAAATTTAAAAAAATTAAAATTAAAAAAAAAAATTAAATTTAAAATTTAAATTTTAAAAAATTCAAAGGGGAAAAAATAAAATTTATAAAGATGTAAATATTTCAAAATTTAAAAAAAATACAAGTTTATAAAAAAACTAAATTTATTAAATTTATTTATTTTAAAAATTGGCAATTAAAAAATTAAATAATAATAATTAAAAAAATAAAAAGTTCAAAAATTAAAAAAAATAAAATTATTTTATTATTTTTCTCGTTTATTTTTAAACCATTTTTTGCTTGATACCATATTGCTGCGCATATTATAAACCCCGAACGAAGTAAAATTTAAATTAAAAAATAACATTTCTTATATCGACAAAACATTTTAAAATTAAATTTCAAAAAATTAAAATTAAAAAAATAAATTAAAATTTTAAATTTTAAAAAATTCAAAGGCCAAAAAAAATAAAATTTATAAAGATATAAAAATATCAAAATTTAAAAAAAATACAAGTTTATACAAAACTATATTTTCATATATTCAAAAAATAGAAAATTAAATAATTAATAAATTAAAAAAGTAAAAAAAACAAATTTCTCTCGTTTTCGGTATTTTTAAACCATTTTTTATTGATGACATATTGCTGTGCTTATTATAAACTCCAAACGAATTAAAATTTAAATAAAAAACACATTTTTTATTTTCGACAAAACTTTTTATAATTAAATAAAAAACTTAAAAATTAAATTAAGAAAAATAATAATTTACAAGTTCAGAAAGAATTTTTTGGTAGTTTTAAACCATTGTTGCTTGTATCTGTAATAAGTATCGATTACTATTAGTGATGACTATACTCCAAAATGCATAATTTAGTTACGTGGCAAGGACCATGTTTAAGAAGCATGGATTAGATTATTGTGAAGAGGTATTCGTCATAGATAGAAGTTGTAATTCAAAGCTGACGTAATAAATATAATAAAATTACACGAACGGCCAGATTGTATTATTTGAGACCTGTACCGCAATTCTGTAACTTTTCTAACAATATTGTCGTTATTGTTAATTAACGATAACGGTCGGTTGTTTTAGCGAAATTGCTATTCTATAATTTTTAGTTAACGACTTTTTTCGATAGCATATGTTTTTGCAAGTTAACGACGAATATCGGTGCTAATATGAGAATGTAAAAATGGATTAGTAAACAATACAAAAGTAAATACTTTTCAAACAATTTTTTGGAGTATTAAATATGGAAAAACATTTTAAGTACATATTATAATAATTAATAATAATTATAATATGTACATATTTAATAAACATTTCTACAAACATATGTATGTATTTACATGTGTAGGAAAAAATACGCGGTCCGCGAGCCGGCACAACATTAAATTAAATTTAAAAATTAAAATTAAATTTTACTTTGTGCAGATAATTTTCTCCAAAAAAACACATTTTAGGCATGTTCTATATAGGAATTGACAACACTGAAATAAAATATGTAAACACAAAACAGCTGTTTGTATACTTAACGATATTCGGCACGATTTTACTACGGCAATTTTATTGTAGTTAGCCTACCGAAAATTTTCGTATGTTAACGATTCTTTTTAACGATAATAATAGGTAAGAAAATGTTATGGAATCACTTTTAACGACAATTGTAGTAAACTAACGAATTTTGACAACTTAACTACCGAAAGATGTCGTTAAAAAGTTACAGAATTGCGGCACTGACGTCTTGAAACAGTATCCATATATCTGCGCTTATTATAAACCGCGAGCAAAGTAAAATTTAAATTAAAAAAAATAATTTTCAACACATCATTTTAAATTAAACATTAAATTTAAAAACCTTAAAATTAAAATTCCAAAAAATGTCATATCTAAATAAATTTGCATCCAATAAAATATGCCAAAAAATATGCATGATTGTATTGAGCCGGGACAATACCGCACTCCAAGTAATATTGGGAACGTGAGTTTTTAGTACTCATTCGTTTGGGTGAATCCGGGCGTAGCCTTCTGAAGAAGCTCGCCACGGACCGAAAATCTTAATAAATGTCACCATGGCATTTGTAAATACATTTGCTTTATATAAAATATAGATCTCTTATATTTATATATAAATATAATAAATATTGTCGCAACGATTTAACACAACTCAATAGTGTCAACCTAATTAACAGGTCGTTTGTGTCTTTGTTAGTTCAATTTTGAAATTTATTTCCATGGACATTTTGGAAGAATATCAATTAATCGAATATGTGAGACGTATTGTGCGATTTTATCATTTACATATTTAAAAAAATATTTGAATAAAATTGAAAAAAGCTTTATTCGATGAATCGAATAAAATTTAATAGTATACACTAATTACAACTGAGAAAAATTACATCGCTTTCCAAAAAACTCCACCCACAACTTTGTGTTGAAGATCAGTTGTCTCACTTCCGAACTGGCTATGGACGTTTTTCGTTAAGAATGACGTTGGCGAAAATTTAAATAGCTCTGCGCGTTAATTCAATTAATCACTTAACACTCCATTAGAACATAAATTCCAACAATTGTTGGCTGGAAATATTTGAGATTTTCGTTTTTTGTTTTCCTCTTCACAAATGAGGAAGAAGAGCAGAACCATTACACATTGCTATGTCTGTAGATGGCAAACATAACCCCAGTAATTTATATTAATTTATTATTAAACAAAAAACAAAAACAAAAACGAAAAAATAACGTTTTTCAAACATTCGCTTTTTAGTTTTCAATAGTTGCTGGCTGTTGTTGGTTGTTTTTTTTCTTCATTTTGCTGTTGAAAACTTACTGACAGCACACTTTTTGAGCGTTTTTTTTTTGCTTTTTTGCTTGTGTTTCTGTTTTGTTTTCATATTTACCGGATTCTTTCACATCTCTGCTGGCAGGAGAAAATGTTTTTGATTAATTGCTTGAGCAAAAACTTTATTGTAAATTTCCACCAACATTGTCAGAATTTTTTTCCATCCTTCATTCCTTTCACCCCACAGACCATCCGCGTGCTCTGTGTGCCAGTGCATGCTAGTAGCACACACAGCTGCGGAAGGTCGGGGTCGGGTATAGAGGGCGGTGGGTCCTAAAGGGAGGCAAATTATTAAATGAACCATTAATTACCCATAAGAAAAACACACACACATACATCGTTGTTGTTGGATTTTTTCTCGGGCCACTGAAATGTTGGAATATTTAACTAGAAAAACAACACTCACACACACACACACACAAACTTAAAAGTTAAAGTTGGTAATTTAACTGACATTGTAATGTTAGAGCACACCCCCACCCCCTCCTCCTCTCTTTGTGAACACACTTCCCTCACTCCAGGAAAGGAAAAGAAAAGAAGAGCCGTCATCAGAACAATGAAAAAACAAACAATGACAGCGAAACCAAGCCCAAAACAGTGAAAGAGATAGGTCAGGACGAATAGACCAACACCTCTTCTCAAAATTGAGATGGACATTCAAGAAAAAAATTAACATATGTCCTTGTTCATTACGACGAATATGGTTATGTGGCTTCAGATAGTTATTTGAAATCAATAGCGGTACACAATACTCGAATTTAATTTTAATCTTAAAGAAACCTTTTTTGTGGTATGAGATAAAAATATATATTTTCTATTTATTTCACAAATTATCAAATCTTAAAAATATGTATATATTACTAGTATTTTTTATCCGACGTTGCACGTCTTCATTTTTCTCTACTCCCCTACTTCGTATGCTTTGGAAGATAAAATGAGTAATATTTGATAGTTTTAAAATATTTTTTGTGTGGGAGGTACCACCACCGTTTGTCCTATCATGACCTAGTATATCCAGGAACCATCTTCTGTCAAGAAGTTAGAAACGGTAAGTACAGTTTGGCGTCCTATACGCAACAGACATACAGACACACATTGATTTTTATACACTCCACGAGAGTATTATGTCTTTGTGTATTTGTTTGTACCACCCAAAAGGAAGCGAGATAGACCCATTGTTAAGTATACCGACCGACTTAGAATCACTTTCTGAGTCGATTTAGCAATGTCCGTCTGTCTGTCCGTCTGTCCATCTATTGTTGTAATCAAATTACAGGACGCAATTATAGTCCGATCTTAACAAAAATTGCCACAAATAAGTTTTTATTTAATTTGAGGCAAATCGGTTCAGATTTAGATAAAGCCCCCATACAAATCTCGCTCCCGATTTGACATTTTCCGCTCTAGAAACCCCATATTGTACTCGATTTTCTTTAAATTTGGCACAACATCTTATAATCCAACTAGAAACACCTATGCAGAAATTGGGTAAGATCTGTTCAGATTTAGATATAGCCCCCATAGAAATCTCGCTCCCGATTTGACATTTTCCGCTCTAGAAGCCCCATATTGTACTCGATTTTCTTTAAATTTGGCACAACATCTTATAATCCAACTAGAAACACCTATGCAGAAATTGGGTAAGATCTGTTCAGATTTATATATAGCCCCCATAGAAATCTCGCTCCCGATTTGACATTTTCCGCTCTAGATACCCCATATTGTACTCGATTTTCTTTAAATTTCACCCAACATCTTATAATCCAACTAGAAACACCTATGCAGAAATTGGGTAAGATCGGTTCAGATTTAGATATAGCCCCCATACAAATGTCGCTCCCGATTTGACATTTGCCGCTCTAGAAACCACATCTTGTACCCGATTTTCTTTAAATTTGGCACAACATCTTATAATCCAACTAGAAACACCTATGCAGAAATTGGGTAAGATCGGTTCAGATTTAGATATATCCCCCATACAAATGTCGCTCCCGATTTGACTTTTGCCGCTTTAGAAACCACATATTGTACTCGATTTTCTTTAAATTTGGCACAACAGCTTATAATCCCAGTAAAAAAACCTATGATGAAAGAGGGTAAGATCGGTTCAGATTTAGATATAGCCCAAATACAAATGCTCCCAAATGTTTAACCGATTTTGGCAAAACTATACATATTATATTTCGTTCCAGATTTCAATATACCCCCACACAAATGTCCTTTCCGATTTAACATTTTTTGTCAAACACATTTACATTCATTTACAGGATACAAAAATCCTTCCCGTTTTCACTTTTCCCTCGAATTAAATTGTATTCGGAGAGAAAGTGGAGTGTATCATAGAGTCGGCCCCGCCCGACTTTAGCCTTCCCTACTTGATATATATATAGATTTATTTATTTTATAAACAAAAAATATACCATCGATTTTTGTTCAATAATCTTTATTTACAATGCTTAGGGTCAGTAGTTTCAAGATGGTGTTTCTGGTACTTACTCTGAAACAATTATAATCTAATAAATACAAATGGGACAATAAAAAAATATATTTTCTCCATTTTATATATTTTTTGTACTCAATAAAAAATACCTCCTTTGCTGCCATGATTTTTTTCTGATTACTCGTTAAAACGACGCATATGGGCATTTCCATGATGTCGAACGTGGCCATCGTACACATTTAAAGTGGCAAAAAGGTGAAAATAAAACGGATTTTTATTTTGACCATGTGCTTAACTTATATCTCTTAATTAACTGTATAATTGGTGCTAATGTCCATTTTGGAAAATTTTTCGTTTTCTAGATAATTTAAAAAAGCCAAGACATTCGCACGTGACAGAAGTAGTTTTCGCAGTCAACAATTCAAACGCCGATTTCAGCAGAACCTGTGGCAATCGTTCAATGTGGCTATTTTTAGAATGTTGTGCACTGACGTCTTTTAAAAATGTTTTTGATTTTTTTCCAAAAATTATTAATATTTTTTTGTAACTTAACTTTAAGCCCTGTCGAACGTGACATGTGGAGTGTGACATGACGAACGTGACATTTTTTTCCATCATGGTATTTATGTTGTTTCTGTTTTACTTTTTACAAAATTATAGGTAATACATACGTTTATTAATCAACGGAAGTATTCAATGAATTTATTCTCACATAATATTCAACTCTCTTCATTTATTGTTTCACCTCCGTTTTTGCTACATACATAAATAAATTATTTATGTATTTTTTATTATTATTTTTTATAGTTTTCACACTTAAGATGTCGAACGTGACCAATTTTAAAGAAGTACCAAGGTCACAAATTTTCTTATTTTCCAGTTAGGTTTATTTTATTTAAATTGTATAAAAATCTCTGTTTGTAATCAAAATTTTATGATCTTTCTGCATGTACTTAGGACGCAGTAACAACAAATGATGTTTTTCAATGTCGAACGACATTGAAATATGCGATAATGCAAAACTAAAAGTTACAGTAAATTTCAGTCGAATAGTTTCGTATCATTTATTTTTTGACTCTTTGTACTCCCTAAAAGATTTGAGACAGCAAAACCCAAAGCGTAATGTTTCTATTTAAGAACTTTTATTAAAACAAACGGCTGCGCATAGACTAATTAAATTCTGTGTATACATTCTTCTGACTGCGTAGACGCATAAAATAAACTGATTTTTTTGAAAATCGTACTTTTTTGGGTAAAAATGGAAATAGGGGATAAAAATAGTACCAACCAAAGGACCGCAGCTAGAGTCATGACATTCGGAGTATACATTCCTCTGAGTGCGTAGACACGAAAAATAAAAAGACTTTTCCAAATTCGTACTTTTTACTTTTACGGCAAAAATTGGTCGAATCATGAAGTTAGGTTATTTTGCAATTTGTACTTTTGGAATTAAAATGGAATGGAAATACAACAAACTGCAGTGCCCATTATCTACCAATATTTATGGTATTTAAGCTTTTTTGAAAATATAAATATAAGAATATTTATTTATTGAATTAACTTGACTATTGATAGCCTTGCCTTATAAGCGTGGTTTGAAATAATAAAAAATAGTATATTTATTTATAAAATTATTTTTCCAATATTTTTATTTGTTTTAGTTTGGATATATTAAAAAAATATATTTTCCTGTAATATTACTGCACGAATATTACTGCTACGAAAATCGACAGCCTCTGTGGAATACACTCCGTGGTGGAGGGTACATAAGACCGGGCCGAAGGTCGAACTTAACGTCTCTTTACTTGTTTTAAATTATAAAGATTGATTTTTTAAAAGCTATAGGAAAGTTTTCAAAAAAAAACACATAAAATTCAGAAAAAAAACATGAAATCGTTATTTGAATCGATAGTACTGTCCATATAATTTAATGTTTAAAGATTATTTCATGCAAATGTTGACCTTGAATGCACCTCAAATGGTCCATCCGCTTAGTCCAATTTTGGCATTTCCACGTTTTTGAGTAACAGAGGCCCAATTGCTGCGAACGGCAACGAATCGATAATTGATGGTCATCATTAACACTGGCCGATACAGCTGCGAATTTTCAATTTTCAGCCTTCTAGCTCAAAAAACACGTTTGCCACGCCCCCACCGCCCACGAAACGAAAATCCAATTTTCGGCATCATATTAATCTTTCTCGTTGTCAGTAATATGTATGTGCCTATTTTCAGCTTTCTAGCTCTTCAAAACACTTTTGCCACACTCCCACCGACCACGAAATGAAAATCCAAATTTCAGCATCAACTGATCTTTCTTGTGGTCAGTAATATATACGTTACAATTTTCAGCCTTCTAGCTCAAAAACACTACTGCCACGTCCATTCCGCCCACAAAACGAAAATCCAAATTTCGGCATAATATTGCGGAACAATCAGACAGACTTACACTAAGGTTTTATAAAATTAATAGGAATGTTTTGTGTGGGAGGTGGTACTCTTTATTTGAGTGAAAATAAATTCCGAATTTAAGTAGCAGACACACAAACCACTGTTAAACTATCGGCTGTTAATGAGTTAACAGAGCTATGTTAAGCCGTTAATAGAGCTCCTAAACACTTGAAGAGGTCAATTTGTGCGTCCATTGTGGCCAAATGGAGACTACAAACTGGGACTACCATCAAATTAAAGGTAATTCCGTCTAGTAGGCCAAAGTTCTGAAAAAATCTTCAAAATATCAATTTTTAAGCAAAAAAAAAATTCTGGAGAGAATGATTAGTGCGTCCATTGAGGCCAAACGGAGATACTTTAGTTGATTACCATCAAATTAATGGCAATTCCGTCTAGTTTCACATTCTTTACGCCAAAGTTCTGAAAAAATATTTAAAATATCAATTTTTAGCCAAAAACCTCAAAAATTTCTGGAGAGGATGATTAGTGCGTCCATTGTGGCCAAATGGAGATACTTTGACACACATTGATTTATATATACAGTGGCCGACAAAAGTCAACATACGACCCACATTTTTGCGATTTAGCGAGTTCCAAAACATATTTGAAAAAAGTAATGATGCGGTTTTGTTTGAAATCGTGTTTTGTTCATATAACAATAACATAATGCATTACTTCAATATAAACACAAAAGATATTAACAGAATACGCAGAAAAAACCTTGACAAAAGTCTACATACGGTTTGAGATGAGACATAAAAAATGCAATTTAACGTGACAAAATGATACTATTATATAATTTAATATTTTGTTGGTCCACCTTGAGCATCTACAGCAGCCAGCAATCGTCTGGGCATTGATGCAACTAAGTTTTCCAATTCCGCAGGTGATATTTGTCGCCATTCCTCTTCCAGCTTGTTTTTTAGCGTTTGGGCGCTAGTTATGTGAAGTTTTCGGATCCTGCGTTGCAGAATCTCCCACACATGTTCAATAATATTCAGGTCGGGGCCTTGTGGCGGCGAATAAAGTTGTCTTGGAGCATGGTAAATCAGCTAATCTTTAACAAATTGGGCTGTGTGCTTCGGATCGTTATCTTGTTGGAAAATCCAGCGCTATCCGAGGTTTAAATTATCGACCGATGCCTTCGGATTTTGTTCCAATATGGATTTATATTGATAGCAATCCATGTTACCCTCAATAAACGCAAGATTTCCAACTCCAGACGCCGCGACGGCACCCCAAACCATTACGTTGCCACCACCATGCTTTACCGTAGCAAGTAAATTCTTCGGATTCATTGCCGTATTCGCTTTTCTCCATACTTTGGATCTCCCGTCACTTCCAAATATATTATACTTCGACTTGTCCGTAAATAAAACCCGCTTCCAGAAGTCTAATCCCTTGTCCAAGTGTTTCTGGGCGAATTCAAGGCGAAGCTTACGATTCTTTTCACTTATAAGAGGTTTTTTCCGTGGCGTTCTGCTTCGGAAACCATTATTATTCAGACTTCTTTGAATTGTTCTTGGATGTACCATTTTAGCTATTTCGTCTAAAGATTTCCTTTTGTTTCTGCATTTTATTACTAAATTTCGAATATCAGTTGCAATTTCTTTACGAGAAGCCATTTTCGCGGACTAATGTTTCTTGAATTATATTTATTTAAAGAAGAGCAAGCACAAGACAAATGACAATACAAATTTCGTCAATTCTCCTATAAAGTACATTATAAAAAATGACGTAAAGCATGGGATGCTATGTCGTATGTAGACTTTTGTCAAGGTGTTTTTTGTTTATTTTGCCAATATCTTTTAAGTTTATATTGAAGTAATGCATTTTGTTATTGTTATATGAATAAAACACGATTTCAAACAAAACCGCATCATTACTTTTTTCAAATATTTTCTGGAACTCGCTAAAACGCAAAAATGCAAAAATTTGGGTCGTATGTTGACTTTTGTCGGCCACTGTATATATATGTATATAGATTATATTGGCCTATATCTCAGAAGCCATATATCGTATTTAAATTTCGTTTAGTTCATGCAATACTAGAGCTGCTGGAGTGTTCTTTTGCATTAAACAAATGTAATTCTGTTTTCCTTTTCAAACAGTGGTTTACCTGAGGGATGTGCTTACTTAGTGTGTTTCATTTGCTCCAGCATAAAACTATAATCGCCAACTGATGCCTTGGAATTTATAAATATTCATACACAGGGGGGTTTTCAAATAAGCAATGCAAAAAGTGAATTCTGCTTAATTTAATTACCATAAAATGTAAAACAAATGAAATTATTCATGTTTGCTACAGCAACAACAATTGAAGATTTTTTTCTACAGCATACCTTTAGGGGCAATATTTGTTCTGGCATTCAATTATGTGTAATAATATGTAGTTGTAAGGCCAACAACAAAAAATAATTCAATAGTAAATTTATTATTACAAACAAATATTTATTTATTATTACAAAATTAACAAAAAAATAAATAAAAAAATAGTTTATAATCAGGATATTTGATATAATTTATTAATTAACAAAAAAGGTCTCTCAGATTTTTTGGAAATCATAAAATATCAAATGTTGCTCAGAAAAGAAAACGTGTGTTACAAACGTTATGATACAATGAAGATACCCTCCACGACACCCAAAGCAGCACACGACGAACAACAACAAAGAAATGCGAAGCGTATATAAAACTTAAAAGTTTAAACGATTCATCTTTTATTTTGGTTTCAACATTAGGGGGACAACAACAACAACAGCAGCAGCGAAATGAAATGTTTTAACGCCAGCAGGACAAGAACAACAAGAAGAAAATTGGAGCAAAGTTGGAAAAAGCGAAAAGTGCCACCAACACCACAAATTTTCATCACCAGCAGCCATGCCAGCACTACTGGCGGCAGCAACAATGGGACCAAGACAACAATAGCAATAGCTACAACAATGACTAAGCTAATTTTATGAGCGCATTTTTAAA
This sequence comes from Polietes domitor, assembly GCA_947397865.1. NCBI lineage: Eukaryota > Metazoa > Arthropoda > Insecta > Diptera > Muscidae > Polietes > Polietes domitor. The sequence continues at coordinate 40,904,235 of OX377619.1, read as the reverse complement.
ATAAGTAAAAAACTAAGAATAATCGCCGCGAAACGAAATAAAATTGCTGGAAATGTACAATTATTTCGTTTTGCCACTTTCTCCTCCCCTCACACTACGCAAACCCACATCCCATCCCAACCCACCGAAAAAAATGGCACAAAAACTTGAGGCAATAAACAAGAAAAATATCTGAATGAAACGTAGTACTTTCATTCTTTAATGGCAACTTTTGCTTCATTTTGTTGTCTTGTCGTCCTTCCTTCTCCCCAACCCAACCACAAACTCCTCGGACCATTTCCCACTCAGTGTGAGTGTGTGTTTGTGTGGGAATGGTGAGTTAGTGGGTGGGTGTTCTTGTTCAGTTTGGTAATGACTTGTGTAGGGATTTTTCAGCAAAATTTAGGAATGATTCATAGCAAATGACAATGAAAAGGGGGAATGGTTTTGCCATCACTTTGTCCAGAGGTGTATTTTATTCATCTCCAGCATCCCACAACTTCTGTGAAAGAGGTTAACTATAACTAGAATTGTTGGCGGATTACTGAGAATTTCAGCATCATTCCTGGAGGTAGGTAGGTTAGGTCTCTAAGTTAGCCACAGAGAAATGTAAATGATTCTAAAAGATATATGCATTAAAAGAAATTTGAATTAATAAGTTAAGATGTGTAAAAGAAAACAATTTTTTTTTTGCTTTTGGAGCATTTTCTCCAGTACAAAACTATAATCCGATGCATTGACATTTAAAAATATTGATATACTGGGTGGTCTCACTTGAAATTGAAAGTTAGTAATAATGGCAAACATTTATTTAATTACAAAAACAAATTTCAAAAGCCAAACAAATTACTCATGTTTGTTACAGCAACCACAGTTGAACAATTTTTTGTACAGCATACCTTTAGGGGCAATATTATTTCTGCGATTCGAATATGGGCAACTCCCAGTGGACCGGACGCGACATTCGCACACCATCCAAAAACAAGGAAGAAACTGATAAAGTCGATCAGCCTTTTTAGTGTTCTAAAGCGCCTAAAAAGTACTACATTTTAAAAATGTATCATAAGGATTTGATACAAATTACTAGAAAATTATAAACATTTTTACATCGAAACGGAAGCGACAAAAAAGCAGAATATATTTTGAAGGTCTTATAGAAATATACAAAGCTCAGCGATTTTTTGAGAACTTTGTTTTTCCTTATATACATGTAAATGAAGGTCAGAGGATATATTTTGTTCGTAGATTTACGAAATATGAGAAATATCTCTGAATTAAAATTAACACTCGTAGTAAAAAAATTTAGTAATTTTCGTTATAACACTTCGACTTTTAATAAAAATAAAACAGAACGTGTTAACTTCAAGTTTCATAATAAAAAAAGTTGTCGAAACAACGAAAAAACAAGTAAAAACGGCGTTAAGTTTGGCCGGCCCGAACTTTATATACCCTCCACCATTGATTGCATTCCACAGAGGATGTCGATTTTCGTAGAAGTGCAGTAATATTACAGGAAAATAAAAATTTGTTTAATGCAGTCAAACCAAAACAAATACATATATTAAAAAAATAATTTCATAAATAAATATAATATTTTAATTATTTCAAACCACGCTTATAAGGCAAGGCTATCAATACGTCAATTCAAAAAAAAATTATTCTTCTATTTATATTTTCAAAAAGCTTAAAATAAATATTGGTAGATAGTGAGTGCTACAGTTGGTTGTATTTCCATTCTATTTTAATTCCAAAAGTACAAAGTTTTAAAATCCATTATCAGATGTTCATAGTGCAAAATAATCTAACTTCATGATTCAACCAATTTTTGCCGTAAAAGAAAAAGTATGAATTTGGAAAAAAATCCTTTTATTTTGCGTGTCTATGCAGTCAGAGGAATGTATACACCGAATTCCATGATTCCAGCTGCGGCCATATGGTTGGTACCATTTTTACCCCCTTAAGAGTACGACTATCTAAAATCTCTTTATTTTTTATACCCAATTAGAATTTCATCATTCTAGGTGTAGTCGATCAGTTAGTACTATTTTTTATCCCTCTGTACTATTTGTATTCCTTGAAAGTACGTATTTCGAATTCCTTTTCTCCGTTTTGACCCCAATAAGTAAGAATTTCGAAAAATCCGTGTATTTTCCGCAGTCAGAGGAATGTATACTCCGAATTTCATGGCTCTAGCTGCGGTCATTTAGTTGGTACTATTTTTATCCCCTTTTTCCATTTTGACCCCAAAAAGTGCGAATTTCGAAAAATCCGTTTATTTAACGTGTCTAGACAATCAGAGGAATGTATACACCGAATTTGATTATTCTAGGGGCAGCCGTTTGGGTGCCATTTTTATCCCTCTATTCCCATTTTAACCCTTAAAAGTACTAATTTGGATAAAATACTTTTATATTTTGTATCTACTCTATTAGGGGAATGTACACAGCGAATTTCGTGTCTCTAGCTGTTGCCGTTTGATATATACAATTTTTATCCCTTTTTGCCCCATTTCATCCCCTACAAATAAGAATCACTTTATGGTGCACGTTTTTGTTATCGGGGGAATGTGCATACCCAATATCAAGTAAGTACAAGCAGATTGAAATAATATTGAAAAAATAAGCTTAAATACTCTAAAATATTAGGGATTATTGTGGGTATTTTTAGTCCTTGTGAGGGAATTTTTTTCCCTTTGGGCCGATTTCGCCTATACGACTCGATTTCTACGACTATAAGACGCATTTATGGAAAATTTGAACGTTCTAGCTCCTTTCGTTTAGATGCTAGAGTAGATGCTAGCATAGAAATAAGTATAATGTGTTAAATATTTGCGATAAGAATTATTTTAGTTCAGTTTCAATACCACTTCATTAATTTGGTTTTTGAAATGACAATTTTCTTCCAATATTTAGCCTTAAATTTGCTTAAACGATTCTACTGGTGTAACGACATTCAATTAAATCGTTATTGTAATTAATTCTTATATTTTTTGTGAATTGCGTTTTCGGCTTGCTTCACGCCTTCTTCGAAAGGAATTCCATTTAGAATTATTGAGCTTCTTATTCAATCTGATTCGTGAATTAATATGATATTTATTGGGTAGTCATTTGGAATAATCATATTTTCTATTAAATTAGGGTCAGTTTCCAATAATGTCGGTAAATTGTCGATATTGCCAAAAAATGTTCTAACCGTATTCATTACTTCACGATGTCGACATATAACTCCATTTCGTTTTATATAGATGTTTTCTTACAGGAATGCTCCTATTACATGTCATTTTTTACTTGTTGCATTACATTGTTGTAAGCCTGGTGTAGCTTCAATCTAATATAGCGTGGTTTTTGTCACGGTCTTGTGCACTAAAAAATGTATACACACTTCATTAGCAGCTGAAGTTTAAATTTTTTGATTCGAAATACGTGCAACTTTATTCAAAATAAAAATTGGAGATATAAAGCAATATATATATATTTTTTACAAGCTACGAAAGTCAGAAATTATATTAAAATATTACTATCAATGATGCCTTAGATGTTTACAAAGTACTTGCTTATACGATAAAATATGTAATTAAACAAATACTTTTTCTTCATTAAAATGAGTCGTACGAAATATGCTAAGAAGGTTTTTATTATATGTTCAGTACTTCATTATAACTGAGTCATTTTAATATTGACTATTTTGTTATAAAATTATTGCTTTTAAAATATGTAACTAAAAGTCGAACTTTGAGCTATCATAGCTCCCACAAAAATAATTTATTTTCAAAACTCTTTTGAAGTTTTCTTGTCCAGACTGTTTTCTACTAAATTTCTTAAAAAAAAATTTATCGATTTTGTCCGCAGCCGTGACAATGTGCGACATTGTCATTTTCCATTTAATTGTGGACTGAAAAGAAATCACTGGTAATGATTTGTAAAGGGTGATTTTTTAAGAGCTTGATAACTTTTTTTAAAAAAAAAAAACGCATAAAATTTGCAAAATCTCATCGGTTCTTTATTTGAAACGTTAGATTGGTCCATGACATTTACTTTTTGAAGATAATTTCATTTAAATGTTGACCGCGGCTGCGTCTTAGGTGGTCCATTCGGAAAGTCCAATTTTGGGCAACTTTTTCGAGCATTTCGGCCGGAATAGCCCGAATTTCTTCGGAAATGTTGTCTTCCAAAGCTGGAATAGTTGCTGGCTTATTTCTGTAGACTTTAGACTTGACGTAGCCCCACAAAAAATAGTCTAAAGGCGTCAAATCGCATGATCTTGGTGGCCAACTTACCGGTCCATTTCTTGAGATGAATTGTTCTCCGAAGTTTTCCCTCAAAATGGCCATAGAATCGCGAGCTGTGTGGCATGTAGCGCCATCTTGTTGAAACCACATGTCAACCAAGTTCAGTTCTTCCATTTTTGGCAACAAAAAGTTTGTTAGCATCGAACGATAGCGATCGCCATTCACCGTAACGTTGCGTCCAGCAGCATCTTTGAAAAAATACGGTCCAATGATTCCACCAGCGTACAAACCACACCAAACAGTGCATTTTTCGGGATGCATGGGCAGTTCTTGAACGGCTTCTGGTTGCTCTTCACTCCAAATGCGGCAATTTTGTTTATTTACGTAGCCATTCAACCAGAAATGAGCCTCATCGCTGAACAAAATTTGTCGATAAAAAATTTCGAACCGAACACTGATTTTGGTAATAAAATTCAATGATTTGCAAGCGTTGCTCGTTAGTAAGTCTATTCATGATGAAATGTCAAAGCATACTGAGCATCTTTCTCTTTGACACCATGTCTGAAATCCCACGTGATCTGTCAAATACTAATGCATGAAAATCCTAACCTCAAAAAAATCACTCTTTAGTAACGTATATATTAAAATAAGAAATATATGACGATTTTTCAATTGATAATTAAATAAAACATTAATATTAATTAATTTGATAACATCAGAGATGTGCTCGGAATTGCAACGGCCTTGAATTTTTGTCGCAACTTGTACGAAAATATTCCACTGTGAGGCGCAAAGCAAAACCGCCACAATCTCTATTTTTTTGATATTTTTTTGATATTTATTCTGCTTATAGTTTAAAAACATCTATCTAATTATAGAAATGATAAAACCAACCAAGCAAATATCCATTCAAAATTACTGATTTGGTAATGTATTTTGTAAAAAATACAAACGAAAAAAATAAAGCAAAAGAGCGTTGGCACTGCGGAAGTGTTGCTGGGTAACTATTCCTTCATATATATACACATACTTACATATGCAACTCAATGAGATGCTTGTAAGAAGGCTTGTGGTGTGATTTTTTAAACGCATATTCGGCAAGTGAGTTGTGCTTTTCGTTCGTTTGTGAGAATTTTTTTTCTTAAAGAGACCGGGTTTGATGTTGAAAAATCGCTGCGAAGCCACTTGAAAAAACCTTTGACAGGGTGAAAATTATGATAGTGGTAATCTGCAAACAAGTAATAAATGTCACCATGCCATTTGTAAATAAATTTGCATTCTATTAAATATAGATGCAAAATGGTCTTGAGCCAGGACAATATCCCAGTTCAAATCAAATATTGATTACAGACCAACAAATACAAACGAAACAAGTAAGGAAAGGCTAAAGTCGGGCGGGGCCGACTATATGATATACTCCACTTTCCATCGGAATACAATTCGATTCAGTAAAAAAGTGAAACGGGAAAATTTTTTGTATGTTTCCTAATCACAGGCTAATATGACCTGGTCCAATTTGTCAAATCGAGAACAATATTTGTATAGGGGCTATATCCAAACAAGTGACTAACATTCACAATAAGTTCTTCTAATTGAAGTATAACGTGTTAGCTCAATTTTAAAAAATTCTCAGAAAATTCGCGGTTTATGGGGGAACGAAATTTGTATGAGAGCTATATGTAAATCTGAACCGATGCGACCCATTTTCACCATAGGTGTTCCTAGTTTAAATATAAGATGTTTTACCAATTTTGAAGAAAATCTGTTTAAATATGTGGATTCTAGAGCGGAAAAAATCAAATCTGGAGCGAAATTTGTATGGGAGCTATATATAAATCTGAACCGATCTAACACATTTTTACAACAGGTGTTTCCAATTGAAATATAAGGTGTTGTGCCAATTTTGAAGAAAATCTGTTGAAATATGTGGATTCTAGAGCGGAAAAATTCAAATTGGGAGCGAAATTTGTATGGGAGCTATATATAAATCTGAACCGATCTAACACATTTTTACCACAGGTGTTTCTAGTTGAACTATAAGATGTTTTGCTAATTTTGAAGTAACTCTGTTGAAATATGTGGTATCTAAAGTGAAAAGGGTCAAATCGGGAGTGAAATTCGTATGGGGGCTATATCTAAATCTGAACCGATTTTCTTCAAATTAAATAGCGTTCGTCCTTGTCCCGAAAAACTTTGTTATGCAAAGTTTCGTTTGGTTCTGGCTACAATTGCGACCTGTATCGTGATTACAACAATAGATGGACAGACGGACTCAGAAAGTGATTCTAAGCCGATCGGTATAATTAATAATGGGTCTATATCCCTTCCTTTTGGGTGTTACAAACAAATGCACAAAGACATAATACTCGTGGAGTGTATAAAAACTAAGGTAAAAGATATTTTTAAAACTTCAGATTTCCTGAGGAAGTTTAAAAATTGTACATTTTCAGTGCCAAAATCTTGAAATTCCGAAACTATTTGACAATTGTGTCCATATCAACATGGATATCAGAAAGGCTTTTTGACCGCAACACATTTGACTCACTTTAGATCACAGGTTATTGATGATTTTAGTAAGGCGTTTGATAAAGTGTCAACCATGAACTTATGTTACATACATAGATGTTCAAATTCGGCAATTCTTATTCTAGACCAATTCGTATTACATCGGGACTTCATCATGGTAGTCATCTGGGCCGATACTCTATTTACTATTTATAAATATACCTCTCCCAAAAAAGATCTAACAAAAAAATTAAGTCAAACCACACTAATAGCTTTTGCCCATTTTTTATTTGTTTTGCTTTTTTATGATATGCACTCAAAGGTTTTATATTTGAATGATAAAATTTCTAAATGCAAAGTTTGTTTCCAATAGGGCGAAAAAATTAAAAGTATGCAAAAGCCTGAGTTCTATTTGCAGATAACCTTCCAGAGAGGATTGAGTGAGCTCAGAAGCAATTTTTATTTTTTTACCATATTTTGCTTACTAAGTAGTCAAACTCGAGGTCATTAGTTTCATTGAGACCCTTACATTGGAATAGTGATTTTGTGCTTCTCCCTTGAATTGTACTCCTTAAAAGCAGGCGGGTTACGCTAAACACTGTGATGTTATTTAGGGTTATAATTGATAATGTCTCATCTGTCTATCTTATTTCTAGTATAAAGTTTAACGTTTAGACCATCTAGATACTAACGGGGTCTTCATATTTATTTTCGGGGTACGAATAGTGCTTCTGCGCAGCCCATTCCTATGATGCACAATTAATTGTAACACATCATCGATTGCGGTTTCGGTATCGATATCGATATAATAAAGTCAAGGATTATCTTGTATTTTGATAATTAGTATTGTTTAACCCATTATCACCCTCAATCCCCATATGAGAACACCTGTCTAGTGCCAGACATTGGAACAACAGTCGGTCGGATGATCGAGCACATATTATGTATGTGCCACTCTCTCTGTGTACGTAGGAAAAACGCCTTGGAGATTTTATAAATAGAAACATTGATGAAATTGCAACCCGCACCATCCATGACCTGCTGAGATTCTCGAAAGGCTTGGATTGGATTATGATTGGTTTTTGAGTTACACTGATGATAACAATGAATCTGGCACCTATCAGTAAGATTGAGAACCATAAGGTATGCCAATGTAAAGCTACCCAAGGAAGAAAGACAACTTATCTGACAACTGCAAAGTCAAACTAAACTCGACTTCCTAACTCCGTTCACTCACTTGACACCTCCTATTTCACCACAACCCACAATCCCGCTTTTCCTCTATCCCCTCACCTCCTGCTGTCCCTCGCTCTCATCTGAATCACATATACATATATATATTCAGGTACAAGGATACGTACAATGGATCGAAATGGGTCTGCGAGTGCACAGATTGCGAAAGCTTTCTGTCCTTTAAACCAAACCAAACATACAAATCGGTGGTTTGTGACTTTGCTTGTGATATGTGTTGATCTGCTAATTATTGAACTAACTTCCTGTGTTGTGGAGTTGTTTGTGGGCCAGTTTTTTGTTTTAAGCCTTTAAAGATAAAACAATATTATTTATTATTCATACAATCCTTTTGATATATTCTATAAAAATACTTTTAAATACCCCAAATACTGGAGATAGTTCTTCATTGTTTCTCTACAATTGCAATCTACTGTAGTCTAATTTAACCCATTAACATCCAATGAAAACTGAACTAACTTCCTGTGTTGTGGAGTTTGTGGGCCAGTTTTTGTTTTAAGCCTTTAAAGATAAAAAATATTATTTGTTATTCATACAATCCTTTTAATATATTCTATTCTATAAAATATTCTATAAAAATACTTTTAGATACCCTAAATGCTGGAAAGTGTTATTCATTATGCATCTCTACAATTGGAATCTAGTCTAATTTAACCCTTTAACATCCAAAGAAAACTGTTGTTCAGTTGCGGTAATTGGTTAAGTACGAAAAGTAAGGAAAACTAGAGTCAAATCGAGCCGGTTAGAAGTGCTTCAATTCTACTTCACATAGTACTGGTTTTGTGTACAGGACTTGAGTGCAAAGTGCAAGTATTTTGGGTGACCTTTGTCAGCTGGTTCCAAATGGTACCATTGTAAATTTGTATTTACACTCACTATAGTTATAAATCTGGAAATTTGAAATCTTAATTAATTCAGGACTTATCTAATTTAATAAGACATATTAGTATTTATTTACGTTGGCATATTATTACACCTACTACAACAAACAACACGTACGACGTATCTAACAATGCCAGAATCGAATCCAATTACCAAATGATCCCATTAACGCAAAGCCTTTGACACCAAATAAGCAATAAGCCAAACTCTAGAAATGAATCAATACAATATATAAAACCAATCAATTAAATCTATTTATTATGTTATTTGCTTAGACACAATACGCACTTGTATTTTGTTGATTATTTGTTTATACACTTATGTACGTACCTTAAGTTATTTCCTTCCTTTGCCTGAGGTGGTGGTCAAACAAAAAACTCGAAACTCGTTCTCAGCCATGGTGTTGGTGGGTAAAACGAAGAAGAAGAAGACGAAGCAGCAACAGCACAAAATAAACCAAAATTATGGCTCGATGATGAGGAGGAATCGCCACAAAACAATTGATGATGAACAACAACAATTACATGGGAGCTGCAGCACACAGACAGAGCTGCAGCAACAGTGGTGGAGACTGCAGCAGCTGCAGGCAGACGAAGTAGATGGCTTAAACTAGACTTGACTCAATTGGAATTTTGGTGATGGGGGCAAACAGAGTAAATTGTGGGTTTGGGAAAAGCACTAGGTGTAAAGTGGGAATTTTTACTCTTTTCTTTTAGAAAATATTTCTATAATTAGAACTTTTCGTGGAAATCGTAAATAATAAAAGGAGCATTAACGACTTTTTAACACTTACACACACACATTCGTCGCCGTCGTAGACAATCAACTCTCAGTATTTTCTTCTGTTGTTATTCCTTTTTTTTGGGATTACTCTCCTCCACGATTCCTTTACACAAGGCGCCGCGCGTCGTTGGTTTTTATTTAGAAAGGGGGTGTACAATGAACGGGGGAAAACACACACACAGACAACACGACGATAACGATTCACGGTTAAACACACTTAATATTCGTTTGTTACAAACACGTTTCAATAAAATTTCATGCAATCACTTTGAATAATATTCCATTAAAATTCAATTATTTTCTAATTTTCTTTTCGGCACAAACAAATCTCATCCAAGAATAATTTTGCATGTGTTTGTTGTTGTTTTAATTCAATCTTGACGGCAGAGAAAACAGCGCCGTCAGTAGTGTTTTTGTTTCGTTTATTTTCTTCTGCTGTGTTTTGTTGCTCTCTGTGGCTTCGGCTGGCACTGGCATGCACACCCGCAAAACACACACACTTGGTTTCGTGAGCGCAAAAATGTCAGGTTAACTACGATTAACCAAGCAAACACACACGCGACGTTACCGACGAAGAACAACAACTTCTCTTCTTGCGCTGAGATGCTGTTTCTGGCGCTCTCGCCTCTCTTCACTCGTTTTGCACAAAATCAATGCGGCAGAGAACGTTGACGTCCGACGCGGCCGCTGTGCGAATACAACAACTTTGGTGTTTGCATGGGAGAAAAAATAAACACCGATGAACACAAACACACATGCGAGGAGAAAAAGGTAAATTTTCCTGTTTTTTTGCGACTACTGCAGGAGACAAAATCAAAATTCTTCAAATTCACTCGACGACAAGCAAAATATTAGTTTACTTTTGTGCACAAAACCATAAATGCCTTTAAAGTGGCAGTTGTGGGAGGGATTTGTTTTGTCGCTGGTCACTTGCTATTTTTTTTCTTCCGACTACCCCAACTTTTTTGTGGTACTTTTTAAATCGACTTTTCTCAATTCACACACTTTTTTCTTATTAGAATTTGTTTTTTTCTCAATCGCTTTGCTTGACGCCTCAATTTTTCTTAATTCTTCTTTATGCTTCAAAAGGATGTTGTGGATTTTGTTTTGACAATAGAATTACTCTATGAGCATTTTCCGAATTTTCCTTCCAGATATATTCGCAAAAATTCGTCCGCGGTTTCGTATTGTGAAGTTTCGCGCTGCCGCCGTCTTTTTCCAACTAGTGTTTGGTAAGTCGACGTCGATTTTTTTCTACTCCAAAAACGGCTTTTTTGCAGTCGATTTTAAATTCTAGAAAATCGATTTTGTCATACCGATTATAAGCAAGCTGCTGTTATACGTACGATTACGGTTTCGATTCAAACGATTCAAGGATTTTTTTCATTTAAAATATGCCTCCAAAACTAGTTTGGCATTATTTATAAATCGGAATATTGCAAAATTTAATATTTGGTAATGTTTTTAAATTCATTTGTACCATTATTCGATGATTTGTTTTGAATGGTGGGGGAGTGAAACTCAAAGTGCTGAGTTGTTTGAAGAATCAACATAGAATGAAGGAGTGGGTATGTATAGAATGCGTGAACATGGAGTAGAGGACGATAGTACGCCCAATAGAGTCACACTAAGGCTGTTTTTCTTTAAGCCGGGATAACAAGCTGCGATAACAAAAACGTTAATAAAAATTTATTTTTGTGCTCCAAATAAAAAATTATTTTTTCACATTGTCGCCAACTACAATATAAATGTGTGTATCAAAAAAAATTTTCAAAAAAATTATTTTGTGTTGACTTTTTTGGACTTAGCCTCGATAACCATAAATTTGACTTATACTGGATAATTATCCAGGCTAAGTCCAATATTTTTAATATAAAATATTTTTTTTTTCAAAAATTGTTTTCATACACACATTTATATTGCTGTTGACGAGAATTAAAAAAAAATAAGTTTTTATTTTGAGTGAAATTTTAACTTTTTATTTAGGTTTTTCTTATCGCAGCTTAGTTATCCAGTCTTAAAGAAAAACAGCCTTACTGAGTTTAACCCTGTTTACACGAGGGGACTTTCTTTGAATATTTTTGGTGTCCATGTAAACTTTCCCATTGGAGCTTTTCGTCGCCACTCTTGTTTTCAGTCGACAAATATTCTTCGCTGTTATGCTTTGTTTTGTTTATTCGTAGTAGCTCATTTTTGTTTACTTGGTCGAATACAACTCTGTACACATAGTATTACCAGATTGCTGAAAGAGCAACTTATGTGTTAAACGTGATGACCAATTCTATGCAATAGATGTCCCCACTGTTATAGTGGAAAATTTAAATTGGGATAATCGCTTGGAATGATGTGAACATTCCAAGCACAATAATGACTCGTTTCAAAGATAGTAGGGTTTAATATAGACTCCAGAGAGTAAATTCACAGAGTTTCTCAGCCTAAGTATAATGTTGTCTGCAAGCTGCAGATGTCGCTCAGGATATTAAAGACTAGAACCCATAAAGACTGAGCTTGCCATTACCCAAAATGAAATGTAGATGGCACAAAACCTGTAAGCGAACACCATTTCACATTTATTGACGGTTAAATTAAGTAGGTATGTGATGAAAATCGTTCCGTTTTAAATATTTTTTGACCATTGTGCTATATAAAGAAAGTCAATAAATTTATTATTTTATCCCCGCCATAAAGTTAGATGAAGAAGTATAATTCTGTAATTGGGAGGCGGAGGGCATACTTCGTGAAATTACCGGCTTTGCGGGAACAATGGTCCAATGAACCTGGTCCAGTGAACCTGCCTACATTGCGTGGTAAAAGTGAGTTCTCGGATGTTAAAGTTAAACAAGTAAAAATAAATATAATATTTTTATTATTTGATTTGAACTGGGATATTGTCCTGGCTCAAGACCATTTTGCTTCTATATTTAATAGAATAAAAATTTATTTACAAATGGCATGGTGACATTTATTACTTGGCTGCAGACTACCACGATCATGATTTCGACCATGTCAAAAGTCTTTTCAAGTGGCATCGCAGCGACTTTTCAACATCAAACCCGGCCTCTATAAGGAGATGATTCTCACAAACGAACGAGAAGCACAACACACTTGCCGAATTTGCGTTTAAAAAATCGCACCAAGTAATAAAGCAATTATATGTAGTTCATATAAATTATATATTATATAGAATATGGTAAATAATATGTTAATTGTTCCAATTTTCCGCCAGATATTCTGAGTAAAGTAAATATAACATGATCTGGATAAATTGATCAAGATCCAATGATAAATGCAGATTATACAAAGGTAATAGGATGAATCGGGCGGACATTTGAATGAGATCTATAACAATACTTGGAGCCTGTGCCAAAATATGGGCCTATATAGTTTTCATTCGCGGCAGGTATTCCTAGATCCGATGATTGAAAACTTCAGATGCAAAATGTGGTTCCTAGAGTGGTAATAATAAAAACTGGGGACTATTTGTAATGGCGCTACATTAAAAATGGGCCCATATAGATGACTTTCAAATAAGGTATTCTTAGTTGAAATATAACATGATCTGGAAAATTGTATCGAGTTCCCATGCACGATGTGGGTTCTAGAGCTGTAATAGAGTAGAATGGGGGCCCAATTTGTATGGGAGTTTTTATCAAAATATGGAATCATATATTTGACTTTCATAGTATGAATTCTTAGATGAAATATAATATAATCTGCAAAATTAGATAAACTTCCGATGTAAAATGTGGATCCTAGAGTTGTAATAATAAAAATGGGGGCCCATTTGTAAGGGCGCTACATTAGAAAGTGGGTCCTTATAGATAACTTTCAAAGTAGCTATTCATTATTGAAATATAACATGATGTGCAAAATTTTATTAAGATCCAATGTAAGATGTGGGCTCTAGAGCGATATTACTGTGAACTGGGGGTCCATTTGTATGGGGGCTATACCCAAACATTGATCGATATAGCTGGCTTTCAAAATAGGTGTTTCTAGTCTAAATGTAACATTGTGTGGGAAATTTGATCAAGATCCGATGTAAAGTGTGCATTTTAGAGCAGTAATTTTGTAAATCGGAGGTACATTTGTATGGGGGATATATCAAAACGTGGACCCATGTGGTCCACTTTCCAGTTAGCAGTTTCTAGTTCAAATATAACACGATCCAGAAAATGTTTTCAAGATCCCATGTAAAATGTGTATTCTAGAGCAGTAATAGTGAAAATTATAGGGATATTTGTATGGAGGCTATATCTAAATCTGAACCGATTTCCTTTTCCAAATTCAATTCCGATCGTCCTTGGCCCAAAAAAGTAACTTTCGCCAAATTTCATGATAATCGGCCGACAATTGCGACCTGTAGAGTGCGAAAAAGCTTAGATGGACAGCAGGCGGACAGACAGACATCGTTAAATCGACTCAGCTGGAGATTCTAAGCCGATCCGTATACTTAAAAGTGGGTCTAGCTCGTTTATTTCTTGGTGTTACAAACATTTGGCGGAAAACTAACTTATAATACCCGGTATATACGAAGTGGTGTAGGGTATAAAAATTAGAGCGATTAAAATTCAATGGTCTTTGGTAATAGTCTTTGTATAGCGTTGTCACACTGTATGTGAAATAGAGCTGAAATGACATAAGGTCGATTTAAAAATGTCAGATCCATATAAATTTGCCCTTTGAAAATCGACTTTATAACATTTCTAGCTGAAATCAAATCATGCAGTCTGAAAAGGCTACAAGTGCAAAAGCATCTAGGTTTGGTATTCAAAACATGCACATACATATGTAATGGGATAGAGAAGAATTTAGGGTATAATACAGTCGACTATGCTAGACACTTTCCACACTTGTCCCTTGTTTGATGTGGTGAACTTATGATCTTTTATTATTTTTTTTTTTTGTAAATTTCGCCATACAGCCAAATAACGATTGATAAATGTGACAAAGTCAAATATTTATTTGCCGAGAGGGGTGTTGTGCATTATCAACGACACTCTCCCAACTTCCCTTGGAATGCGTACACCTCACCCCCAGACCCTGTGGCAGTTCTCCCATACCAGAATTCGAATTCATTACTAATTTGTCTGTTTGTTTATCAAACTTTTGATAAGCAAAAGCGATAGAACGAAACGAAAACCCACTCACGCAAAAAAGCAAAAAGAATAATTAACAATTTTCTAACCGGTGTGCACACACTACTCAGTATTGTCAGGAGAATGGTAACGTAAACATGGATAACAAGCCGAGTTAATAAAAAAACGCGCAATTGTTTAAATAATAAAACAAAAACGAAACTAATCAACGAAATTGAAAGCCACAAAAAACAATAGCACAACACAAAAAAGAAATGATTGAATTATATAAAATTGTAATAGTTTGCATAATTTGTTTAAATTTACGAACGATAAGAGCAGGTGCGTTTGTATGCTGGAAAGATGTGTGAAAGTAGTTAGAATTGGATTTTGAAAAAAAAAAGCATAAGTTTTAAAAATATTGCAAAGCAAAGTTTTTATATATAATTAATATTATATATAATTAATCATTGTAAAATGTGTTTTTTCCCTCTGTAAAACAAATCCAGATAATCCCTGTATGTTTGAGGATACGTGCGAACGGTGTCTAAGCGCAGATTTATCGTGTGCGTGGTGTACGGATAAGGTGATAAATACAATTAAAATAATAATCATTGTATACGACGTCGGTATGATAAGTCGAATGGTTTACATGGACGGATTTGGACATATCCATCAGTAATCCTATAACTATATATTCTACAACGATCAAGTCAACTATATGGGATTTGAGAGATTCGGTCCAAATAGAATGATAAAAGAAAACAATTAAGGAACAATTAAGTCTCCACTCTCAATCCCATTATAAGATTTTATTACCAAACCTGGATGAATCGAAGCCCCTTATATTTCATAATGCTTTTGTGTGAAAACTTAATGCCCAATGCTGAACAAACCGCCCATTCGAAATACTTTCATAATTAATTTTATTGTCTAATAGCCTTGTCTCACTGCATGTGAAATCTAGCTGACGGCCGATTTTAAATGTCAAGTTTGTTTGGGATCGTGACATGTGTAAACCTTATGGCATTTCTGCTAGATTTCGCTTGCAGTGTGACAAGACTATACATACTCTCCTGTAAATAAAATAAAAATCGAGTTACGCACTTTCTATATTAAGCAAGTGAAATTTAAATGCGGGTAGATGCATCACCAAATGATTCATATCAATTTGGGTGATTTAAAAGTACTGCGATGTAATTTTAATGTTAAGTACACAAATGCTTGCAGAAAATTTGTTACAGATAACAAATTTTATAAATCTTCGACAAATATTTTCGATGACAAATTTGACAAATATACTGAGCTGCCAGCTGTGAAGATTTCTCGACACGCACACACTGACGGCGACTTCAGGTTTTAAATTTCTGTCGATTTCGCCATATAAAGATTTATTGTACAACTTGGAATCCTAATCTTGTTCTGTGAAGACTTTTCAGATAAAAATATTGTATCATTTAGTATATTTAATAGCCTTATCAAACTATATGCGAAATTTAGCTTAAATTGTAAAAAGGTCGATTACAAATGTAAGATGTCATACAAATTTGACATTTGCAAAACGACCTTATAGCCTTTTCAGACTACATGTGAAATCTAGCTGAAATGACATAAGGTCGATTTGTAAATGTCAGATCCAATACAAATTTGACATTTTCGAAGTTGTTAAAAATATTCTGATTTTTCAGACTGTAAGTAAAAATTAAAAAAAGATGAACAAATCTTGAATTAAAATAAATTTTGGTTTCATTATGCTTACTGCATTTCTTCTTCGTCTGTTGTTTATTATTTTCTATTTGTTTTGGTTTTTTCTTGTAATGCTAATCAGATTGTCAAATTCACTTTGACAAATTTATTGATACCTTTAATCAGGTATATATTTTCGCGAGTATCTGCTATCAAATTGATTTTTTGCCAAAAAAACTTTGTAAAAGTTATAAATTTCTAAATAAAAAAACGAGATGGTGGAATATATTAGAGTATAGAAGCATTTTGTTTTTTTATACAAATGACGCATAAATGCAATTTGCACTTGCACATAAATATAAAAAATGTTACAAAGTTGACTCACTTTACAGAGTTGGAATAGAAAAAAAGTGTGACGCATTGAAGGAGTGTCTTAACACCCTAATCATGTTTGTACCAAATCAGTTTCACGACTTTTTAAGCTGTTTCAGACATGTCCCTCCCTCTGATGTACACGATAACTTTCGAGAGGAACTCCTTAACTCCTTTTTATACCCTCCACCACCAAGATGTGGGTATACTAACTTTGTCATTCAGTTTTTAACACCTTGAAATATCGACCTGAGACCCTATAAAGTATATATATTATTGATCGTCATAAAATTCTAAGACGATCTAGCCATGTCCGTCCGTCTGTTAAAAGCACGCTAGCATCCAAACGAAAGGAGCTAAAACGTTCAAATTTTCCATAAATGCGTCTTATAGTCGTAGATCGTTTGGGATTGAAACGAGGCGAAATCGGCCCAAAGGCAAAATTTTTTCTCTCACAAGGACTAAAAATACCCATAATAATCCCTAATATTTTAGCGTATTTAAGCATGTTTTTTGCATATGTCTGTTTATATTTTCTTGATATTTGGTATGCGCATTCCCCTTATAGCAAAAACGTGCACCATAAAGTGATTCTTAGTTGTAGGGGGTGAAATGGGACAAAAAAGGGATAAAAATGGTACATATTAAACGACAACAGCTAGAAACACGAAATTCGGTGTGTACATTCCTCTAATTGAGTAGATACATAATACAAAAGTAATTCGATTACATAGATAAGTAAAATACACGGATTTTTCAAAATTCGTACTTTTGGGGTTAAAATGAAAAAAAGGGGATAAAAATAGTACCAATCTAATGACCGCAGCTAGAGTCATGAAATTCGGAGTATACATTCCTCTGAGAGTGTAGAAACGGAAAATAAACGGATTTTTCTAAATTCGTACTTTTTGGGGTTAAAATGAAAAAATGGGATGCAAATAGTACCAATCAAATTAACGTAGCTAGAGTCATGAAATTCAGAGTATACATTCCTCTGACTGCGTAGACACGGAAAATTCGAAATTAGTACTTTTAAGGGATACAATGGTACAGAGGGATAAAAATAGTACCAACTAAACGACTACAGCTAGAATGATGAAATTCTAATTGCGTAGAAACGTCAAGGGGATAAAAATGGTTCCAACCAAATGGGCGCAGCTGGAATCATGGAATTCAGTGTATACATTCCTCTGACTGCATATACACGCAAAATAGAAAGTTTTTTTCCAAATTCGGCAAAAATTGGTTGAATCATGAAGTTAGGTTATTTTGCACTATGTACGTCAGATAATGGATTTTCAAAATGTGTACTTTTGGAATTAAAAGAGAATGGAATTACTACCAACTGTAGCGCCCACTATCTACCAATATTTATGGCTTTGAAAATATTTTTGAAAATATAAATATAAGAATATTTATTTTTTCAATTGATGTATTGGTAACATTACATTATAAGCGTGGTTGGAAATAATAAATATTTTATATTTATTTATAAAATTAATTTTTCAATATTTGTATTTGTTTTGGTTTGGCTATATTAAAAAAAATTATATTTTCCTGTTATATTACTGCATTTCTACGAAAACCGACAACCTCTGTGGAATTCAATCGATGGTGAAGGGTATATAAAGTTCGGCCCGGCCGAACTTAATGCCGTTTTTTTCTAGTTATTAATGTTTTTGTTATAGCAGCCTGTTATACCGGCTTAAGGAAAAACAACCCTAATATAACACTTTACCCCTGTTCTGTTCAGTACATTGAAAACGGTTTTAAGATGTTTGTGAAAATACTACAATTAATGAAATCACTACCATTGACGAATGTTCCTACAACGAATTGACACATTAGGTGCGTTTACACATGAATATATTTTGTATTTATTTATTCACACAGATCGATGTTTGACAATAAAATTTTTAATAAAATTTTGGTAAATAAACAACAATGCAAAACGCAGACAAATAGTATTATACTGATTTAAAATGCTGGGGGTGACTTAGTCCCCTCAGGACCACCCGTCCTACGCCAATGAAATCATGCCTCAGTCGACACAGAAAATAATTTTTTAGGTCTCGGGAACAAAATTTGTATTTTATATTTATTTGTCATACGTGTTTGTCTCTCTCACAATAATCGTTTTACACAATATAAAGGCTATTAAATAGTCGACAAAGTGATAAAACACAATTGAAAGCTTACGGTATGGAGACCAGCAAGTCAGAAAGTCATTTCTTTTCAAATCTTGTTAATAAAAATATAAAAAAATAAGGACAGGCATAGAAAATCGATCGGAATAATAAACATTGATGCGATATACCCACTTTTTTTACAAATTGTTGACTTTACTCAACATTATCAAGAAACTCTTGTTGTATCAAAAAATTGTGTCAAAGCAATTTTTGCAAAAAAAAATTTTGAAAAGTTTACAAAGCAAATACATACATTCTTGGCTTATCATACCGCACTCGTAAATACCATAAAGAATATTTCGTCATCGCGAAAAGGGCTGATTTTCACCCATTCTCTGTCACAGCAATATGAGCTTCGCTATCGCTGCCTTAATCGCACCCAACTGTTGGAGCACGGCTGTCATGCCGATCATATCTACGAAAATGAACCGGAGATTCATACGCTCATGGATGCGCCCCTGAAGGATTACGAGCTAACCAACAACAGAGCTGTACAAGTTCAACCGCAACGTGTCTATTTGAAATTGGTGAAATGTAAGTAAAAATCGCTCCTTTCCGTTTTTTTTTTTCAAAAATAATCATAACATTTGTGCGATCAAATAAATCATTGTATGAATGGAAGTAGACTTGGCACGGCAGAGAGCATGAGAGTACCTACCGTAAGAGAGAGATAGACCTTTGAGAGCGGTCTCTCTCTCGCTCTCTGTGTATCTCGAGATAAGATAATACGTGTCCAAATATTATCTAATGGCATAGTTTTCCGTTGCTACCTCGTATGACATGTTGTTGTTGTTGATATTTACTATTTACGGTAGGTTCTCCATTCTTATCATTGGCGGTACAATGCCATGTCATGTTTGTTGTGTTTTGTTTCTGTTTTGGAGTCGAAGGTTTGTTTTAGATCATGTTTCTCTGCTCTCTTAACATCATCACTACTGTTTTGATGATGGTTGCTCCCTCCCCTGCTCTCATTGCGGCGTGGTATTTATGTCACTCATTAATTTGACATTCGTTTATTTGTTTACCTTTGAGATTAAGTGGGACACGGTTTTGACACCCTTTTCGCTGTTGTTGTTGTTGTTGTTGGTTATCATTTGTTGTTATGGCGGAGGAGAATGTAGTACGTGGAGATAAAAAGAACACCGTGATGCAAGATTGATTAGATTTTTATTGCCGACTATTGATACTGTTCAAATTACAGGGTGCTCAAAAGTAACTGTATGATTTAATTATGCCATGAGCAAAGAGGGGTGGGTTGTATGGGAATTTTAGGAGTTCGATTAGGTTATGCTAGAACCCAATATTTAGTGAGGTTCGGAAAAAATTCATGAGCCAAAAATTGGGAGGGTTGGTGGGGTTAGAGTAAGAGGACGTTCATTGGGGTCTAAGCTGAGGGAAAAGGGGTAAAAATACACAAAAAGCCCCAAAACTGCCTCGTTCCCAGAGGGGTTAAATATAAGACCGACCCCCATTAATTTTGCCTCCCCACCATTTGTTCCGAACAACCTTACCACCTATACCCACTCCTTAATGGGGATCCCATACAAAAAATTTTTTAATAAAATTTACTCCCACGACTCTAACTGCCCCAAGTAGGCCCCTAGTGGAGTCAAATGTATGACCAATCCCTAATACTTTTTCAGCCCCCATATTTTCTCAGAACGTACCTACCCTCTATCTTCGACCCTTAAGGTTTTTTCATTTTTTATATTTTTTTAATGAAGGAAAGGCTCTTTCCTAGTCATCCCTAGATGATTTTAATTAATTTTTCCATTAATTTTCTCTCCCCAACATTTTCCCCAAAAATACCAGTCCCCTATCTCCACTCCATAATGGGGCTTCCATACAAAAACTACATTTTTATAAAATTTGCTCCCACCACTGAAAAAATATTGGGAGTCGGTCATACAGTAGACTCCACTAGCTGCATCCTTGGACAAGTAAGAGCGGTGGGAATAATTTTATAAAAAAGTAATTTTTGTATTGGAGCCCCACTAAAGAGTGGTGATAGGGGGTATGTGTGTTCGAAAAATATGTTGGGGAGGGAACATTAATGGGGGTCTGTCTTACAGTTAACCCCTCTGGGGACGACTCCGAGGCAGTTTTGGTTTTTTTTTGTGTATTTGTACCACTTTTCCTTCAACTTTGACCCCGATGAGCGTCCTCTTACTCTAAACCCCACCAACCCCGTTTTTTGGCTCATAAACTTTTTTTCCGAACCTCACAAAATAGGGGGCTAGAAGCACATCAAAATCGAAAAGTCGTGCACTATCCCACCTCTAATAAGCACTAATCTCTTACGCTGCACTATGGACCGTATTAGCGATTTGAGAGACATCTGTAGAAATCATCCAGCCTGAAAGATTGAGATATTTGATTAGATCTCTAATATCAATTTCCAATATCTCGTGGTAATTGATTCGCAAAGGAAGTGCACGAGTAGCAGTGATCATTGCAGTTTAATTCGCCGCGCATGGTTTCCAATTTACCAATGACCAGCCAGCATTGCGATTACTCCTTCTATTGTGATTTAGAATGCCTCTGTTTCTCTGATTTCTCAAAGCGAGCTGGGTTACTGTTTTCATCATAGAATTCTTCCACTTTAAGTTAGCTCGGTCTAGGTAGTGCACAACTTTTAACAGATCTTATCGGCTCGACTGTCTACAAAAATTCCTGCCACTTGCGCCTATAAAGACAACTTTACTGCAAGCGTCCCTAATTGCGAAGACTTCCGCCTGAAAGAATCTGCAGCATTGATATTCGATAATTTGGTATTGGTAGTGACTTCTCTCGTTTTACATCAAGCTTCCACAGAGATCGCACTATAGATGTTGTTGTAGATGGGTTCTCATCCGACGAGCAAAGGTTAACCACAAGAGTACCACAAGGCTCTGTCCTTTCCCCCTCCCTTTTATTTTACTTTTCATCGGCGACCTCTTGGATCGGACTTCGAATCCAATCTACTCATTCGCGGATGACAGCAACCTTTGTCATACTTAATCGATAATAGACCAAGTCGTTAAGAAATTTAGGACAAAAGGCGATTGATGGATGAGTCACTCAATCAGGATTAAAAGGACATTTCCGAATGGGGACATGTGAGTAGAGTAGATTTTAATCCACGTAAGGCCAGCGCTCAATGTTGTCTCACAAGGGATTCAGTGATCCAACGGTGTCGTCGATTTTAATGAACGGTATAGATATTGAGCAACCAGATACACTTGATGTTCTAGGCATGAAAGCACGTTGGACAAAACATGTATTTGAAGTGTCGAAAGAACCATTCAGGTGTCTAGGCTTCTTAAACCAGTGTAAGAAGTACTTCACTCCCTCTGATCTTCTCAATATCTACACTACCTACGTCAGACCAAAGATGGAATATATCTCCCATATATGGTCGGGCGCTCCGGGTACTTCACTGGAGCTAATTGGCCGTGTCCAGAGGAGGGCGATGGTGCCGATGGGTGATGGTAGGATATCCAGTTCTATTGCTTCCCTTGAACATTTTCGTAATGTGGGTGGTGTGTCCTTGTTCTATCGATACTTTCATGGTGTTTGTTCTTCGGATATTCGTGATCTTATACCGCCCATGAGAACGTTCGGTAGAGATACGCGACTTTACAGGAACTCTCACCCATTTGTTGTTGATGTTGGACAACCGACCGCACCACACATTACAGAATGAATTCGTTCTTCGCCCGCACTATCCGTATGTAGAATCGACTTCCCGCAGATATCTTCCCAGCTAATTATGATATTCAGAAGTTTTAAACAATAGTCAACAAACACTACTCCTTTTTTCCTCCTCCCAATACCGTATATTCCTTCCACCAACGCAATGCGCTGGCGGAGAGTTGGTTCAGTGAAAAAAAAAATGGTTATCGCATTTGCCACTCCATCCTTGAAGGGAATATGACTTCGAATGGATTTGCGAAAGTCATCTTATGGGTACTGTAGGTGGTTGACGTATGTGAGGAAGTTTTTCAAGAAAGCGGACATGTCCGTATGTTCTTTTTCTCCAAGATCCTGTCGCAGATGGTTGTCATAATGTACATGTCGATAGGTAGGATGTGCAGCATATTGAAAATTACTTTCATTGATAGATACGCAATCACTCAGAAAGTCCTATACTACCTGATCGTAGAACACTATGTAGTGCATTCATATTCGTCCCTACCAGTACTCCAAAAGTTATTGGAGAGCTTACTATGGCTGTATACATCCGCAAGACTATGTTTGGCTTGAGTCCCCAGCGGCTACCAAACATTTTGTGACACGTGTAATGGACCAGAGTAGTTTTCTTTACTCGATGTCCAGCGTTTCGCTTCCAGGATAGCTTCAAGTCAAGGAAAACGCTCAAATACTTCGCGTGGTCAGATAGGGGGAGCTCACTACCATATAAACCTGGTACGGTAAAAGTTTGTAAAGAGTACCAGTCCCGTTTTATTAGGCTCCACTCCAGACCTTGTTATTTGTGCTTCATGCGAGCTCTGTTTCGTGGTTCAATTGAAGGGAATATTGACTGAAGACAAAATTTCCCCAGAGGCAATTGCCATACAGAGCGTAAAACAATCGACTCATCGTTGTAATTTCAATATTTAACAATAAAAAAGACGAACGATCTTCGCCCCTTTTAGCAATAACGCGTTTTTTGGGGAACTTTTCTTCCAACAACTTCAATAGAATGTCTGAAATGTATCACGTTTCGCCGTCTTCTTGGAATAACATGTCCAGGTTCTTATCCAATTCAATTGAGGACAACAATGTCAGTTGTCATGATCCGATTTCGTTCGCCACAGACTTTCAGTCGACGTGACACTCTTGTTTCGGACAATGTGTGGTTCGATATTCAATTTAGTTGGGTGTCAGGGTTCCAGGAAACCGACCGGGCAAGCGAGTCTACAATTTCCACCGGAATTTAATTGCTATCGACATGTAAGCTGCAGCTCAGGCGGAAAGCATTGTTAATGGCGATCAGCAGGTGGGCAGACCTGAGCAAGTGTAGTATCGTGTATGATATGAGAGGTCCACATATCTTCTTTCACTTACCATATTTCAGTTGTCTACGTTTATGGATGCACAATGCATAACACGCCTGTCCAGATATCATTAATGATACTGGGTTAGTATTATTTGAAGGCTGAGCGACTTGGTCAGTATGGATGAAGACAGGATGGGCAATTATAGTATCTTGGGGATGTTCCGGCCAGTGTATGGTATGAGAGGTCCACTTAACTTATTTCACTTAAAATATTTCAAGTATCTAAGTTTTTCGATGGATGCATGAGACGCATGTCCATAGGTATCGAGTGGGAGTTGAGAAGCTATGACTAGACGGCGTTTAGTGATACTTAGTTAGCATTCTTTGATGGCTGGGCGAATTGGTTACTATGGATGGAGACAAGTGGTTTCTGAGTTGTACAGATTCCGACGTGCGTCGTAAGATCCCATGGTATCACAATGAATCTCATTTGAGACTTCTGAATGCCACCACAACTTAACCTAACCAAGCTTCTACGGAAACAATAGATTCTATTCATAATGCTTTAGAAAACTCTCTTACCAAATGTGACAATTTTGTTTGTTTACGAAAACTTTCAACAATAAACGCACCTCATCACTGAAGATGATTATTCCGCCAACATTTGTATTCATGTCCAACTACTCCACAACCCAATCAGCGAATGTTCTTGTGTCAATTGCATCTTATATATTGGCTAAGTTGAGGTCACAGAAGCGCCAAATGTATGATTGCGTTGCGAAGCATTGAGAGGATATGGCTTGCGGCCACTTTTGGTCCAACCATTTTGACCAACAGACGTTGACGGCGAAGGCCCCATTAACATCGTTTTCGAAGAAGTATAGAAACGAAAATTCGTACCAAGCAGTTAACTGCTACCTGATGATCCTCGTATCGACTTGCGCCTTTCCTCCAAAAATTATGCCTCCAAAACAACTTGACCGCAACAGTCTATCAACATTGACCAGCCCAATTGTATCCAAAGTGATTTGACTTTCTCTTTCTACTCTTATCGCTGTAATGCTGACACAATTTTTACAATCCTCTTCAAATATTTCTGAGATGCCTCTCATACACAACTCATTTCCGAAGTTAGACGTAAATCAGAACCACTTATTATTAATTAATTTCTCATAAACCATTTTCGTTCTTCTCTCTCCCTCTCTCTCCAAAATCCAGCTCATCCCGAACGACTAAAGCTCTCCTATCGCCCAGCACGCAATAACCCTTTAGATCTCTACATTCTCATGGATCTTACATGGACGATGAAGGACGATCGAGAGACTCTGGTAAAACTGGGCTCCGAACTGGCCACAACATTGCGAAATCTTACCTCAAATTATCGTCTAGGATTCGGTAGCTTTGCGGATAAACCTGCAATGCCCATGATAATGCCGAACCTACAGGATAATCCCTGTGCAAAAGAGAGACAAGTATGCGAGCCGACCTATGGCTATCGGCATCATTTGCCACTGACCGAAGACGAACAAAATTTCGTGAAGTCCGTCAATGCCAGCAAGGTTACGGGCAATTTGGATAACCTGGAAGGCGGTTTGGACGCACTCATGCAGGTGTTGGTGTGCCCCCGGGAAATAGGCTGGAAAGAGGTGGCACGTAAGGTGGTCATATTGGTGACCGATGGTTTTATGCATTTTGCGGGAGATGGCCTGCTGGCGGGCATTACCAAAAAGAATGACAAAAAGTGTCATTTGAGCGAAGAGGGGGAATATTTGGCTTCTTTGGTCTACGATTATCCCTCGTTGGAGGAAATCTATCGGGAATTGTTGAAACGCAAGATAAGTGTTATCTTTGCCGTAACCGAAGACGTGGTGCCCACATATCGTGAGATCAGCAATCTAATGAAGGAAATAAGTAATGTGGAGATATTGAGTGAGGATTCTTCGAATATTTTGGAATTGATAAAGAAGAGGTAAGAAAGGAATATGAATATGATACCCGGAATAATATTTCAGCTTATAATATACATATGCCTTTGCTTTGGTTGCAGTTACGAAAGCTTCATCAAGAGAACTCAATTTTCCGACAACAGCCCGGATTTCATTAAAGTCGAATACGAAACTGACTGTGGCGGGCAATTCTCAACCCTGCGCAAGCGCAACTACTGCAACGATATGGAATTGGGCAAGACGGTGGATTTCTATATCAATCTAACACTGACGGATTTTCCCAAAAATGGTGTTTATGTAAGTTTGTGGATTTAATGCGAGAGATGTTGGTTTTTATTTGTATTCTCTGGTGTCTTACAGACCTATAAAATTCGCATTGATGAATCGGCATTGAATGAGTTTATGGAAATCGAGGTGGAAATTCAAAAGCCATGCCCTTGCGTTGAAGCGGCTGAACCCAATGATGAATACGCTCGTTTTCAGTGTAACGAAAATGGTTTCTTGCAGTGTGGCATGTGCCAGTGTGATGCGGCATGGTAAGTTGCGCGAAATATGAGTGGTATGAACTTAATTTTGCATTGCATTCGGCTCGGGTTTTTGCATCCCTCATCAGATCTTCAAAGAATACTGAAGTCGAGTCACTAAACGACGACTTCTATATGCTCCACGCTTACAATCTCCCCCTCCTCACAGCATCTAACTGTTTCTTTTAATTCTCTGCCTCAGGACAGGCACCTTCTGCACTTGCCCCACTGATCCAACAAATGCCACCACTACCGAAGCCATCGAAAATCTCTGCCGGCGACCTTATGACATTGCCAGGCCTGATGACTTGGGTCCGGTCTGCTCGAATCGCGGCGAATGTGATTGCGGCTCATGTTTTTGTTTCTCCGGCTACGAGGGCAAGTTCTGTGAATGTCCCGAATGTGATGTCGACTGTGATCTGGAGAGGGCCGATTGCATTTGCGGACAATGTGTGTGCAAATATGGCTGGTCGGGCAACCGTTGCAACTGCAAAGAGAGTACGGACGGTTGCATTGGACCAACGGGTGAGATATGCTCGGAACGTGGCTACTGTGAGTGCGGCGCATGCGTCTGTGACGAGCCGTATTTGGGGAAATTCTGTGAAATCGGTTCGGAAACGGAAAACAAATTTTGCACATTCTATGAGCCGTGTGTGACGTGTCTGATCGAAGAGAAAACCGAAGTGGGCAAATGTGAGAACATAACCGAAATATGCGCGAAGGCGGAGAAACATGAACGTTTCACCACCGTCTTTGTGACAGAGGAATTGGGTAATTTACTCGGATTATTTGGTCTTTGATAATTAACTCTTTGTGTGTTCTCTTTTAGATATTGATAATCGCTGTTTGGCCCGCGTCGAGAATAAATTTGGCATTAAATGTGATCATTATTTCAGCTATCAGATCTTGGATCATTTGGAAAATTATCTCTTGATTCAGATTAACGTGTGTGAGCCCATCAATTATATGGCGGTCATCGGCTTTGTCTCGGTGGCCACATTCATTTTGGGCCTTTTAATCATTTGCATTATTTGGGCTTGCATTCGGGCCAAAGACGCTCGAGAATATGCCCGTTTCGAGGCAGATCAGCGCAACAGTTATCTCATGGAGAGTCCCATTTATAAGGACCCCATCGGCAGATATATTGTACCGAAAGAGGTGAATCGCAAACAAAGCAATCCATTTTCATAATGAAAAGCTAAAGCTTTAGCTATTAAGAGATATAAATGACAATAAATTAGCTTTAGAGAATAAATGGTAGGGTGTGTTAATTTTTTGAAAACGTAAACCTAAAACAATAGAAAAAATGAATTTTAAATTGGAACTGAAATACCCTCCATCTCCCACTTGTTAACACTGGAGCCCAGATTTGCGTCGTTAATGGGGACCGAAGAAATGCGACGCAAATCGAATCACTTTTTTCGGTATAAATGTGGATTGGGTCAAAAATTTAAATATATAGTAAAAAAATAGATTTTTTATAAGAAAGTCAATTTATTTCATTCCATTTTATTTATTTGTAATTGACAAGTCAATTCAACAAATATCTTTAATTATTATAAAAAAATAAGAAAATATAAATTTACATAAAGACATAACAAACATTCATTCATATTCACATATAAAAGAAAACAGAAATTCTAATTTGAGATTATGTTGAGATATCTTCGTCTGATAAATCTAAATCAACAATACTTGTATCCTCTTGATTAAGTGTTCGTGGGCCTTTGTCAACAAAGTTGCCTAAGGTTTGTTGAATTTTTATAGATTTCTTTTGTGCATAGATTTCCTTATAACAACTTATTGCGTTATCAACCGATGATGCTACGCCTGAGCTACGATTTTCGTCGGGATCATTATCAGCAACTATATCCATTACCTGTGAAATCAATTGCATAGCTTTGGAAATAATGGCAGTTGTAAATTTTTTGTCTTCTATTGCAACATCAGTTATTATAATGTCTTCCTCTAACGCATGTTGAACATCAATGGCTAATAAACTTTCATTATCAAGCTCCTCTCCGTGAGATAACAACAGTTCATTAATGTCATCTTCCTACATTCCATCGAAGTCCGCTTCTCTGGCTAAATCAACCAACTCTCTACAAACATTTTGAACGTCATTAACACTAGTGAATGGTAATCGAGGACAAGAATCGATTCTCGATCAACTATTTTTGAATCCGATTCTTAGAATCGAAGAATCGACTATTCTGAATAATATATAATATATATAGTTTTTGGAAAACGTTTATAGATTTTTTCCGATCTATTGAATGATACCATCACAAAAATATATAATTTAATGTTCACCTTTACTTTTAGGAATTAAAAATCAATTTAACATTTCGAAATCTGCGGACACTTTTATTTTTTTAATATTTTTAGAAGAAAGTTGTCTATAAATTTATCAAATTTCAAACTATTGCTTTTCTTCGTTTTTGAGATATTGAATTTTAAAGTTAGTTTCTCATTTTTTTCGCCTAGACTATGTTTTGACATTTGTCACTTATTTTGAGGTCTTTTAAGTACTGATGAATTCGATCAAGTTAAATATTACACAATATTTCATCAAAACAAACACCTTTTAATTAACACTAACATGAAAACAACTATAAAAAATTGTTCTAATGATAGTTTCATTAGTCAAATGCGATTTTAGCGACGACCGATGTGGTATGAATATATCAGATTTTCTCGAAGATCTTGATATTAAAATGTAAATGATATGCAAAAGTTCAGGAAATTGCATTGTTGGTAGTGAGCAATGATAAAGAAAAAATCGACTGAACTAATTCACCGTATTTTCAGTATATGTTAGATTTTTTATTGGTGTTACTAACAATTCGTGTTTACCTAACATATAATACTTTATTTCACGAAATATAAATAATATTATAATAGAAAACTATATTGGTTTACGTGGCCGCTCTCACCATTTTGAATAAAACTTTCTACATGGATCAATTCTGTATAAATAATATTTCCATAAGCACTTAAAAATACTTTTCCATCGGCAGTTTGATTTATGCATATTTTGTATAATATGTTAAATCATTATCGTCTACTACTTTATCCGATATTTCCATTACAAACGATCTATCTAGCATTGGGATGTATTTTTACGCAATAATTTAATTTTTCCAAATGCTTGGACTGTTTGGAGGCACGAAAACCCCAGTGTTTGGTACATATTAAGCTCCTAACCTTTATACCACTGTCAATTTTTAATATCAATTCCACACTTAGTGTCATTTCCTTTTGTTTAATTAATAAAATTGCAGCTTTTAAATTTCACAACTTGTTATCACCGAAAGTACGTACAAAGTTAGTACATACTTTTTGGGTGTTTTTCATTAAATTAAATTTCGATTCCCCAGCATCGATAATCGATTCCAGTATAAAGTTGGGCGCATGTAATCGAAAAGAATCGTTTTTGATCCCTCAGAATCGATTCTCGATTAGAATCGGAATCGATTTACCATTCACTAATTAACACCATATACATCTCTATTAATGAATTCTGGCCATAATTGCCGCCAACTTCCTTTCTTATTTGTAGGGGGTGAAATGGGGCAAAATAGCGATAAAAATAGTACATATCAAACGACAACAGCTAGAAACTCGAAATTCGGTGCGAACAAACCTCTAATTGAGTAGAAACATAATCTAAAAGTATTTTTTCTAAATTCGTACTTTTAAGGGTAAACTGGGAATAGAGGGATAAGAATGGTACCAAACAAACGGCTGCACCTAAAATAATGAAATTCGGTGTATACATTCCTCTGATTGCGTAGACATGTAAAAAAGGGGATTTTTCGAAATTCGTACTTTTAGGGGATAAAATGGAAAAAGGGATAAAAATTGTACCAATCAAATGAACGCAGCAAGAAACATGAAATTCGGTGTATACATTCCTCTGACTGCGTAGATACTAAAAATAAAAATTCGCTCATTCAATGGATAAAAAGGGATAAAAATAGTACCAAGTAAACAACTACAGGCAGAATGATAACATGCAGTGTGTGTAGACACGTAAAAAAGAGATTTTAGAAAGTCGTACTTTTTGGGGTTAAAATGGAAAAAGGGGGATACAAATTGTACCAACCAAATGACCGTAGATAGATTCATGGAATGCGGTGTATATATTCCTCTGACTGCATAGACACGCAAAATAAAAACGATTTTTCCAAATTCGTACTTTTTACAAAAATTGGCTGAATCGTGAAAATTGGTTTAAGTCTTGCACTGTGTACGTGAGAGATAATGGATTTTCAAAATTTGTACTTGTGGAATTAAAATAGGATGGAAATGCACCCACTATCTATCAATTTGAAGATTTTTGAAGATTGCTGTCTTAAATTTACTTTTTGAATTGACTTGAAGTATTATTTCGATATGCACAGTATAAACGCCTTGCCTTATAAGCGTGATTGGTTAGAAATAATAAAAATATTATATATATTTATAAAATTATTTTTTTGTTTTTCAATATTTTTATTTGTTTTGGTTTGGCTATATTAAAAAATTAACATTTTCCAGTAATGTTATTCTACCCCCACGAAAATCGATATCCTCTGTGGAATGCAATCCATGGTGCAGGGTATATAAAGTTCGGACCGGCCGCAGTTTTTACTTGTTATATTTTTAATTTGTATATATTTCCAATTTCAGTTCATCTTATATTTTTAGGTCTTGATTTATTGTGAAACAAGTATTCTTTATGGTCACACGTTATTAACCCTCTCATGCCCAGTGAAGTCTCAAATTGCAATTGTTTGAGTTTCATGTATTTCGAAATTATTTAGAAATTCTTCTTATTTTTATTGGATTTCTTCGAGTACAAGAAAAACTGTCTTTGTCATTCGTAGAGATATATACCAAAGATTTTTAAAATGAAGAAACCATTTAAAAATATTTTTTTGTTTAACCAATATCTGCACTATAATGATTTTAAGAAACATCCTGTTACTCATGTCCTGTATGCATTAGAATCCCAAGACTCTATAGAAATCGTATTTAGACTCATACCTCATCAAAAAGCTAACTAAGTTTTATATATTTACTAGCCCCCTGAACCCCCGCCCGCTTCGCTAGACAAGAAAAGAAAAAAAAAACGATAAAATTAAAATCTGCTTTCATATTAATTTTTCTCGTGATCGGTAATATATGTACCAATTATAATCAAGGTTCTTCCCTGAAATACTAAAGAAACGGATATGTTCCATGGAGAACGTTAGTTTACGGCGAATAATTGAAAAAATATCAAAATCAAATTGATTTTTTGTTAAGTGTGATTCTCCTCCTTTCCATTACCTGAACAAAAAAACATCATTCGTAAGATGAAATTACATTACATTCAAAACACATAGAAAATCAATCAAATTGTTCACTAATCAAAGAACACAAAAACTAAAAAAATAATTTAATTTCCGTTTTCTTGACAGAAAACGTGTAATTTTACAAAATTCAAATCAAAAATGCCCCATCTTTCCAATCCCGCCCATTTGTATATTGTCTAAGCAGGTTAACTCACACAACAATATAGGAATCTCGGTGTCGAAATACTCTAAAATCAGTTTTAATTTCATATGGGAAGAGTCACGCCCACTTTCCGCCCATCTTTGCACAACTATTTCCTCTGGATCAACTCGAACAAAATTTCAGCACTCTAGGTCTATGACACCTACTGACCATATTCGATAATATGTTTTAACTTCGTATGTGAGGTACCACGCCCACTTTCCCAATACCGTCCATTTTTGGAACAACTACGCAGGTTTATGTTAGGTGCACTCACACAAAAGATAAAGATGTCATAGAACTGAATATATTCGATAATAGGTTTTAACTTCGTATGGAAGGTACCACGCCCTTTTTTCCAATATCGCTCATTTTTTGGGCACAGTTACGTAATTGATGCTAAATGCACTTACACAAAATTTCAGTATTGTATCTGCCATAGAACGGCATATATTCGAAAATGGGTTTTAACTTCGTATTGTCACAACTACTCACATTGATGCTAGATGCACTTACACAATTTCGAATTAGATTTGCGCTTCTACGTTGTCAGAGGAACTTACACACCACATTTTACGACAATAGCTCCAATACTTTAGTCGGTACTACTTTTATCCCTTGGTGCTCAGCCCCTATAAGAAAATTTCGAAAAAAATCCATTTATATTGCGCTTTACACACAATTCACACTCCAAATTTCCCGACTATAACTGCAATGCTTAAATTGGAACCCATTTTGTCCCGCCTACCCGCTAAAAAGTACAAATTTCGAACAATCCAATTATACTGCGCTTCGACATGGTGAGAGGAATTTACATACCAAATTTCACGATTCTAGCTGTAATACTTTAGTTGGTACCATTCTTATCCCTTTTTGTCCCGCTCGCCCCTTAAAAGTACAAATTTCGAAAAATCCAATTTTACTGCGCTTCTACATGGTCAGAGGAATTTACATACCAAATTTCACGATTCTAGCTGTAATACTTTAGTTGGCACCATTTTTATCCCGCACGCCCCTTAAAAGCACAAATTTCGAAAAATCCAATTTTACTTCGTTTCTATATGGTCAGAGGAATTTACTTACGAAATTTCATGTTTCTAGCTGTAATACTATATAATAGTTGGTACCATTTTTATCCCTTTTTGTCCCGCTCGCCCCTTAAAAGTACAAATTTCGAAAAATCCAATTTTACTTCGTTTCTGTATCGTCAGAGGAATTTACATACCAAATTCCACGATTCTAGCGGTAATACTTTAGTTGGTACCATGTTTATCCCTTTTTGTCCCGCTCGCCCTTTAAAAGTACAAATTTCGATAAATCCAATTTTACTGCGCTTCTACATGGTCAGAGGAATTTACATACCAAATTTCACGATTCTAGCTGTAATACTTCAGTTGGCACCATTTTTATCCCACTCTCCCCTTAAAAGTACAAATTTCGAAAAATCCAATTTTACTTCGTTTCTATATGGTCAGAGGAATTTACATTCCAAATTTCACGTTTTTAGCTGTAATACTTTAGTTGGTACCATTTGTATCCCTTTTTGTCCCGCTCGTCCCTTAAAAGTACAAATTTCGAAAAATCCAATTTTACTTCGTTTCTATATGGTCAGAGGAATTTACATACCAAATTTAACGTTTCTACCTGTAATACTTCAGTTGGTACCATTTTTATCCCTTTTTGTCCCACTCGCCCCTTAAAAGTACAAATTTCGATAAATCCAATTTTACTGCGCTTCTACATGGTCAGAGGAATTTACATACCAAATTTCACGTTTCTAGCTGTAATACTTTAGTAGGTACCATTTTTATCCCTTTTTGTCCCGCTCGTCCCTTAAAAGTACAAATTTCGAAAAATCCCTATTTGTAGCTCTTGGCCAGTGCAAGAAACTCACCGATTTTCATGTTTCTAACTACTGCCGTTTAGTCAGGACGAAGGTTCGATGTTTATCCCTTTTTGGGTCATTTTACCCCCTAAAAGTACGAATTTCGTAAAACCCTTTCTAAGTCGACGTCTACGTCATATTTGGGAACTACCCTGAAAATTTCATGACCCTGGCTTCAGCCGTTTGGTCTGGGGCTGGTCAATGATAAGTCAGTCAGTAACGCAACTCTTTTATATATATAGATTAAGAAGAAAATTCGGGCATGAGAGGGTTAATTTGATTTTCCGCAAATTGCTTGGTAGTTGCCACCTGGTTTGTACTAAATCAAAAGGAAGCTAAATCGTTTGAATCGGCCTTTAGTAAACCCTTTAGCTAATTGATCCACATTACACAAATTATTTTTTTTTTGATATTTTTATTTTTAATATTTTTTATTATTTTTCATCATTTTGCCATTTGCATAAAGAAAATGTTAAAAATAATTTAATTTTAATTTAGCATATTTATTTATATGTATATATAATATGTAGTATATAAATTTAAGAATACACTTTAAAACTGTGTGCGTGTGTGTGATCAAATGCATGAAAAGAAATTGTGAAACGGCGGAGAAATGACTCGATTCGACATAATCTTGTAGAGAGAGAAGTGAGGAAAGGGAACAATAGGTTTGGGATGACATTTAGGGCGGGAATAAAGGAAAGAAATGAAATGAAAAGTTTTAAGGAATGGGAAGATGGGAATTATGGGGAATTATTGGGATATAAGGAATTTAGGGGATTTTTAGAGGAGGACAGCTTTTTGCAAGGGAAGTGAATTTTATATTGGTAAGAAAGGGGATTTTCATGAAAATGAACAGAGAAAAAGGAAATATTTTTGAAAGGGGAAGACAAATGCAAACCATACGTGTTTACATTGGGAATTGGAAATTGTTTTTTTTTTTTTTTGATATTTTTTTCTATGGAAAATATTGGATAAACCCCTGATTGTTTGTTTTTCTCTAATTTTTTTTTCGAAAAAAATTACAATTAATATTATTATTATTATTATTACAACTACGATTAATATCACTTAAAAGATTTAGCATTACTTAGAAAAAGGTGTTATTGTGCAAAAATAGAAAATATGACATGACATGGAAGTAAGGAAAACTCTATATTCTTAAAGAACCACTCTTCGACGTCATATCACAGTACTTAACGGAATATCCATTCATTCATTCATTCTTGCATTCCTTGGTCAGCTAACTTAGTTTTTCTTTTCTTCTTCCAAATTTCTTTCTTTCTCTTTTTCTTTGCCTAACTACAACTTACAACTAAGCGTAAAATAATTAAAAGAAAACAAATGCCAATTTGAATAAATTAAAAGCATATTATGAATACTTAAAAAGCTAAGACCTCTTAGGTTTACTAGACTAAATAGGGGGGGACTGTTCCTACAGATAACAACAATCACCACACCCCAAACCCCACCCACCCATACATAGCAAGCAGGTCACTTATTTATAAAACTCTCTCGCCCAGTGAAGGCGAGCGTTTTATCAGCAAAGTTCCTGCCTTGGTCAAAGGCGAGGCATCCTTGTAGGACGCTGAGATATTCGTGATGAGCGGTGCTGGGGAGCTGGTGTGTACAGGCGTCGTCTGTTTAGTTTTGTTGTACACCTTCAAGAGGGATTTTTGAGCCACACCATGTGGTGAGGCATCGGGCACTAAACGCTTGAGCAGACCAGCAATGCAGCCCCAGGGGAATGTCCTGCAGGAGCAAGAAGAAGAAGAAGAAAAATATAATTGTTGAAAAATTTGTAAATGTGAATATTTTGTTTGTGTTGTTGTACTTTACCATTTGAAGGATAACATGAATTGCAAATAACCGGGGATTATGGCAATCTTTTCATTTTTCTTAATGGCCGTAATGACACGATCAGCAACATCGTTGCCATTCAAGGTGGGCACCCAACTGCAAAGAGAGAAGAGGTTTAGAATTAGTAATTGGTTTTCAGATAATAAAATTTATATTCTGACAACGGATTCTGAAAGAGGAGAGGAAAGAATATATAGGGTCCGCCAAATAACTTTTTTTTTTGAAAATGCTATAAAAATACTACTGAATATTTTCTCAAATTTCTTTTTTATTT
Organism: Polietes domitor; assembly: GCA_947397865.1. Lineage (NCBI taxonomy): Eukaryota > Metazoa > Arthropoda > Insecta > Diptera > Muscidae > Polietes > Polietes domitor. The sequence goes on along the minus strand of OX377619.1, from coordinate 40,868,289 downwards.
GAAAGTACAATCCTTCCGGTTAATTATGGAAAATAATTTCATTCAAATGGCTGCCTCGGGCACCCCACAAATAATAGTCCAACAGTTGAATAGTTGAAAAAAACGTTAGATGGCGGACCCTATATATAGAGGTCATTTTAGAGAGAGGGGCTCACTATTACCCCATTTTGCAATGTGTTCAGCAATATCACCTAAAAAACTACGAGGAACATTTTTGTAGAAATGTTTAACCCTCTATCACCTCAATATAAGGGTCTTTTTGGTCCTTTTTGCGAAAAAGGGTTAAAAAACACCCCTAAACCATAAGTTTGACTGGTCAAAATGTTCTACAAAAATATTTGCCATAAAATTCTATTATAAGTCTCTGAATATATCAATAGTCAAAACTCAACTTAAATGCCAGAAATAAGTCAAAACTTTAAATTAATTTTAGGGTTAATTTCGTACTTTTCCGAATTTGGTCTAAATTGTCTCAGAAAACTGAATTTTAGGGGGTTGGTGTGTATGGAAAAAAAATTCTACGTCAAATTTCACTGTAAGTCACCGAACAAAAGAAAACTGTACAGATAATGCATATAAATACAATTTGCAAATAAAATTTTTAAAATAAAAATATTTATTAACTTTTTCTTTAAGGTCTGGGTAATTTTCTAAAATAAGATTTTCTAAAAAATATTTGACATAAAATTATACTTTCGGGCTCTAAATATGCCAATAGTGAACATTTAACTTAAATACCAGAAATAAATCAAAACTTAAAACTCATTATTGGGTTAATTTCGCACTTTTTTCAAATTGTCCCAAAACTGTCCCATAAAACTGAATTTTAGGGGGATGGTGTGAACGGAAAAAATATTCTACGTCAAATTTCATTATAAGTCACCGAACAAGCAAAAGGTGTAGATATAATGTATATAAATAAAATGTGGGTATTTATACAAGAAATTATTATTAAATTTTTCTTTGTAATTATATAGAGCAATTCCATGAGAAGCGATCACACAAATTTAGGCTCTCCTCTCTTCTGATATTTTACAAATATTTACATTTCTATATGGCGAATAAAGCTGTATTTTCCGAAATTAAAAAAAAAGAAATTGTATACACTAGGGTGTATCGAAAATAAAGTATTTTTGTAATTTTAAAATTTTTTTAACTTTTTGTAGTATGAGTATGACAAATTATATTTTTACTCCTAATTTTATGCAAATTGGTTTTAGAGGGGGTCAAAAAAGAATATACGTGTATCGGCGTTTTGAAAGTTTTAGAGAGATGGGGTCAATATTTCCCCATTTTGCACATTCTTATGATGAAGCGTCATAGAAAAATTTGTGATCCTTACATTTTAAGTATACAATGTATTCAGCCAAATTATCTAAAACACTACGAGGAACATTTTTGTGGAACATTTTAACCCTTTAGCTCCTTAGTGTAGGGGTCTTTTTGGTCCCTTTTGCAAAAAGGGGTAAAAACACCTCTAAAATGGGGGCTTAACGGGTCAAAATGTTCTACAAAAATATTTGCTATAGAATTCTGCTATAAGTCTTTGAATACACCAAAACTCAAAGCTCAACTTAAATGCCAGAAATATGTCAAAACTTAAAATTCATTTTAGGGTTAATTTCCTACTTTTTCTGAATTGTCCCGAAACTGGCACAAAAAACTTAATTTTAGGGTGTGGTGTGAATAAACAAAAATGTGCCACAAAACTGAAGTTTAGGGGGGTGTTGCGAATGAAAAAAAGCCGCATCAAATTTCACTATAAGTCACCGAACAATCGGAAGCTGTAGATATAATTTGTATATTTAAACATAAAATTATTTCTTAATTATTTTTTTCTTTTAACTATTGGTAATTCTGTTCTGTAATTAATTCCAAGTGAAGCGATCACCCAAATTTTGACTCTTCCCTCCAAGTTCGATTCTGGCGAATAAATCAGCATTTTCTGAATTTCAAAATTTAAGAAATTGTTGATTCTCGGTTGGATCGAAAATAAGGTATTATTGCCGTAAGGCAATATTAAAAAATGTCTAACTTTTTTGTGGTATGAGATACAAAATATATGTATTTCTTTTTTTAATTTCAAGCCAATTGTTTCTAGTCAAATTTTAAAAATATTTTTTTTAATTCACTAGGTTGGGTCGATAAAAAATTGTTGTCACACGATAATTTTAAAAAATTTATAACTTTTTTGTGGTTTGAGATACAAATTTATTTTTGCTTTTAATTTCAGTTTCAGTTTATAGTTTCACAGAAAATTATCAATCTTAAGAATATATTTTTTTTTATATTTTTCTTATTTATTTAAAATTTTTTAACAAAAAATACACCTTATATTTCTGTAAAATGAATTTTATTAATAGCTAATAGTGCCAGTAAGATGATCCATAAGTTTCACGATGGTGTTCCTGGTAGATACTCTAAAACAATTGTAAACGTGCTGGCACACGAAATTAAAAATATTTTGTCTGGGGATTTCCTTAACACGCCATGGTTTTAGTTTAGGCAGATCAGTGTGTTGAAAAATTAGACCTCTCGGCCGAATTTTTACTTTTCATATAGGCTTTAAAAAGACGTGTAAAATTTTATGTATAGGGTGGTCCATATAACCTTTTTAAATTTGAACTACAGATTACTTTGACTCTGAAAGGTAGAATAACATAAATTTTTATTTTTATTTTCAGGTTTATGTTTGACATTTGCAAAATGAGACGCAAAAAAATTGTGATTTACTTCCAAAGTAGTGAGTCTGTAACACAAACTGTAAGAAATGTACATGGAAATTTTTCGAGAAGAGGTCGACCTTCAGTTCAGCCTTCTTGAAGCTTATTTTCATCTCGGTAGCTATGTTAATAAACAAAATTGCTGCATATGACTATTGTCACTGTTTGGTGTGGATATTGGGCTGTACTGGAAAATTGGGCTGATTGGATGAGCCGAGCCGAGCCTGTTGTGTTAACCATATGATTGATATTGTGTTTCATTTTTAAATGGCAAAGTTCTAGTTCACCTTTCCAATAAAATAAATAAGTTAAATAATTTGAATGAATAAGCAGTACTTTTTTATAGCCGATTCTAATTTAAAATTTTAAATAGCCCATCCTATATAAAGTATTTTTGTCGTAATTAACTTTTTTGCGGTATACATATTTATACACTCCATGAGAGGATTATGGCTTTGTGCATTTATTTGTAACACCCAAAAGGAAGCGATATAGACTCATTGTTAAGTATACCGATCGCCTTAGAATCACTTTCTGAGTCGATTTAGCAATGTCCGCCTGTCTGTCCGTCTGTCCATCTATTGTTGTAATCAAATTACAGGTCGCAATTATAGTCCGATCTTAACAAAAATTGGCACAAGTAAGTTTTGTGGATCAAGGACGAACGCTATTTAATTTGAGGCAAATCGGTTCAGATTTAGATATAGCCCCCATACAAATGTCGCTCCCGATTTGACATTTTCCGCTCTAGAAACCACATATTGTAGCCGATTTTCTTTAAATTTGGCACAACATCTTATAATCCAACTAGAAACACATATAGATTTTTCGAAATTCGTACTTTTAAGGGCAAGCGGGACAAAAAGGGATAAAAATGGTACCAACTAAAGTATTACAGCTAAAAACGTGAAATTTGGTATGTAAATTCCACTGACCATATAGAAGTAAGTAATATTGAATTTTTCGAAATTTTTACTTTTAAGGGGCGAGCGGGACAAAAAGGGATTAAAATGTTACCAACTAATGTATTACAACTAGAATCGTGAAATTTGCTATGTAAATTCATCTGACCATATAAAATCGAAGTAAAATTGGATTTTTTCGAAATTTGTACTTTTAAGGGGAGAGCGGGAGAAAAAGGGATAAAAATGGGACCAACTAAAGTATTGCAGATAGAATCGTGAAATGTGGTATGTAAATTCCACAAGTAAAGATAGATTTTTTCAAAATTTGTATTTTTAGGGGGCGATAGGAATAAAAATGGTACCAACTAAAGTATTACAGCTAGAATCGTGAAATTTGGTATGTAAATTCCTCTGACCATGTAGAAGCGCAGTATAATTGAATTGTTCGAAATTTGTACTTTTTAGGGGGTAGGCGGGACAAAAAGGGTTCCAATTTAAGAATTGCAGCTATAGTCGGGAAATTTGGAGTGTAAACTGTGTGTAAAGCGCAATCTAAATGGATTTTTTTGAAATTTTCTTATAGGGGGTGAGCAACAAGGGATAAAAGTAGTACCAACTAAAGTATTGGAGCTATGGTCGTGAAATGTGGTGTGTAAGTTCCACTGACAACGAGAAGCGCAATTCTAAACGAATTTTTGTAATTTTTTACTTATAAACAATGAGCGGGATAATAATAGTACTAACTAAAATAATTCAGCTATAATCGTGAAATTTTGTGTTTAAATTTCTCTGACAACGTAGACTTGCAACATAAATGGATTTTTCGAAATTTGTACTTTTAAGTTGCGAGCGTGACAAAAAGGGATAAAAATGGTACCAACTTTAGTATTTTTCTGACCATATAGAAGCGCAGTAGTTTGATTTTTCGAAATTTGTACTTTTAAGGGGTGCGCGGGACGAAAAGGGATAAAAATGCTGTACAATCATTAAATTACGCAAGCGCGGAATATAAATGAATATTTCAAAATTTGTACGGGACAACAAGGAATAAATGTGTTACCAAATAAAGTACATATTTTTAGGGGAAGCAAAAACACATTTTACCTATAGTGATTTTTCAAAATGTGTACTTTTTGGGAAAGAAGTGCTAAAAGTTATAATCTGGCTGGCTGAATCTAGAAACATTAGATCGAGGATATAAATGGTTGTAATATTTTGTTCAAAACTTGGTAGAAAATGATAAAAATTATACATACGAAGGAGTTCAGCTAAAATAGTGCATACCGATAAGCACATTCCTTTGACTGTGTGTGAGTGCTAGCTAATAGGAGGTTTCCAAATTACTTTTGTAGATTTATCTATATCCACCAAATGAAAATTAAATAAATACTATCCAAAAACAATGACGGATAAAATTAACAAATAACTGGCTTTTTCGCGTGCGAAGCAGCGGGTACTGCTAGTGATTAATATCGGACGAAAAATTACGGCACTGAATCCAGTTTTGTGAAATAATTTATTGCAGGTGATGGTTTTCACAGCCAAAGTGCTCAAACTCTTTTTACAAAAATTAGCGCTGTGGCGTCAGTTTCATTCCGATGTTCGTCATTTAGGCATCATTCGAAAGCTATTGATTGCAGCTATTTATTTTTTATAATATACTAACAACAAATACGAAAACTTTTTCATTTGTCTCTGTGAAAATCCACAAAAAAATACTATAAACGTTCAATAATTCGACCAATAAGTTACTCAAAATTTATATTTAATGTGCTTCCAAGGTTCTATTACTTCAGATCGATCTAGGAACGAAATATTTTGCAAATCATCATTAAACAAGACAAACTTTATTTTCGTGGGGTGACTCGAAATTGTCGTCCATCTGTATGGACTGCGACCCAGCCTAATCTACATATGTCACAACATAACCAAAGTCATTAGAACTCTCGGAAGCGTTCTTGTTAAATGATCTACCGCAGATAGGTCTTTGGGCAAGTTCGTAATTGTAGTTGTACTTGACTTCTAGTTCTACTGACTTGTAGCTCTACATTCTAATGCGGGTTGTCTATGTATTCTGTGATCTATGACACCTAATAAAGGGTGTTTTTTATTGGGGTATAGAACTTTAAGTTGGCATCACTTTTTTAACTGGCGGCCATTTTGTCAGCTGTCAAGTGATTAATATTTAGTTTGGTTTGCCATTTCATCATGAACAGGTTGACAAAAGAACAACGCTTGCAAATCGTGCAAATTTATTTCGAAAGTAATGGTTCAGTTCGGAAAGTTCACCGCAAGCTCCGTCCATTTTATGGTCGACATAATCGTCCATCAGAGCAATTAATTCGGTTAACCATGGATCGTTTTCGCACTACGTTTACTCTATGTGATAATACGCATCCGCAGAGACGTCGAACAGTGCGCACCGAAGAAACAATTGCCGCTGTAGAGCAAAGTGTTGAAGAGGACCCGAATGAATCGAATTAATTGCTTTGATGGACGATTATGTCGACCATAAAATGGACGGAGCTTGCGGTGAACTTCGCGAACTGAACCATTACTTTCGAAATAAATTTGCACGATTTGCAAGCGTTGTTCTTTTGTCAACCTGTTCATGATGAAATGGCAAACCAAACTAAATATTAATCACTTGACAGCTGACAAAATGGCCGCCAGTTAAAAAAGTGATGCCAACTTAAAGTTCTATACCTCAATAAAAACACCCTTTAGAAGCCATATTAGTTTTCTTTTAACCAGAGCTACTCTTATCATGTCGCAAAATATGATATGGTAATTAATTTAAATTAAAAAAACAATTGCATTTTGCAACTCCTCGAACATTGACGTCCGATTCAACGTTCGTTCGCCCGTCAGTTTTATCAATGGTAATATATTTACATAGCTTTACATGTTCTTTTGATTTTTTCATACATACCGGGCATTGACATCATCAAACATGCCAGTCTGCTGTATAAAGAACGGACACACGCAGGTGGTTTGAATATTGGTGTGACCAAGGACTTCCAGTTCTAGACGCAAAGCTTCATCAAAGCCCACCTTAAATAAGAGACCAAAAGCAAAAACAATCATCAATATTAGCCAATCAAAAACCACAACACACACTATTGCACAATATTTTTAATGAATTCTCAGCAAGTTGTTGTAAAATATTTACATTAACCACCGCCACCACCACAAGAAGACAAGATTCGCAAAAAAGAGAAGAAAAATAAAACTTACAGCCGCAAATTTACTGGCACAATAATCCACCAATTTGGTTATGCCAACATGGCCGGCTAATGAAGCTATGGTTACGATGTGGCCACATTCGTTCTCAATCATTTTGGGTAGAAAAGCTTTGGTTGTCTGTGGATGAAGAAAAAGAAGAAGAAGAAGAAAAACAAATAGAGTTTATGAAAAACGAATAGAAAAATCCACCAAACGCAACAAGGTTAACAAGAACGCTTGGTGTGCAGCGGCCCAGAAAACAAAAAAGTGTGTGTTCACAGTGCAAATGTTTAAATAACATTTAGCAACTGTGTTCTGCTTCCCCCCCACACACCTTATGCTCGGCCATAAGAACTCGAACAGTCAGCTTGGAAACTTACCCAAAAGTGTGCCATTACATTTACATTGAAGGAGCGTTCGATCAAGTGATCGGGGGTATCAAGTAAATGCATGCCCGACACCACACCAGCGTTGTTGATCAGCAAAGAAATCTGCAATAAGAAAAAAACAAACGAAGCGAAACGTTAAGACAAGTTTTTTTTGAATTTGCTAAACTAGAATTATTGAATTCAACGAAATATTGTACGATTTTGAAATTTGTTAGAGACGTGCTAATTGCAAGTGCCTTAAGAACTGTTGTGAACTATACTATGTCGTCGTACATGCTGTATGTGGTTAAAACAAAAGACTCAAGACACAAACGTGAAAATGTGGGGAGGATAGTTGCTACGACACACAGTGTATTATCAGTGACAAAATCCCAAAAAGTTTAAATAAAGGGCATTCAAAAAGATTTTGGCGGTATCGTGGAAAATATATAATATAAATATGGTTGAAAAGTTCATTATTTTAGATGATAGATGGTGTACTTAGCATTGATCAGCGCCCAGACCAAACGGCTGAAGCCACGGTTTTAAATTTTTTGTGTAGTTCCCAAATATGAAGGACGTAGAGACGCGGGCTAAGAAAGGGTTTTACGAAATTCGTACTGTTAGGGGGTAAAATGGCACAAACACGCAACCTTCGTCCTGGCTAAACAGCAGTAGCTAGAAACATGAATTAACATGTTTCTGTTTTTACTTTTAAGGTAGGAAAAGACAAAAGGGGAAAAAATTTTACCAATTTAAGTAAGGCAACTATATTCGTGAAAATCTATATTTACATTTCTCTGACAACGTAGACCTGCAACATTAATGGATTTTTCGAAATTTGTATTTTTAAGTGGCGAGCGGGACCAAAAGGTTTCCCTTGGTACTAACGTATTACATGGTACGAAGTATTACAGCTAGAATGAAAAAGGAAAAAGTAAGTAAATTCCTTTCATCACATAGAAACTAAAAAAATGCATATTGGTACTTTTATGATTGAGCGTCACAAAAAGGGATAAAAATGGTACCAACTAAATTATTGCAGCTAGAATCGTGAATTTTTGTAAATTGGATTTTTCGAAATTTGTTTAAAAAGGGATAAAAGTGGTACAAATTTAAGCATTGTAACTATAATTGTGAAACGTGGTGCAAAAATTGCTCTGACAACGTAGAAGCGAAATTTGGTTTTTATAAGAGATGAGCGGGACAAAAAAGGGACTGTACACAATTCCTTTAATTACGTAAACGCGGAATATAAATGGATATTTCAAAATTTGTACTTATAAGGAAGATGCGGAACGAAAAGGGGATAAACGTGGTACTAAATAAAGTACACATGTTACCTATTGTGATTTTTCAAAATGTGTACTTTTTGAAAAAGAGGTGCAAAAAGTTTTTGAAAAGTGGCCGGATGCATCTAGAAACATGAGATCGAAGATATAAAGGATAGATACGAATAGAGTTCAGCTAAAATAGTGCAATTCAACAAGCACATTCCTTTGACTGTGTATGAGTGCTATATAATAGGAGGTTTCCTAATTACTACCAAAAGAAAATTCAATTAATACTATCCAAAACAGAGAGATGGATAAAACTGAAAACAAATAACTGGCATTTCCGCGTGTGAAGTAGCGAACCAGCTGCTAGTTGGTCTGTATATCGGAAGCCATGTATCGTTGTTGTTGGAATACAAGAACTCTTGAAGTAATAAAAAGTGTAATTTTGTTTCCTTTTCAAACAGTGCACTATGGTCCCAAATCCACTTTTTGTGGCAGAAATTCAAAAAAATTAAAATTGGAAAGTTGTAAATGTGTATATATTTTCTTTATGGCAACACTCCAAGCAATCAAGAAAATATACTGGAGAAAATTAGGTGGCAACACCACAAGCCTGAATGGTACTTAAACTTTGCGGTTCAAAAAAAGTGGGATTAATTTTGATATAAGGCAGTTTTACAAATTAATTAAAATCAAGACTTAAAAAGAAAATAATAAAGTGACTATATTATGAAAATTGACGGCAAGAGTTAGTAGTTGAAAAATTATATTTAACATTTTATGATTATTGTGGTCTTGTAAGTATTCATAGGTATTGTAATTTTGTGATTTGTAGAGAACATAATCTATAAATGTCGTTGACCAAAAGTTATATGTATGACTCAACTTGACTCAAAGTGTAAATGTGAAAGTGTTCGTCTGAGGTTGTAGTTTATGGTGGAATTAATATCTCGTCAGCATTTTTCGGAAAACTCCAAAAATTGTCATTTTATTTTGGCACAGTTTTTGATAAGCCATAGACATATATATGATTATATCTCTGAATTAGTTTTGTGTACGAGACCCATCAATATTTTATTTAAAAGGTATTGAAAGTACCTTTAAAATGGTATACAACATCATTCACCTTTTTGTACATATGTATACATTTTACTTTATTTCTTGAAATAATTATTTAAATTGCAGTTTAAAGTATACTATTTGTATGCCATATTTTGCTTTTGTAATAATGTTTAGAAAACCACATTTTGTCAAAATAAACAACTCTTCACTCTTTTAAGCTTTCATAAAATTTTGTTTTTTGTCACCCTGTACCAATAAAGGGTGATAATTATGTTGGTTAATATTGAGTTTATATGGGAGGTGGTAGTGGGCGTGGTCCGATGGGCCCAATTTTATTTTTATTTTTTGCGTATGATATGTCTAGCAAATGTGCAAAATTACAAGACTGTATGTTTATTTTTCGACTTTATGCCATAAAAAATGGATTTGGGATCAGTGTGCAGTGGTTTACCGTAAGAATGTCCTTACTCAAAGTGTTTCAGTTTCTCCAAAATAAATCTATAATAGCGAAGAGACCAATGCTTCGGTATTTACAAATACACTTATACACTCAGTTAATTGCAAAATAGAAAATTCTGCTTATATATAGTAACAAACACTTAATTAATTACAAAAAAAATTAAAGAAAATTCAAAACAACATTTGTATAGCATACCTTTAGGGGTAATATTTTTTCGTTCATTTAAATATGTGTCTTCATTTGTACCTTTAGACCAACAACAATATATTTCAATAGTAAATTTGATACAACCCTAAAAGTATGCAATTTTAAATACACTTGAGACAATCATTTAATAGGTTTATAGGAATAATTTGGCAGGATATTTGGAATGATTTATTAATTAACAAAACACGATAAACCTGCTTTTTGACAAATTTTGAGCTGATATATTAAGCCTTAATTATTTATTAAGTTATAGGGGCTGTTTGCCATCGATTAAAAGATACAACGAGTTTTATATGAGATTTCGAAATCGTTGAAAATAAAAAATATGCTTCGGTCATGGCACTAGCAATTTTCATTTAATTTTTGACTCAAATGAAATTACTGGTAATCATTTGTATTAACGTATATAATATATAAATATAAAATAGCTTGTATGAAAAATTATTCCACTGTGTGACATGATGCTGAACACACTTGTTTTGCTTTGGGCAGAACAAAAATGTTGTATTGGGAAACATTGACTGCCACTATTATGTAACACCACTTTTTACATTTCAAGAAGCCAAACTTTTTGGAAACTGATACATACATACATAACAACTGACAAATAAATGGGCGTTATATGCGGTTGATTCGACTCATGTTTATTTTATAGAACCACCATCATGGCGTCAATTCCATAGTAAAGAGTGATTTTTTTGAGGTTTGGATTTTCATGCATTAGTATTTGACAGATCACGTGGGATTTCAGACATGGTGTCAAAGAGAAAGATGCTCAGTATGCTTTGACATTTCATCATGAATCGTCTTACAAACGAACAACGCTTGCAAATTATTGAATTTTATTATTAAAATGCGTGCTCTGTTAAGAAAGTTCATTGCGCGCTTCCATTTTATGGTCAGTTTAATCGACCCACTGAAGCGGCTATTCGGGCTATTGTGACTAAATTTCACACCAAATTTACATTGTTGGACATTAAACCACCAACACGCTTACGTAGAGTGCGAACTGAAGAAAATATCGCAGCTGTATCGGCCAGTGTTAATGATGACCACCAATTTTCGATTCGTCGCCGTTCGCACCAATTGGGTCTCTGTTACTCAAAAACGTGGAAATGCCAAAATTGGACTAAGCGGATGGACCACCTAAGACGCAGCCGCGGTCAACATTTAAATGAAATTATCTTCAAAAAGTCAATGTCATGGACCAATCTAACGTTTCAAATAAAGAACCGATGAGATTTTGCAAATTTTATGCGTTTTTTTTTAAAAAAAAGTTATCAAGCTCTTAAAAAATCACCCTTTATTAATGGTAGATTGGAGGCTTTGCTTAGAAGTGCAGTACTATGTTTTGAAAATTATCATTTTTTCAATGCAAAAAATGTCGTTACACTTGATCCGGATGATATACGTATGAAGCGATAGGCAAAATTGATTTGCTTAGCGTTTTTAGTTTTTCATTTCCTCATCCTGTTGGCGTTCTACAGGACTAGAAAGTTTCAAAGGATACATTTTTTTCCAAAAAAAAATATTTTATATACTTGTTCGCACTCTATGATAACGGCATTAGTGTCAAATTAAAGAGGATAATTTATATTAAAAATACTAAAATATCATGCTTCCATCTGTATTAGTTCAGCATTAACATCTAATTCAAGTTTACCCCTAATTTTTTTTCTATTGTATTCATATCTTGCTTTTGCCTTGTAGTGTTTTAAGTAACACTAGCTGTAATACTGGTTAGTTGGTACCATTTTTATCCTACTCGACCCTTAAAAGTATAAATTTCGAAAAATCAATTTATGTTGCAAGTCTACGTTGTCAGAGAAATGTAAATAGCGATTTTCACGATTATAGCTGCATTGCTTAAATTGGTACCATTTTTATCTCTTTTTGTCACTTTCCTGTCTTAAAAGTAAAAATTTCGAAAAATCCATTTATATTGCGCTTCTACGTTGTCACAAGAATTACATAATAAATTTCACGACTATAGCTGCAATACTTAAATTGGTACCATTTTTATCCTTTTATTATTTTGTCCCCCTCACCCCTTATAAATACAAATTTCGAAAAATCAATTTATGTTGCAAGTCTACGTTGTCAGAGAAATGTAGATACCGATTTTCACGATTCTAGCTGCAATACTTTAGTTGGTACCATTTTTATCCCTTTTGGTCCTGCTCACCCCCTATAAGTACAAATTTCAAAAAATTCATTTAGATTGCTCTTCTACGTTGTCTAAGGAATTTACAAACCAAATTTCGCGACAATAGCTGCAATTCTTAAATTAGTACCATTTTCGTCCTCTCAACTCTCTTAAAAGTACAAATTTTGAAAAATCCAATTTTAACGCGCTTCTACATGGTCAGAGGAATTTATATACCAATTTTCACGATTCTAGCTACAATACTTTAGTTGGTACCATTTTTAACGCTATGTTTTTCAGAGAAATGTAAATACCGATTTTCACGATTCTAGCTGCATTACTTAAATTGGTACCATTTTTATCCCTTTTTGTCTCTTTCCTCCCTTAAAAGTACAAATTTCGAAAAATCCCTGTTTGTAGGTCGTCTGCATGGTCAGTGCAAGGCATACACCGAATTTCATGTTTCCAGCTACAGCCGTTTAGTCTGGACGAAGGTTGGATGTTTATCCTTTTTTGTCCCATTTTATCCCCTAAATGTACGAATTTGGTAAAACCCTTTCTTACTACGTTATATTTGGGAACTAGCCTGAAAATTGCATGGCACCCTGGCTTTAGCCGTAACGCAACTCTTTTATATATAGATTTCTAAATGCATTCTATGCTTAAAATGTAAGGGCCACAGGGTTTCTTATGCCATTTCATCCTAAGAATGGAGATCTAAAATGATCTCCACAAGCAAACTTACAAAAAAGATATATTCTTTTTTTGGTAAACATAACATCACAAATTTGTGGTGGTATCTTTCTTTCTCGAGTGAATATGAAAACTATTTTCAATAATTTCATTCATTCATTGAATCTTTGAATTTCTGAATCAAATTATTTTTAAACGTTATTGTTTATCATTTGAATTTTAAACGATCAACATTTAAAACTAAAGACTAAACTTGTCAGTGGGAGTGCCATTTGCGTTATTGTTTCAAATATTTCATTAACATTTTGTTTAAACATTAAATCAAAAATAGTAAAAACTTGACATTACAATAAAATTTACGACCGATTTAATATACAAACGCACACTTTATATATTATTTTTTATTATATTTATTTGAAAAGATTTCATTTTTTATTATCTTTATTTGAATATGAATATTGAGTGATATTGATTGACTGTTGTTGATTGAAAGTGTGATCAGCGCTGCACTTTGTATTGGCGATTCATTGACCTCTTTATTCGAATGGCGGAAATATATTCAATGCAAGCAACTACTTCAGATATACAATTCTTTTGTGAAGGGAATTAACTATGCATCTTTGTAAGATACATTATTATTATATTCTTTGTATGAATATGATAGAGAGCCGTACTTTTTTTAATTAAATATACATACGGCTTTAGTTATTCCAATTAATGCGAAAACACGTTTAAAGTCAAGTCAACAAATTCAAAATCAACACCACCTGCCTGTATTTAAGTAATCAAATATATGACCATGTGATTGTCTTTTTATTCTTCCATAAATTTGCAATACTTATTTATTTACTTTCTTATGTTAGTGAGTTTCTTTAAATAACCACTGTGGAACGATTTAATGAAAGTCACTAAAATATAAAGGGTGATTTTTTAAGAGCTTGATAACTTTTTTTTAAAAAAAACGCATAAAATTTGCAAAATCTCATCGGTTCTTTATTTGAAACGTTAGATTGGTCCATGACATTTACTTTTTGAAGATAATTTCATTTAAATGTTGACCGCGGCTGCGTCTTAGGTGGTCCATCCGCTTAGTCCAATTTTGGCATTTCCACGTTTTTGAGTAACAGAGACCCAATTGGTGCGAACGGCGACGAATCGAAAATTGGTGGTCATCATTAACACTGGCCGATACAGCTGCGATATTTTCTTCAGTTCGCACTCTACGTAAGCGTGTTGGTGGTTTAATGTCCAACAATGTAAATTTGGTGCGAAATTTAGTCACAATAGCCCGAATAGCCGCTTCAGTGGGTCGATTAAACTGACCATAAAATGGAAGCGCGCAATGAACTTTCTTAACAGAGCACGCATTTTGATAATAAAATTCAATAATTTGCAAGCGTTGTTCGTTTGTAAGACGATTCATGATGAAATGTCAAAGCATACTGAGCATCTTTCTCTTTGACACCATGTTTGAAATCCCACGTGATCTGTCAAATACTAATGCATGAAAATCCTAACCTCAAAAAAATCACTCTTTATAAAGCAAGTAATGATGAAAAATTACTAGATTTCACTTTCCAAAAAAAAAAAACGAATTCCCAAAGTGGGGAAAATATGTTTCAAAATTGAGAAGTTTTTATTAAAAAAATGAATTCTCAAAGTGGGGAAAATATGTTTCAAAATTGAGAAGTTTTTATTAAAAAAATGAATTCTCAAAGTGGGGAAAATATGTTTCAAAATTGAGAATTTTTTATTAATATGTTTTTTTATATGTTGAAATGAATTTTAAGCATTTTTTGGACTTCAATTCGTAAAATAATGAGAGTTGTGAACTACGAATTACGAAAACTTGTATTTTTGCAAAATTTTAGTATTTATATAAACTTTAGTAAATCAATCAATTACTAACGAATATTTAAAAGCAAAGTGGCGTTTTACTCCTTGCTTAATATGCTTTTAAAGCAAAATTACAAGTGGTATGGTAACCAACCAAAATAATGTTCAAAAATATTGTCAAAGTTGAAAAATGATTAAAAATTGCTTAAAAAGTGTGTTTTTTGTGGACAAAAACACACCGATTTTTTAAGTTTTCTTAAATAAAACATAAAAGAAAGTTAAAATCAGTTGATATCCAACTAAGTTACAGACTTAAACAAATATGTTAAAAGGGGGTGTCTGGCAAATTTCAAATACAAATTCCTGATCTACTCGACAATACCTACCAAAAAATATCATCACTTCCCACAGTTTTTGGACTGTCGCACAGTTTTATTTACCACGATTGAAGTACAACTGAGGACCTTTCAATGGAGGTATATAACGAAATACAATTTTTATACCCTCCACCTCCAGGACTAACTTTGTCATTCCGTTTGTAACACCTTGAAATATCGACCTGAGACCCTATAAAGTATATATATTCTTGATCGTCATAAAATTCTAAGACGATCTAGCCTTGTCCGTCCATCTGTCCGTCTGTTGAAAGCACACTTGTAGCTAAAGGAGCCAGGACGTCAAAATTTTTCATAAACGCGTCTTATAGTCATAGATCAGTTGGGATTGAAATGGGGTAGAATCGGCCCAAAGGGAAAATTTTTCTCTCACAAGGACTAAAAATACCCATAATAATCCCTAATATTTTAGCGTATTTAAGCATCTTTTTTGAATATGTCTGTTTATATTTACTTGATATTTGATATGCGTATTCCCCCTACAGCAAAAACGTGCACCATAAAGTGATTCTTATTTGTAGGGGGTTAAATGGGGCAAAAAGGGATAAAAATGGTACATATTAAACGACAACAGCTAGCGGCGGTGTGTACATTCCTCTAATTAAGTAGATACATAATGTAAAAGTATTTTTTCCAAATTCGTACTTTTAAGGGGTAAAATGGGAATAGAGGGATAAAAATAGTACCAATAATACCAACGGCTGTACCTAGAATAATGAAATTTGGGGTATACATTCCTCAGTTTGCATAGATAAGTAAAACACACGGATTTTTCAATATTCGTACTGTTTGGGGTTAAAATGAAAAAAGGGGGATAAAAATAGTACCAATCTAATGACCGCAGCTAGAGTCATGAAATTCGGAGTATACATTCCTCTGAGTATGTTGACACGGAAAATAAATTGATGTTTCGAAATTCTTACTTTTTGGGGTTAAAATGAAAAAAGGGAATAAAAATAGTACCAATCAAATGACCGCGAGTCATGAAATTCAGAGTAAACATTCCTCTGACTGCTTGGACACGGAAAATAGACGAATTTTTTGAAATTAGTACTTTCAAGGGATGCAATGGTACAGAGGGATAAAAATAGTACCAACTAAACGACTACAGCTAGAATGATGATTCTAATTGCGTAGAAACGTCAAGGGGGTGAAAATGGTACCAACCAAATGGGCGCAGCTGGAATCATGGAATTCGGTGTATACATTGCTCCGACTGCATAGACACGCAAAATAAAAAGTTTTTTCCCAAATTCGTACTTTTACTTTTACGGCAAAAATTGGTTGAATCATTAAGTGAGGTTATTTTGCACTATGTACGTCTGATAATGGATTTTCAAAATTTGTACTGTTGGAATTAAAATAGAATGGAAATACAACCAACTGTACCACCCACTATCTACCAATATTTTTGGCTTTGAAAATATTTTTGAAAATATAATATAAGAATATTTCTTTTTTGAATTGACGTATTGGTAGCATTACCTTATAAGCATGGTACGAAAAAATTAAATTATTATATTTATTTATAAAATTAATTTTTCAATATTTGTATTTGGTTTGGCTATATTAAAAAATTATGTTTTCCTGCAATATTACTGCACTTCTACGAAAACCGACAAAATATAAAGTTCGGCCCGGCCGAACGTTACGCCGTTTTTACTTGTTTTACCTATTTTTTACATGTGTCTTGTAAAATAATTTTTTAAAGAATAAATTCTCTCAGAAGAACGATGGTTATAAATTTCGAGAAATTTTTTCCAAGTACGCCTCATATTGGGGAAAAAACATTGCCAGTGATTTCAATTGCGTCCACAATTAAATGGAAATTGTCAGTTTTTATTCTTTTCTCAGATAGAACTCCTTGTATCTTTTAATCGATGGTAATCAGCTCGAATTTCGTAATAAATAGATAAGGCTTAATATATCAGCTCAACATTTGCAAAACCCAGGGGAAAATGGCTTACAGTTCTTTGTTAATTAAAAAATCATTCCAAATATCCTGCCCAAGCATTCCTATAAATTTATCGACTAATTGGAACTAATTGCAATGCATACTTTTAGGGTTATAATAAATTTACTATTGAAATCGTTTGTTGATGGTCTTAAGGCGCATATGAACACACATAATCGAATGTTAGATAAACTGATGCTCCTAAAGGTATGCTGAATAATAAATTGTCTAACTGTTGCTGTATGAAATTTGAATAATTTAGGGTTGGCTTTTGTTTTATTTTTGGTAATTAAATAGATCTTTGCAACTATAAGCAATTTTAATTTTTCTATGATTAACTGAGACCCCAGTGTATCAATTTTTGTAAATGTACATTTATAAACTGTAAATGCATCTACAACAATATTTTGTTTATTTTATTTGAACACACATAATGGAATGCCAGAAAAACTGATGCTCCTAAAGGTATGCTGCATAATAAATTGTCTAAATGTTGCTGTATCAAATTTGAATAATTTAGGGTTGGATTTTGTTTTATTTTTTGTAATTAAATAGATGTTTGCAACTATAAGCACAATTTTTTGTATCAATTTTTGTAAATGTACATTTATGAACATTAAATGCATCTGCAGCAATATTTTTCTTATTTTATTTATATTTAATTTATTTTATATATATTTCCGTATAGAAATTATACTGGATTTGCTTTTAACACATATAATTCTCATTTGTTTCGGATTTTCCCATCGAAAAAATTTTTGTAAATTAGTGTAATTATTTTGATTTGCAGGAGTGATCTGCTATTCAATGTTGCCTTGTAATCCATATAAATAAATGCCCATACGTATTGAAATAGAATTGTTTTTTCAAGGTCATTTATCTTATTTATCCGGTAGAAGGTGAGTTGGTTTGCAAATGTCCTGATCACTGTCCATATCATGATTTCTGATCAACAACATATTGAAAGTAGCGCTCCACTTTTAATAAGCCTAAACATGATATAATATCGATGCTCAGCACAGTGTATTATCAGCAGCAAAAGCTCCTTAAATTCATATAGTTCTGCAAATATTATTCCAATTAATCATATTTTAAAAAGGTGTTGGCAATATCATGGCAATATATTGCTGTGGATGCTTATAACATTTCATAAATGTTCAAATAGTTCAAAAGTCTATCATATTAGATGTTTATTTATTGGCATATATCCTCGAAACCATATATCGTTTTGGAATTCCCCAATATTTAGTCATTATGAAGATGCAAATATCGATTGAATTGAAGAAATGGTAAAACTTTCTCAGCCAAAAATAAAGCATTTTTTTTGGTAAATTATTTAAAGCATACTTCAGTGATGCAAGGTTCTACGATATGCGAGCTAACATTGAAGGGAAAAAGATCGGCTGTATTGATCGATGATACCTAATCCCAGCAAAAAGAGAGCATCAAGAAGTGAAAAGGATACTCATCTTGTGTTTCGGAAGTTGTGAAAATTGGGATCATCACCAATGAATTCTACATGGAGTTGTCATAGGAGGAATGTCTTTAATTTTGGAAAACTTAAAACCTATTTTAAAGTAGTTGCAAAGGAACTACCTTTTCACTAGGGTCCATTTCTGTTTTAAAAAAATCCGCCACTACCGGGGGTAGAACAGCGGTAGCTACTACGGCACTCTAACCATCTCAGCTACCCTCTGTTGTGAATGGTGAATAACTAAACGTTCTCCGGTAGAACGAAGGAAACTCAGCAAAATATTTATGTAATATGAATTAATATATAATGCAAATAAATATTAAATTAAATAAATAATTAATTAAAATAATACTACTAAATTTTACTGATATTTTGTGGTATTAATAATTAGCAAAAAATAAATATTTGAAGCACATTGATAAAACAATATTTTTTATATTTGCTAAAATTATACAAAACTAAACATTGTTTATTTATAAAATTAATAAAAAACAAAAAAAGTATTTTTCTCGAGTCACAATTCGAACCTGGGGCCTTCTGGGTGCAAAGCGGACACTTTACCTCTATGACCCCAGACTAAAAATTCGTTCACATGTGAAGATGCTATTCGTAAATGGTTACGGGATATTAACATATTAACGACTTTTTTGGAAGTTGTTTTGGAAGAACTTCCTCAAAAGCGGGAAAAATGCACATATGGATTTTAAGATGCAATTAAAATGTGCTTCCTACAGAAGTACTTCCACTTTCTTGCTGGGATGTAATTATATGGACATTGGGAATGATTGATTAATTAACAAAGTACTGTATTTTTGAATTTCGATTATTAAATTGAAAACAATTGCTCTGGTGTTTTGTTTTCGTTTTCCTTTACCTACAAACTGTAAAAATTATGTAGGTTTCGGTAGGTCTCCAGTATAAAAATGTCTATGTCTTGACATTTACAAATATTTATACACTGGGGTCTTAATTAATCATCGTAAAAATGTATTTCTGCTTAAAGCTGCAAACTTCGATTCAATTAGAGAAATGGTAAAACCTTATCAGTCAAAAATATTGCAAAATTACCCGCAAACTGTAAAAATTCTGTAAGTTTCAGTTGGTCTCCAGTATAAAACTATAATCGCGAGGCTGGCCAATGTCTTGTCATTTACGAATATTTATACGTTAGAGTCTTAGTTAATCATTGTAAAAATAAATTTCTGCTTATAACTGCAAACATCGATTGAATTAGAGAAATGCTAAAACCTTCTCAGCCAAAAATAAAGCAAAATTACTGTTTATCACAGTATTTTGGATAAAATTAAAGCATACTTTAGGGATGTAAGGTACTAAAAAATGTGAACTAAAATTGAAGACAAAAAGGTATTCCTAAAAATACACTTTGGTAGCTGATTGGCTGTATTGATTTAAGATGCTTAATGTAATTATATGGTTCTTTGGAGTGATTTATTAATTAAGAAAAAAACTGTAGGTCGCCGCTCATCGATTTTTATTTATTTTTATTTTTTAGCTGATATATTATCTGAGATTTCGAATATCGTGAAAAGTAAAATTTAATAATGGTCATTCACATAATTACAAATAAACGCATTTCTCGAAATTTCTCGATATCTATGTACGTTAAAAATTAATACTTTTTTCCTGTATATAAGAGTCTAACTGTAGTATGTGCTGTACTAGAAAGAGGGACGTAGTTTGGTTCTCAAAAGAAATCACCGTTAACGATTTGTATTATCGTCTTTATTAATATAAGAAATATATGATGATTTTTCATTTAATGTTAATTTGGAGTTAGTCGTGGTTGAGGTCGGATTTAAACAAAAACTTAATACTAACCTAATTGGACAATATCAGATGTGTGCGCATTTTCAAAGACCTAGCTCGATTGCTTCAAATTTGTATGGAAATATTCCACTGTGCGTACAGACGAAAATTTGGATGCTGTAGCCGAAAGTGAAATCGACTCGGTGATTCTCGTCTACTTCCTCATATTATAAATATTTTGTTTTCATTAAACTAAATTATAATGCTGTGCTACACACCGTGGTGAAGGGGAACACAAAGTACAAATGTACGAAATCAGCATTTACTAACTAAATAATTAAAAATAGATCATCACCTTTTGCGAAGATGAAAAAAGCAAAACTACAACAAATTTAGTTGTACTCTCGCTGGTATGTATGAATAATGTTTATTGTTTAAGCCTCAAGTAATTACCTTTTAACCATGATCATTAAAGAACGGCTGGCGATGTGGCCTTTATACTCATGCCATGTGTAAACCGCATGCGTAGCTCACTTTTATGTCTTAATTGTTAGCAAATACGAGCATTCACTCGTATGTGCTGTGTCTGTGCCATTGTCTCTTCAGATGTTTTGTTTTGTATTTAATCGTGTCGTTAACACATTCATCTTAATGCTGCTACATAAATATTTGTACAGTGTCATTGTTAGTTAATCCCTTTGTCGTGAATATCAGTGGAACACACGAGGGAGAGGGGAGGAAACAAAAAACAGAAGTTCCACAAATACAATTATTATGTACAAAAAAGAGCATTAACTTCGGTTGAGCTGCTTCGTATATTTCCTTGATGATGGAATGTCTTCTGCAGAACCAGTACAGTAGAAGGGCGTTCAAAGGAATATATTCATACAAGCTGTTGCAAAAATTCCAAGTAAAATACCAATCTGCAGTATTTTTTAAAGTGTACGTATAGGCATAACTTTTTACCTTCATGGAACTTGGCATACCTAAAGTATGCTTTACATAATTTTCCAAAATACAGTGATAAACAGTAATTTTGATTTATTTTTGACTGGGGAGGTTTTACCATTACCCTAATGAAATCGAAGTTTTTAGCTATAAGCTGAATTTTCTTTTGAAAAAGATTAACTAAGACCACAGTGTATAAATATTTGTAAATGTCAAGACATCGGTCAACCTAGCGATTATAGTTTTATACTGGAGAAAATGAAACCTGCTTAATTTATACAATTTGTGGGTATATCACTGTGTGAAAAGGAAAACATAATAATGCAAAATAACACTATAAAAACTCTTGTTTTCCATTAACTTGACGAAACGGAAATACGACACATGGTTTCGGAGATATATGCCAATAAATTAACCTCTAACATTATAGACTTTTGAACTGTTTACACATTTATGTAATTTAAATACACATATAATGCCACGATATTGCCAAAATTTTTAATGAAATGCTTAATTGGAATTTATTTTGCAGAATTCTAACACAAAAATAGAGATTGGGGCGCAAGTCGCTGATAACACCGTCCATATTGCACTTGAACTAGATGATATACGTCTGATACTATAGACAAGATTGGCGTTCTCAGTTTTTTCTCCTTGTTTCTTAAAAGGATATCATTTTTCAAAAATGTATAAGTGTCAATATAAATAGGAGAATATTGATTAAAAATATATAAATTTTCATGCTTCTGAATTAGTTTAGCATTAACAATCATTGCAATTTTTCCCACTTAAAAAGTAAAATATAAAAAAATTTAAAACTAATGAATTAACCGAATAAACTGAATAAACTGAGGGGGAAGCTTGAAATGGTTGTTAATGCAAAACTGATATAGATAGAAGCATGCAATTTGAAGTATATATATTCTCCTCACTACTATATGGACCACCATGTACATTTTGATACAGAAACAAGTGATCATAGCTAATACATATTTAAATTCAAGATAACTATGTTGGCTACAAATCCTTCAAACAAAGTTTTTATATATGCAGCACACTCCAGGCCCCAATCGATCTATTACGCGCCATCTCGGAGATGCGGTTTGACGCCGCCAGAGCTTTTTGTGGAGTACCATGAGGAACCGATGTTATGCCAACAACAATCCATTCACTCTTCAGACCCTTAAGCAAAATATCATAACAGATATATCAAATTTGTAGAGCTGCTTAACTAAAATTTAACTAAAATCATGTTTTTAGAACTTTTGCATATAAACATTGCTTTCATCGATAAAATAAAAGCTATTAAAAAATAAAACAAACTATTTTTCCATTTTATGATTAAAAAAACAATAAATTTTTTTCTTAATTCTTTGCAGACTGTTTCTATGTGGAAGTGATATTCGCAGTATTTGTAGGCATCATAAAAACCTATAATTGAACATATAAGTCGGTGTTATTGGAACTATACTTCAAATATGACAGTATTTCAAAAATTAAAAAAAAAATATTTCCAAAAAATATTCATAACCTCCACCTCCAGGATGGGTTTGTAGTCAATCCGTTTGCAACAGATCTACCTGAGACCCTAAAAGTATATATATTCTTGATCGTCATAAAATTCTAAGACGATCTAGCCATGTACATCTGTCCGTCCGAAAGTAAGCTAACATTTAAACGAATGGAGCTAGGACGTCCACATTTTCCATAAATACGTCTTATAGTCGTAGATCGATTGGGATTGAAACTGGGCGAAATCGGCCCAAAGGGAAAATTTTTTCCCTCACAAGGACTAAAAATACCCATAATAACCCCTAATATTTTAGAGTATTTAAGTGTGTTTTTATACCCTCCACCTCGAGGATGGAGGTATACTAACTTTGTCATTCCGTTTGTAACACCTTGAAATATCGATCTGAGACTCTATAAAGTATATATATACTTGAACGTCATAAAATTCTAAGACGATCTAGCCATGGCCGTCCGTCTGTTGAAAGCACGGTAACATCTAAAGGGATGAAGCTAGGACGTCCAAATTTTCCATAAATACGACTTTTAGTCGTAGATCGGTTGGGATTGAAACTGGGCGAAATCGGCCCAAAGGGAAAAATTTTTCCCTCCCAAGGACTAAAAATACCCATAATAACCCCTAATATTTTAGAGTATTTAAGCATATTTTTTCAAACTGTCTTGCTTGTGCTTACTTGATATAGGGTAAAATAAATGAATTTGATATGCCAATATGGAATAAATCCAATCTTATAGAATCACGACAAACTAAATTATAAAAAATAAACTGAGGTTCCAATTCCCGAAGAGAATTCTCGGGAACATGGAAAAGAAAAATTGCCGCGAAACCCGGAAATCGTTCTCGAGAAGCTCTATACACATGGTTTCTTAATGCGGAATATCGTCAGCGTTAATGAGTTGCTTAAGCTTCCCTTAAATATTTTTTCTCGCAAATTTTATATTTAGAAATATTTTAAATTTTATGTATGCTTTAGCATTTAGATCAACTCCATCAGTATGACGAGACATATTACCTCATCCAGCGAGCAACAGAGACCAGAGTATAGCTTGAAACATGGCTGATGCTTGTCCAGATTCGTCAGATGTTGCTGCAAGATTATGGGCACAGATGCATGTTTTGCGGTCTTGTTGTTAATGAAATTAACAACTTCCAAAAAAACAACAACAGCAGCAACATTAACAAAATACTAGCATATGCCAGCCGGTATTGTTGTCGATCGTTGCCACTTTGTATTAATTTGTTGCGCTTTTTTGGCTATTTGCAGAGTGCTAATAACAAATGTCCACTTAAAAAATATAAATATTTGGAAAATACCAAAAGACGCAGGCGCAGCACTTAAATGCTGAGTAAATATTTGTTGAAATTTCGGGACGAGCAACAATGGAATTTGACTAATAAATTCAGAATAAATTAATATGGATGTGCTAAAAGAAAAATACACCATACAATAGATGCATAATTAAAGATTCGCTAACTCACGATATAACGCAAAGAAAAAATAATCATTTGATAAA
This sequence comes from Polietes domitor, assembly GCA_947397865.1. Lineage (NCBI taxonomy): Eukaryota > Metazoa > Arthropoda > Insecta > Diptera > Muscidae > Polietes > Polietes domitor. The sequence continues at coordinate 40,843,804 of OX377619.1, read as the reverse complement.
TATTTTGGAGAGTTGTGTATTTGTAAAAGAAACTTAAGAAATATGTGATTAGTTATTTATTGAAATATTCGTATTTACTTGAATATTTAATTATTTGTATACACAAAATATGTCAGTATTCAGTGGATGTGCTTGTTTTAATAGTTTCCCTTAAAAGACACAGGACTGCAGTTTTCTTATTTCAAAAATAAGAAATTATTGACACTAGGGTGGATTTTCGATAAAGTATATTTGCCATATGGAACATACAAAATGTATTTTTGCTTCTAATTTTATGCAAATTAGTTTAGTTTCTGTAGAGGGGGTAAAAAAGAATATACGTGTATCGGCGTTTTGAAAGTTTACCTATAGAGGTCATTTTAGAGAGAGGGGGTCACTATTTTCCCATTTTCAAATTCTTATGATGTATCGCCATAGAAATCGTTATAATCGTTACATTTTAGGTGTAGGGTTTGGTCAGGAATATTATTTAGAACACTACGAGGAATATTTTTGTGGAACATTTTAACCGCCTAGCTCCTCAATATAGGGGTCTTTCTGGTCCATTTTTTGCGAATGGGTAAAAAACACCCTAAACCGGGGGTTTAACGGGTACAAATGTTCTGCAAAAATATTTCCCTATACTATCCTATCCTATTTTACTAAAAGTCTCTGAATACACCAAAACTTAAAACATAATTTAAATGCCAGAACTAAGTCAAAACTTAGAATTCATTTTAGGGTTAATTTCGTTCTTTATCCGAATTGTGGCTATATTGTACCACAAATCTACATTTTAGGGAGGTGGTGTAAATGGAAAAAATATTCTGCATCAAATTTCACTATAAGTCACTGAACAAACGAAAGCTGTAGAGATAATGTATATAAATAAAATATCTATATACATGTGGAAAATATTTATTAAATTTTTCTTTTAGCTCTTGGTAATTCTATAGAGCAATTCCATGAACATCTATCACACTAATGTTGGCCCTTCACTATTCTGATATTTTCCAAGTATTTACATTTCAATATGGAGAATAAAACTGCATTTTCCGAATTATTACTCTATTTACTCTAAATTATTGACTCTAGGGTGGAGCGAAAATAAAGTATTTTGTCATATGGTAATTTTTAATAAAAAATTAACTTTTTTGTGGTATGAGATACAAAATATATTTTTGTTTCTAATTTTGCGCAAATTGGTTTTAGCTTCTGATAGAGAATATACGTGTATCGCCGTTTCCAAAGTTTACCTATAGAGGTCATTTTAGGGAGAGGGGGTCACTATTATCCAATTTGTGTCATTCTTATAATGAATCGGCATAGAAAACCTTATGATCCTTACATTTTAAGTGTACAATGTGTTTAGCAATATTATTTAAAACACTACGAGGAACATTTTTGTGGAACATATTAAACCTCTAGCTTCTCTATATAGGGGTCTTTTTGGTCCCTTTTATTAAAAAGGATAAAAAACACCCCTAAACCATGGGTTTAATGGGTCAAAAGATGCTACAAAAATATTTGCCATTAAATTCTCCTATAAGTCTCTGAATACAAAACTCAAGATTGAACTTAAATGACAGAAATAAGTCAAAACTTAAAATTCATTTTAGGGTTAATTTCATACTTTTTCTAAATTGAGGCTAAATTGTCCCACAAGGCGGCATTTTAGAAGGGTAGTCTAAATGGAAAAAATATTCTGCATCAAATTTCACTATAAGTCACTGAACAAACGAAAGCTGTAGAGATAATGTATATAAATAAAATATCTATATACATGTGGAAATTATTTATTAAATTTTTCTTTTAGCTCTTGATACTTCTATAGAGCAATTCCATCAGAAGCGATCACGCACACATTTTGGCCCTTCACTCCTCTGATATTTTCGAAAAATTTACATTTCAATATGGAGAATAAAGCTGCATATTCAGAATTTCAGAAAATAAGAAAAACACTAGGGTGGATCGAAAATAAAGTATGTTTGTCATAAAATGTAAATTTAAAAAAAAAATGTAACTTGTTTGTGGTATGAGATACAAAATATATTTTTGCTTCTAATTTCATGTAAATTGGTTTTAGTTTCTGATAGAGGAAGTAAAAAACTAATATACGTATATCGCCGTTTTTAAAGTTTACCTATGGGGGTATTTTAGGTAGAGAGGGTCACTATTTTAACCTTTTTCAAAGTCTTATAATGAATCGCCATAGAATCCTTATATTTTAAGTGTAGGGTGTGCTCAGCAATATTAATTAAAACATTACGTAGAACATTTTAGTGGAACATTTTAACCCTCTAGCTCCCCTATATGGATATTTGTGGACCATTTTGTGAAAAAGGATAAAAACACCCCTAAAGTGGGGGTTTAATGGGTCAACGAGTTCTACAAAAATATGTGCCATAAAATTCTACTAAAAATCTCTAAATACACCAAAAATCAAAATTGAACTTAAATGCCAGTAATTAGTCAAAAATTAAAATTCATTTAAGGGTTAATTTCGTTCTTTTTCCGAACTGAGGCTAAATTGTCCCACAAATCTACATTTTAGGTGGGTGGTGTGAATGGAAAAAATATTCTACGTTAGATTTCACTATAAGTCACCGAACAAACGAAAGCTGTAGATATTATATATAATATATAATAAAATATCAGTATCAATTTGGGTATATTTAAACAAGAAATTATTTATTAAATTGTTCTGTTCCTGGTAATCGTCCTCCCCCTCTATTAGAATCCGTTGTCAGAAGCTTGTTATTTTTTTTGTGCTCCACTTTGTATTTTCTATGATTTATACTTTAGTAGCAACATAACGGAGCCGACGATGATCAAAATTGAATCAAGGAACAAAAAAGATTTTTTCAAAAAAAAATATTTTTTTTAATTTTTTTCTCAATTTCCTTGAGAGTTTTTCTAAACCACTTTTTCTACGTGAAACTAAAACTCATAAAATTTTTAGCCATCATAATTACCTTTAATTGAACGTATTAACGAGTGTAAAGGGGCTTATTTTTCCAAAAGGAGAGTACAAATATTAAAGGCACCTTCGACAAAAATCGGAATTTTGGAAAAAAATTATCCATTAAAATTTTTTGTGTTGATTTTATTATCCACTATCAACCTCACCTCAAGGCAGACATAAACTATTTTTTAAGGTCTCGTACACAAAATTTTTATTTATTTTCGGCCTGCCCATAGCCCTGTATTATTTGCAGCAAACGCGTTTGTGTCTTAAGTCTTTTGTTCACTACTCCCTACGTTCGTTTTTCTTGTGGCCACAACGCACGACATGTGCTTATCGCAACTGAATTCCTTTATCAAGATCACTGTTAAATTGCTGCATTTTGGGCCTAATGAGCTGGTTTACTTATAAATAAAGACCTTTTGCCCAAAAGAATTTATTGATCTCTACGCCGCACGTGAACGGCCAAATACGAGTTTAATGCAAAGGCAGGCAGCGATCAAATTAAAAAGCGATTTAAACAAAACCAGTTGACAATATGTATGGGGCCCTTATTTGTGAACGGAAAAAAACGCGAAATCCGAAAGATAATTATTTTCAAAACATAACTTTAATTGAATTAAATTCATAACATAACATCCAGATGCAAACAGTTGGAGAAAGCCGTCGAAACCCAGGCGGAAGGGAGCTTACACTAGGTCAAGCAGGAAGATGTTATTAAAACCCCTACATTCTGATGCAACAGAGTGTGAGGTCTTTGAGGTCTTCGCATGTCTAGGCCTATCAGATCGCGTGTATACGACTCATTCACTCATTGTGGTTGTTGTTGTCGTGTGATTTTCAAGTTGTTTTTGTTTTGTGAAATCTACATATCATGCTGACTTTGACATTTTCCATGTCATGTTAAACACATGGCATTATATGACGACATACAGAAAAAAAAACAACTACAACATGAATCTTTATTAAGTGGTCTTATGTGTAGAGCCGCTCTTTTGCGAGATGGATGGATGAATGAATGAAAAAACAGGGGGGAATTACATCTAAATAATAACCTACAACAAACAATATACATCACATCACTCAAGTGGAGTGTATCATGATATTATGAAATAGTTTTTTTTATTGTACAGCTTTGAGCTCATTATTATTATTATCAACGTCATCATAATATGAGTATGTACTTATAATGTTTCGGTTTTGTTTTACTACAAATATGAACACTTATGTATGTTATGTCTTAAGAAGAGAAGACAAACTTCAAAAAAACTTTTGTACTTACATCACCAATTTCGTGTCTTAGGACTTCCGCTGCTTTGTAGACCTCTTCTTTCCGAGAAATGTCGACCACATAACCTTTGCAGAAGCCGCCCGACTCTTGAACCATTTGGACGGTTTCATCAATGCCTAAACGCCACACAAGAAGAGGAGGAGGAGAAGAAGAAGACAAATGAAAGTAATAATTATTATTAAGTTTACAACGTATTGCTGGTAATAAAAGTAGGCTGTAACAAAAATTTAAAAAAATTTGGCTCATTTTGTGCAAAAGGATGAAAACATCCCTAAAGCAGGGACGTGAGTGGTCAAAATGTTTTTCAAAAATTCTACTATAAGTCTCTGAATATACCCGAACTCACAACTCAACCTAAGAAATAAGTCAAAACATAGAATTCATTTTTGGATTAATTTCGTACTTTTTCCGAATTGACGCTAAATTGTGGCATAACACTGTGCGACATTAAAAACAAAACTCTGGGAATTGATCGTATTTTTCTGGTAGTTATTGTCGAGTAGAACAGGAATCTGTATATGAAGACACCCAAAAATCTTGAGCTACGGGTAAAACCCGATTTTTGACATGTAACATAGTTGGTTATCAATCGATTTTAACTTCCTCTCCGTATTAGATTAGATATAGATATATAGCTTAATTAAGAAAACTTAAGAAATATGTGTAAAATTTTTCCCATCAAACACAGCTTTTAAGCAATTTTTAACCATTTTTCAACTTAGCCAATGTTTTTGCACATTATTTTGTTTGGTAACCGTACCACAAGTAAACTTATTTAAGTAACACATTAAGCAAGGAGTAAAACGCCGCTTTGTCTTAAAAATTCCGCCAGTAAGTGACTGAGTTATTGAAGTTTTTATAAATACCCAATTTTTGCAAAAATACAAGTTTTGGTCATTCCAGTGCGCAGCTCTCATTATTTTATGAATTGAAGTCCAATAAAATAATCAAAATACATAAAAAAGGTAAACAAAACATGGCGATCAGTTTAATAAAAAATCCCCAATTTTGGAACACATTTTCCCCACTTTGAGAATTCGGTTAATTACAAAAATGTGAGATCTACACCATTTCCAAGTGTAATTCCGAAAAGCCCAATTGTAATTCAGAAAACATATATTGGATTTTAGAAATTCCATTTGAAATTCAGAACTCATCTATTGAAATTCAGAAATTCCATTTCATATTCAGAACTCATTGATTGATTTTTAGAAATTCCATTTCATATTCGGAACTCATCAGTTGAAATTCAGAAATTCTATTTGAAATACAGAACTTATCATTTCATTTCCAGAAATTCCATTTAAAATTCAGAAAATGTCATTTGAAACCAGATCACATCATGTAAAATTAAGAACTTTTCATTTGAAAATCGGAAATCTCTGTAGAATTTTAAATGGAGCTTCGATAACTTCCGAATTCCAAATGAAAAGTTCTGAATTTTAATTGATGATTTCTGAATTTCAAATGAATATTTCTGAAAATCAAACGAAGTGTTCCGAATTTGAAATGAAATTTCTGAAAATCAATTGACGGGTTCTGAATTTAAAATTGAATTTCTGAAAATCAATTGACAAGTTCTGAATTTGAAATGGAATTTTTGAATTTCAACTGATGATTTCTGAATATGAAATAGAATTTCTGAAAATCAATTGATGAGTTCTGAATGTCAAACTGAATTTCTGAATATCAATTGATCTATTCTGAACTACATTTGGAAATGGTGTAGTAATATTTTCATAGTTTTCATCATTTTTGTATAGCTTGAAAGCACCAAAAAGTAAATAAACGTTTTAGCGGTCGAAAAGGGACACAAAGGGATAAAAGTGGTACCAATGATACGACAACAGCTAGAATCATGAAATTCGGTGCGCACATTCCTCTAATTGCGTAGACACGTACAATAGAGAGACATTTCGAAATTGTACTTTTAAGGGATAAAATTGAAAAAGAGGGATAACAAGTAAAAACGGCATTAAGTTCGGACGGGCCCTCCACCATGGATTGCATTCCACAGAGGCTGTCGATTTTCGTAGAAGTGCAGTAATATTTCAGGAAAATATTTTTTTAATATATATATTTTATTTAATATTGAAAAAATAATTTTATAAATAAATATAATATTTTAATTATTTCAAACCATTATTTATTTCAAATCAAAAAATAAATATTCTTATATTTATATTTCAAAAAGCTTAAATACCATAAATATTGGTAGATAGTGGGTGCTACAGTTGGTTGTATTTCCATTCTATTTTAATTCCAAAAGTAGAAATTTTGAAAATCCATTATCAGACGTACATAGTGCAAAATAACCTAACTTCATGATTCAACCAATTTTTGCCGTAAAAGAAAAATTACGAATTTGGAAAAAACCTTTTTATTCAGAGGAATGTATACACCGAATTCCATGATTCCAGCTGAGCCCACTTGGTTGGTACCATTTTTGCCCCCTTGACGTTACCACGCAATTAGAATATCATCATTCTAGCTGTAGTCGTTTAGTTGGTACTATTTTTATCCCTCTGTACCATTGTATCCCTTGAAAGTACGAATTTCGAAAAATCCGTTTATTTTCCGTGTCTACACAGTCAGAGGAATGTTTACACCGATTTGCATGACTCTAGCTGCGGTCATTTGGTTTGTACTATTTGTATCCCCTTTTTCCATTTTGACCCCAAAAAGTACGAATTTGGAAAAATCAGTTTATTTTCCGTGTCTACACAGTCAGAGGAATGTATACTCTGAATTTCATGACTCTAGCTGCGGTCATTTGTTTGGTACTATTTTTATCCCCTTTTTTCATTTTAACCCAAAAAAGTACGAATTTCGAAAACTCTGTTTATTTTAAGTGTCTACGCAATCAGAGGAATGTATACACCGAATTTCATTATTCCTGGTGTAGCCGTTTGGTTGGTACCATTTTGATCCCTCCATTCCCATTGTATCCCTTGAAAGTACGAATTTCGAAAAATCCGTTTATTTTCCGTGTCTACACAGTCAGAGGAATGTTTACACCGATTTGCATGACTCTAGCTGCGGTCATTTGGTTGGTACTATTTTTATCCCCTTTTTCCATTTCGACCCCAAAAAGTACGAATTTGGAAAAATCAGTTTATTTTCCGTGTCTACACAGTCAGAGGAAGGTATATTCCGAATTTCATGACGCTAGCTGCGGTCATTTGATTGGTACTATTTTTATCCCTTTTTTTCATTTTAACCCCAAAAAGTACGAATCTTGAAAAATCCGTGTATTTTACTTGTCTATGCAATTAGAGGAATGTATACATCGAATTTCATTATTCTAGGTACAGCCGTTTGGCTGGAGGGATAAAATCCCTCTATTTCCATTTTACCCCTTAAAAGTACGGATTTGGAAAAAATACTTTTATATTATGTATCTACTCAATTAGAGGATGATACACACCGAATTTCGTGTTTCTAGCTGTTGTCGTTTAATATGTACCATTTTTATCCCTTTTTTGCCCAATTTCAGCCCCTACAAATAAGAATCACTTTATGGTGCACGTTTTTGCTATAAGGGGAATGCCAAAATCAAATACCAAATATCAAACAAATATAAACAGACATATTAAAAAGACATGCTTAAATACGCTATTATTATGGGATTATTATGGGATTATTATGGGTATTTGTAGTCCTTGTGAGGGAAATTGTTTTCCCTTTGGGCCGATTTCGCCCCGTTTCAATCCCAACCGATCAACGACTATAAGACGCATTTATGGAAAATTTGAACGTTCTAGCTCCTTTCGTTTAGATGCTAGCGTGCTTTCAACAGACGGACAGACAGACGGACGGACATGGCAAGATCGTCTTTGAATTTTATGACGATCAAGAATATATATACTTTATAGGGTCTCAGGTCGATATTTCAAGGTGTTACAAACGGAAAGACAAAGTTAGTATACCCCCATCCTGGAGGTGGAGGGTATAATAATTTGTATTTGGTATTTTTTTACAATTGTTTTGTAATGTGGAAGCTGGGACCACCTACTGGGACGGACCTACTAGTACCTTCCAAACTAATTATCATTCCTTCTAACTTCCATATATATGTTCTCTGAGAGTGTCGGTTTAGCCGATCTTTTTTTAATTTTTTGAACGTTTTTTTACGCCTATTATTACAACGAAATGTTAAGAAATTATAGCTTTGCCCTGAAAATGTCTTTTTTTTCAATTGAATTTTAAAAATCAATAATTTTTATAGGTGGTGAAGGCGTCACGAAATATATCCAAAACTAAATTTCTCAAAAAAAAAATAATTACAAAAATTACAAATGAAATAGAGGTTTGCCTTAAACTACTAAATTACACTGTGCGCCAAAATGAACATAACAAGGTTCTGACAACGGATTCTGATACAGGGGGGTAATAAAGAATATACGTGTATCGGCGTTATGAAAGTTTACGTATGCAGGTCATTTTAGAGTTGGGGATCAATAAATCACCCTTTTACACATTTGTATGATGAATCGCCATAGGAAACCTTGTGATGTTTGCATTTTAAGTATAAGATGTGTTCAGCAATATTACTTAAAACACTACAAGGAGCATTTGCGTGGAACATTTTAACCCTATAACTCCTCCGTATAGGGGTCTTTTGGCCCCTTTTGTGCTAATGGTTAAAAAACACACCTAAAATTGTCATTTAACGGGTCAACATTTTCTACATAAATATTTACCACAAAATTCTACTAAAAGTCTCAGAATACACCCAAAGTCAAAACTCATCGTAAATGCCAGAAATATGTCAAAACTTAAAATTCATTTTAGGGTTAATTTCGTACTTTTTCGAATTTGTGCTAAAATGTCCCACAAAAATGAATTTTAGAAATTTGCTGTGAATGGTAGAAATATTCTAAGTCAAATTTCACTATAAGTCTCCGAACAAAAGAAAGCTATAGATATAATGTATATCAACAAAATATCAATACTAATTTGGGTATTTAATTAAACAAGAAAATATTTAAAGGGTGTTTTTTATTGAGGTATAGAACTTCGAATTGAAATAAAACACAAGAAAATCGTTTTTATGTCCATCAATTTGGCTTTATTGGAAGGATAATTTTATGCCATTAATGTTTAAATATGATTTCGGGCATGTGGCCGCCGCGGCTGGCTCGAATATAGCCAATTCTACAGGTCAAATTTTCAACCACTCCAATTGCTGTGCACGGTGGCGAATCGATTCATTCGGGTCCTCTTCAACACTTTGCTCTACAGCGGCAATTGTTTCTTCGGTGCGCACTGTTCGACGTCTCTGCGGATGCGTATTATCACATAGAGTAAACGTAGTGCGAAAACGATCCATGGTTAACCGAATTAGTTGCTCTGATGGACGATTATGTCGACCATAAAATGGTGAACTTCGCGAACTGAACCATTACTTTCGAAATAAATTTGCACGATTTGCAAGCGTTGTTCTTTTGTCAACCTGTTCATGATGAAATGGCAAACCAAACTAAATATTAATCACTTGACAGCTGACAAAATAGCCGCCTAGCTCTAGCACTTTTGGCATAGAAAACCTTGTGATCCTTATATTTTAAGTATAGGAAGTGGTAGTTAGCAGTATCGCTTAAAACACTACAAGGAACATTTTTGTGGAACATTTTAACCCTCTAGTTCCTCCGTATAGGGACTTTTAGGTCCCTTTTGTGGAAAAATGTAAAAAACACTCCTAAAACAGGGATTTGAAGGGTCGAATGATCTACAAAAATATTTACCATAATATTGTACTACAAGTTTCTGAATACACCAAAACTCAAAACACAACTTAAATGTTCGAAATAAGACAAAACTTAAAAATCAATTTAGGGTTAATTTCGTACTTTATCCGAATTGATGCTAAAATGTGCCACAAAATTGAAGTTTGGGGGGGTTGGTGCGAATGAAAAAAAAATCCACATCAATTTTCACTATAAGCTGTAGCTATACTATATATAGATAAAATATCAATTCATATTTGGGTATTTAAAGAAGACATTAGTTATTAAATTTTACTTTTAGCTCTTGGTAATTCCACAAATTAGCCCTATTTGTATACTTTAGTACTTGGTGCGATTTTTTAAACGTAAATTCGGCAAGTGAGGTGTGTAATTTTATGCAGAAATTCTTATATTGAGTGAAACCCATTTTGAAAAATATAAAAAACTTCAACGTTACAGGGCTGCCACATGTTTTATTTCATTTCATCATCAGAGTTTACACAATTTTTCCTCTGGGATATAATTTTTCCTATTTTTCATATTTTATTTTGGCTAATTTTTATATATCTTCGTGCATTTGTTCATAACAACCAAAATTAATAGATCTACCCTTCCGTCTTTTACAGCAATCGACTTAGAAAGACTAATCTGAATCAAGTTAGCCATGCCCGTCAGTTCATTTATTCTTAAAACTTAGAACAAGTGCCTTTGTGGGTCAAGGACGGTCGCTGTTGAATTTGAAGCAGATGAACCATGTTTTTGGACTATTTTTCATATGGATGATTTAGTATTTATTTATTTTTTATTTTTGAGCAAAATTTCATTTTTTATTTTGGGTCATTTTGATTTGGATCAGTTTTCATTATTTTTCTTTGGGCCCTTTTCATGTCGTCTTTTTTTTTAGTAATTTTTCATAATTTTTATCGGCCATTTTTCATTGGTTAATTTTTATTTTTTTTTTCGACGCACTCTACTATAAATGGTTTTTATGGCCAAACTTACCTTCTTTGTTGATATCCCAGATGACGACTTTGGTGCCCATTTTGCTCAAACGCATCGAGAGCAATCTGCCCAAACCACTGCCACCGCCGGTGATGAGTGCAATGTCTTTGCCCAATTCCTTTTCGGGATAACCGAATGCTATGTAGTACAGGTCCTGCAATTAAATTAAAAAAAAGAATCACGGCAACAATAAGTATTTCTGTCTGGCATTCAATTACAAATAATACAAAACACTTGTGCAAAGAAAAGGCCAATTAAAAACAATTAAGTTTTAACAGCGCATAAATTAGTCAGTCCGGTGTCCGATGTCCGGTGAATGTAAAGGAATCTCAATCGCAACTGTTACATAGTGATGTCAATAAATTCCGCTTTTATTTCAACACGTGTTTGTAGTATGCTCAAATATTTTAGAGCGTCATGTATTGACGTCAGTTTATTCATAAAAATAAATACAAAATGTAATGTAAATAAATAAATGTAATAAATATGTAAGGAGATGTAGAAGTTCAAGTTTTTGGTTTTAAATTACAGCTGCAAGCTAAGCGTAATTATGAAATGTATAACATTATTATTCCCCCCAAAGAAAGAAAGAAATTTCGTTCAAAATCTAAAATTACGTTATTTTATTTATTTAAATTAATTACAAATTATGGTATTAGGGATTGTGCCGGATGCAGTGAGTTCAACCCATAATCTACACGCTGATGGACGAGCTCATGTCATGAGCTCAACTGCTGCATTGAAGCAACCAATTGGGTCAGAAAATTTTTTGTTTTTTAACTGCATGAACAAACATACGAATAAAATAATACAATCATTGCAGTGTTTACAGGCTCAGAAAATTAATTAATTATCAATTGAGTTCATTGTTCGTTATATTGATTAAATTAATTAGTTTTTTTCTGTGCGTGGAGCTCTTCATAATTCGTTTGTTTGAGGTCCGATGAACTGCTTAACACAAAAAGAGTTTAGATTTATTTATTAAGTACAGTGAAACCTCTCAACAGCGGACAGTCACCATCATCGTCATCCAAAATTTGCCCGCATAAAGGATATCCATATATGACATATAAATAAAAATAAAAAAATATATATTTTATGTCCGTGTTCACATAACAGAGTGCCCGCTTCTTGATAATGAAAATATTAAAATTTTGATAGATTTTTCAAAAAGTGTCCACTTAGAGAGATGTCCGCTTGTGGGAGTGTCCGTCCGTGAGATGTTTCGCTATATCTAAGTTTGACCTGAGGCCATATACATTATATACATTAGGCTTGGTCGCAGTCTATACAAATAAAACATATATCCAGGTGCCCCACTGAAATGAAGTTTGGATTGTTTAATGATGATTAGAAAAAAATCTGGGAACGATCGTCTTGAACTATGCACTTGTGAAAATACATCTAGAAATAATGTTTTTCATGTGTAATTTTTATGTTGCAGTTTTGTCTAAAATTTGAAGTAGTAGACCCTGGAAGGCATTTGGAATATAATTAATACATTGTCTAATTTAATATATATAATTAATATATTTGTCGAATTATTTTCATTTTTTTTTCATTTCATTTATTTAAGATTATCAATGAAAATCCCGTCACGCAAACACTTATTAAAAATAGATGTCAACGGAAACACTAAAGATGGAATTGACCTCTTCAAAATTACTGAATATAGATCTGAATATCGTTTTCAACTTTCGAAAATCCATAGAGAACATTAACTTCAGTAAGAGCAGCGTATCGAATTTAGCTCAGAAGTAAAAAAATAGTGCTAAAAAACTATGGAAACAAACTAACAGTTTCAGCAGTGGACCAACAAACTTTATTATTGAAAACCATTCTGGAGGGAAAAACCGAGCAAGATCTTTTATATATTTATTCTCGTCGTTCCATTGTGGAAAATAAGGCCATAAGTCTTTTAGAATTTATGATATTCACTAATACAAAATTTCAAATCTTTTAAATCAAGATAAGATGCCATATCTAAAATCTTATAAAAGTTATTGAAACAACCATTAATCGGAACCAAATTCAGGCTAAAGAGACTATCAATCTCTTTAATCTTAAATCCCCTACAATATTGGAGGATATAACTACTCCATAGGCAGTATCGATAGACCACACTACATAAATTGAGGTTGAAATCACACAGAATTATAAAATTGCATTCATTAGCAATAATCTTATGCATATGAGCTTCATATAAATTATCAGAACTATTAGGCGGATTATAAAATACTACTAAAAATAGACAGACTGAAGAAATATCTCCAATCAATACCTTTTAAATGATGCCTAAATGATGAACATCGGAAGAAAAATTGATTGCTCATTTCTCATTATTTATTTCAAAACGTTGTCAGTGACGTCATTTTACGACTGAATGGTATTGATTCCTACTCTTTATTTTTCGTAACATTTTTTACAAAATGTTTCCATGAAATATGAATTTTTAGAAGTCACTTTGAAAAACCATAAAAATAATACCATAAAAAATAATTCTATGGCAAGAATAACAAAGTTCGGCCGGGCCGAATCTTATATACCTCCACTATGAATTACATTCCTCAGAGGCTGTTGATTTCCACAGAAGTGCAATAACATTGCAGGAAAATGTAACATTTTTTAAATATAGCCAAACCGAAACAAATAAAAATATTAAACAAATCTCTAAATAAATATAAAATTTTAATTATTTCAACCACGCTTATATATTATACTATATATCGAAATAATACTTCAATTCAGCTCAAAAAGTATATATGAGGCATGTCTACAAAAAAGCTTAAATACCCCAAATATTGGGGAAAAGTGAGTACAGTTTCAGCTACAGCCGTTTGGTTGTTTTTATTTCTATCCTATATTAATTCAAAAAGTACAAATTTTGAAAATCCATTATCTCTTACGAACACAGTGAAAGATAACATGATAACATTAGCCATTTGCTCGCTAGCACTTATATCACTTTTCCCATTTTGCTGAAAAAGTAAAAAAAAATAAAGTACGAATTTGGAAAATTTCTTTTATTTTGAATGTCTATACAGTAAGAGGAATGTATACACCGAATTTCATTAATCTAGCCGCTGCCGTTTGGTTGGTACTATTTTTATCCCTCTTTCCATTTGACTCCCCTAAAAGTACGAATATTGAAAAATACTTTTATATTATGTATCCACTCAATTAGAGGAATGTATACACCGAATTTCGTGTTTTTAACTGTTGTGTTTTAATAGGTACCATTTTTATCCCTTTTTGCCCCATTTCACCCCCTATGAATAAGAATCACTTTATGGTGCATGTTTTCGTTATCGGGTGGAATGCGCATACCAATATCAAGTAAGTCAAGCAGACATATTAAAAAAACATGCTTAAATACTCTAACACATTAGGGGTTATTATGGGTATTTTCAGTCCTTGTGAAAGAATTTTTTTAATTTGGACCGATTTCGCCTAGTTGTAATCCCAACCGATCTACGACTATAAGACGCATTTATGGTAAATTTGAACGTCCTAGCTCCTTTCGTTTAGACGCTAGAGTGCTTTTAACAGACGGGCAGACGTACGGACGGACATGGCTAATTCGTCTTAGAATTTTATGACGATCAAAAATATATATCCTTTATAGACTCTCAGGTCGGTATTTCAAGGAGTTACAAACGGAATGACAAAGTTAGTATAACCCCATCCTGGAGGTGGAGGGTATAAAAATGAAAATATGTTGTAGCTAAGGTTAGTTTAAGCTATATTGAATACAAGTTAAAATTTGATCTGTTGAGATATCATTCAGATACCATCGAAAAAATTGGAGGTAATTCTACAGGTGGCATATTTTAGTCTCATCTCAAAATCCCAAACATGCATGTTGAGGAAGTACATTTGAAAAAATACTTTGACTTTTCGAATTGAAGCTCGGAAAAATCTTTTTTTATTTTTATAAATAAAGAACATTAAGTTTTGTTTAATTTCGTTAACTTAAACAATTTTGTTTAACAATTTAATTAATTTTTTATTTTATAATTATACTTCTAATTTTTAATTTTTTAATTATTATTACTTCATAATAATATGGTATTAATTTATATAATATTAATTTAATTTAGTATTTATTTGTATTACATATTAGTTCATATTAACAAATATTTTGTTCAGTTTCTTATTATCAATTCTACGCAAAATATGGTTTGCTCTAGTTATTCACCTCTCACAACACAGGATAACTGATGGTTAGTGTGATGTAGTAGAAGATCAGCTGTTCTAGTGGATATTTTGCCACAACTTAAAATTAGCTTTTAAGTCTTTCAACTTAAGTCTATCCCTCCTATGACAACTCCCTGTTAAATTCATTGACGAAAATCCCAAACTTCACAACTTACTAATCACAAGATGAGCCGGGAAAGAGTGCCATAACTTCTATATTTACATGTAGACATATATTTACATTACATGTAGACATTAGGTCTGTTTTTCTTTAAGCCGGGATAACAAGCTGCGATAACAAAAACGTTAATAAAATTTTAATTTTTTTGCTCGAAATAAAAAATTATTTTTTCACTTTGTCGCCAACTACAATATAAATATATGTATCAAATGAAATTTTCAAAAAAATATTTTGTGTTGACTTTATTGGACTTAGCCTCGATAACCATCATTTTGACTTACACTGGATAATTATCCAGGCTAAGTCCAAAAATTTTAGCACAAAATTATTTCTTCAAAATTTATTTTCACAGACACATTGATATTGCTTTTGGCGACAATTTTAAAAAAGAATTTTTTATTTTGAGTTACATTTTAACATTTTATTTAGATTTTTGTTATCGCAGCTTAGTTATCCAGTCTAAAAGAAAAACAGCCATATTGTTTTCCGTGTTAACTATATCTATCCTAAATATTTTTTCTATTTCCTAAAATTTGTAGCCATCCTAAGTAACTTTAATCCGTACAAATTGTTTATGCTGATTTTATGAAGCAATATTTATACCCTACACCACAGGGTATAATGTCTTTGTGCATTTGTTTGTAACACCCAAAAGGAAATGAGATAGACCCATCGTTTATTATACCGATCGATTAGAATCACTTTTTGAGTCGATTTAGCGATGTCCGTCCGTCCGTCCGTCTGTCCATTTATTCTTGTAATCAAAGTCCAGGTCGCAATTGTTGTTAGAACTAAATGAAACGAAACGAAGTTTTCAGATTTCAGATTTATATATAGCACCCATACGAATGTCTCTTCCGATTTGACTCTTTCCGCTCTAGAAACCACAAACTTTGATAGATTTTCTTCAAATTTGGCAAAACAGCTTATAATTCAACTAAAAGTAGCTCTGGTAAAAATATGATAGATCGGTTCAGATTTATATATAGCACCCGTACGAATGTCTCCACCGATTTGACTCTTTCCGCTCTTGAAACCACAAACTTTGACAGATTTTCTTCTAATTCGGCACATCTGCAAATATTTCAAATAGGAATTACTATAACGAAAGTGGATCACATCGGTTCAGATTATATATAGCTCCCGATTTGATTCTTTCCGCTCTAGAAACCACATATTTAACACTCCATAAAATTTGGGAAAGCGTCTAATATTTCAACTAGAAAACCTTTGGGTCAGATCGGTTCAGATTTGTATATAGCTCCCATTCAAAGTTTGAGTTCAAATTTTCTTAGAGATACAGATAGTACGGAATTTGTAGTATATTCTCCTGTT
Organism: Polietes domitor; assembly: GCA_947397865.1. Lineage (NCBI taxonomy): Eukaryota > Metazoa > Arthropoda > Insecta > Diptera > Muscidae > Polietes > Polietes domitor. The sequence continues at coordinate 40,827,125 of OX377619.1, read as the reverse complement.
ATAGCTGCATCGTATATAACCCGGTTCAAATGCAATCAGCTTTTTATATCCTACACCATAGGGTATAATGACTATATATAGTCGGCCACGCCCGACTTTAACCTTCCTAACTTGTTTTATTTCTGTTGTATATTGTTATCAATATTAATTACAATTTTGAGATGCGAATAATTGTGTATCCTTCTTTAGGATCCATTTTAGAAAAGTAAGACATAATATAGTTCACTGGTTTTTAATTTTATAAATTCCGCCAGTTTGTTTATTTATTTACCTTTCAGGCTGTCAACAGCTTTGAAATAACGACAAATCTCAGGGAAGCCCTCTTCGCTCATTCATTGTATTGATCCAGTTCCAACATGATATACTTTGTATCACATTAAACAAAAATGCAAGACAAATTTTATTAACTTCAGTCCAACGTCATTTCACAAAAAAAAAAAACGAGACAAAAAACTCTTAAAGTGACAACTTGACATATATGTAATTGTCCTTCAAGGTAGTCTGTGGCAATTGTTTACGGCGGCAAGTAATGTTTCAATCCCTACAAATATACTTATGAGAGTACTGCACTTTAAAAACGTATTTACATAATTTATTGAAATAAAAAATCCATCAACATGTATAAGAGCAAATTTCGGCAGTGGACAGACACACGGAATATTGACCCTGAAAGGGCTTTTGCCAACTTGGCCAGACGTGGTCGATGTGATGACAATAACAATTGGTCTCAAGTTACAGCGTTCGCAGGTCCCCGGTTACCGGTCTCTGTGCTTCGTTTGTTTTTTGGTTTCTTTTTGTCAGCCAAACGCTACTTAAATGTTGTTTCTTTTTTAAACACACATGGTTTATGTGTAGTTGCCTGTTGACTGCTGCACTATGTGTAAATTAAATTTGATGTTGTGTCTTTAAGAAGCCTCCTAGCCATGCCGAGAGTTATTTTGAAAAGTGTCCCATAAAAAAAGGTGTAACGCCGTTGTAAATCATGTTAATGTTAAAATAATGGCATTTTCTGTTTATTTTTATGGCATTTCGTCGTTGGCTGGCTGTTGGCAACGGCAGCTGGAGTATTTCAACGAAAAAAAAATTGACAAACATAATAATTATTAACAAATTGCCGGCGAAACGCTTATGCTTACGTCGGCCTACTGAATGATTGAATGAACAAAGTTGGTATTTAAGGCTTCCATAATTATGGCGGTGTTGAAAAAGAAATTGTCGTAAATCATAGCACACAAAATGTGCTGGAGCACCACATGTGTGGCTTCTTTTTGAGTGTTGTATAATAATATTTATTTTTTTTTTGTAAATTAGGGTAGCAAATGTTGTTGTTCGATTCAATTTAAAATTTAGATTATGCTGGCAAGAGTGGATTAGGAAATTACGTCGTTTTTATATTTATTGCCTATTTGAGTATCGACCTTGCAATGTGTTTTGAGGCCAGCACTGCTGTTCCCAGCGCAAAATATAGTCAAGAAATCAAAATGTTGCAAAAAAGTGTAGAATAGAAAATAAAAATTCAAACTAAAATCAATTATTGAAAGCTTGTATTAATATTTTCGAAGCAGTTGCTTCTAATTTCTAAAGAGCTGAACCATCCACGGGTTTTTGAAATGATTTATTTATGTATCATTGGCCTTTTTATACCCTCCACCTAAGGATGGAGGTATATTCACTTTGTCATTCCGTGTGTAACACCTTCGAATATTCATCGGAGACTCCTTAAAGTATATATATTCTGGATTGTGGTAAAATTCTAAGACGATCTAGCCATGTCCGTCTGTCATGTTGAAAACACGCTAGCCGCCGAACGAAATAAGCTAGGAGGTTCAAATTTTCTCTAAATGTGTCTTATGGTTGCAGGTCGGTTGGGATTGAAAGTGGGCGAAATCGGCTCAGAGGGAAAAAATTTTCCCCAACAAGGACTGAAATTACCCCTAATATGTAGACTATTTAAGCATTTTTTTTTTTTGAAAATTTCTGCTTATATGCACTTGAAATTTGTTGCGTAGCTTGAAAGCACCAACAAGTAAATAAAAGTTTTAGCGGGCGAAATGGGACAAAAGGGGATAAAAATGGTACCAATGATACGACAGTAGCTAGAAGCATGTCATTTGGAATGTACATCCCTCTAATTGCGTAGATACATTAAATAGAGCGTTTTTTTTTCAAAATTCGTATTTTTAAGGGATACAATTGGAAAAGAGGGGTAAAAATTGTACCAACCGAACCGCTGAAGTTGAAATCATGAAATTCTGTGTATACATTCATCTGACTGGGAATACGCGAAACAAAACGGAATTTTTCGAAATTTGTACTTTTAGACGGAAAATGGGGCGAATGGGGATAAAAATGGTAACACCCTAACGGCTGCAGCTATAATAAGGAAATTCGCTGTGTACATTTCTCTTACTACGTAGACGCGAAAAATAAAGAGATCTTTCGATATTCGTACCATCAGGATCTAAATGGGATTAAATTTGAGAACAATAAAACGGTTGTAGCTAGAATCATGATACTCAGTATTTGCACTCGTCTGCCAACGTAGACGCGGAAAATAAGAGGTACGAAATTCGTACTTTTAGGGTCAACATGGAAAAATTATTGAAACTGGTACTAATAAAACGGCTGTAGCTAAAATCATGAACTCTGAAACATATTGGATCTTCAATATTATAACTTTTCCTATCAAATTGGTACAGACATTTAGGCTGTAGATGGAATCAAGAAATTGCAAATGAAGAAAATCGAGCGTGATGGCAATTGTTTCTACCTAATAATATTTAGGGCACATTTTTGAAGATTGATGCCTAATGTTCACTTTTCGAACACATTGGAAGTTTTATATTTATATGCAGTAGAGAACTATTAATATTCTAATAATGAAACATCACAATTTTCCTAATATGATAGTGCACTTCTATGTAAAGCCTCTAATCTGGCGCTAACACTGTGGAATGCACTCCGTGGTGGAGAGTATATAAGATTCGGCCCAGCCGAACTTAACGCATTTTTACTTCTTATTAGTTCAATTTTCTTTTTTCAGCTTGAGGTCATGAAAAAAGTGGTGGTGGTTTTGTTTTATTACTTATTTTCTTTCCCAATATTTTGGTTGTCTTTGTCAATCTTCATTTTGTAAAATAGTTTTATCTAAATATGAACCGATTTTCAGCTATATCAGTAGGATTTTGTGGCACAAAATTAATAGCACTATTTAACAGCAATTTTGCCGGAGGGTAATGTAGAACATTTTCCGAACTCGAAACCCATATTAGAAAATTCTTTTATGAATATTTCTTTTTTAATTTTTTACTAGAATTCCAATTTTGGTCGATAGTACTGCGGATAGTTGTACTCCCATTTGGGAAAGATAACTCATTAATATTTTAAAAGTAATTGAAATTACCTTCATTCTATGACACCGTTCCTTTTTAAAATGACTTCAAAGTTGTAAGTGACATGTCTCCTTCCCTGAATTTTCACCTTTTTTGTGCAAATCGTATTATCACAATATAACTATTAAATTAAAGAGAAGAAAACCTTTTAAATATGCTTAAAATATTATGCTTCCATCTGTGCTAGATTAGCATTAATAGGCGTTTCAAGTTTTCCCCCTGATGGGCCAATAATACAAATATTCCCACAAACATTCCTAAGTAAGTAATAAAGGGAGACACTCCCTATCAATGAGAAGCGTGAGATATTATTTTGTACTTAAGGTCAGTTAGACAATGTTAAATGATCCCATCTGGTGATTCTGAGGGATTTGGCATAATAAACGATGCAACTACATTTTTTTCTATGACTAACAATATTCAGTTAAACTAAATCAGAGTAAAAAAAATTAGAATAAAATAGTAAAAAAGTATGTAAGTTTCAGAGGTTGAGGCAACTTATAGTACCATCGCCCTCAGAGTCAAAACTTTGTAAATAATGTGGAAAACACCTATGCTCTAAGCATGTGGAACTTCGTCTAGATATATTAGTGAGTTCAAAAGTTACACAATTAATTAGCGCTTATTCGAAATATTCCTTACTCCACATTTCTTGAAAAAAAAAAAACAACAAAAGGATTTATAGTTTCATCTAAGTTTTGCAGGAAGTCATCCGAGACTCTTGGGGAAATCGAGCCCATTACTGACAGGCGAGAATGCCACCCATACACCAACCGAAGGTCCTTACATTAATTTCCAACGGTACCCAATAAATTTTAAATAATACTCAAGTTCGTGTCTTAAGTCCTTTGTTCAGTACATACACTCATAAATATACTTCCATGAAAATAAATATATATGGTAATGTTGTACTGAAAACACGTAAGTAAGCTTCAGTTGGCTAATCCGACTTATATACCCTCACTTAAATATTTCTTAGGGCAGGATAATTTGTGTGAAAGGTACTAGAAGGTTCGTGGCACATGGTCACAGCTTCCACATTTATAAAACAATTGTAAAACCATGATCAAATATCAAGTCATAGTTGATTCCATGCACCAACATAGAAGTTATGAAGGTTTTAATTTTACCTAGGATAGTGAAAATTGTGTGGGAGGTACAAGAAGGGGCGTGGATAATGCGTAAATATTTTTCAAGTTTAAAGTGATTATAAAAACATTTTTAAATATCAAATTGCAAATGATTTGCATTAGCCGTATGTCGGATTTACTGTAACCAAAGTTTATGCCACTTTGTGTGGGAGGTACCAGAAGGGCTGTGTCAATATCGCCCAAATTCCACGCAAGTGTAAGTTCTATAAAAGCATTGTCAAATATCAAATTTCACAATATTCCCATCATCGGTATAGAATTTATAACAGCTTTAAATTTATGTAGTTTTGAGTGATTTGTGTGCGAAGTACTGGAAGAGACGTGCCAAACCCGCCATATTCAGTACACTTAATGTTATTATAAAAATATTATCCAATATCAAAATATAGCTGATTCTGAGAATTCGTGTAGAAGTTACATTAGTTTTAATTTAACATAGGAATATGGGTCATTTGTATGGGAGGTACCAGAAAGGGCGTGGCAATTTCGCCCATTTTCAAACTTAAACTAAGTTTGGAAAAAGTATGCAAAGTTTGGATTGATTCCTTAGCTCCTTTCGAGAGTTATAGACGGACGGACATGGCTAAAACAACTTAAAAAGTCGTGAAGCTGATTTGGTCCAAACATACTTGGGGTCTTAAGTCACTCCTTCAATGCGTTACACTTTTTATCTGTCCCAAATGATGTTACACTCCTACTCTGTAGGGTGAGGGTATATAAAGGAGAACAAATTATTTTGTTACATTTTTAATAATAATTATTCGAAGAATATGGCCTTAAAATATAAGAGAATTAAAAAATCATTTTTGTATTTTTTTAAGATATTGTTATAAAACATATTCTTCCATTTTCTAATAGCTGACACCCTAACAAGGAAAACAAGGTCGTTTCTCTTTATTTTTTAATTTCTCGGTTTTATCGTGTCAGAAAAATTATATATTAAAAATGTAGTTTTTTTTAATTCTCATATAGGCATCGCCCGACTTTAGCCTTTTCTTACTTGTCAACTTTTTTCATCATCAATTTATTTTTTTCTCAATATCGATTTTCATTTCTCAATTTCAATTTATATCTCCTTAGTTTCAAATTTAATTTCTCATTTTCTTCTATTTTGTATTTTCTCAATTTCAATTTACATTTCTCAATTTCAATTGATATTTTCTCAATTTCAATTGAAAATGTTTAAAGGTTGTCATTTCTTCAAGTTCGTGTCTTAAGTCTAGTGTTTTAAGTTTATTCATCAATGTGATGTGATAATTTCCCAAAAAACCCAAAAAGTGATAATTGTTAATTACCCACTCAATTATAACAACTGAGACTCAGACCTTACTGGTCATAAAAAATATTAAAATTATTTTTAATACGCAAAATTTGTGGCAATTGACCAAATTCCAGCTGTCACACCTTCCTTTGAAACAAAAAAACACAATCTAATTAGACAATTATTTATGACCGGCTTTCGTTGAGAGCAGAAATTATTATTACTTAACTACAAAAGCGTTACTGGCAGATAATCCATCAAAACTAATGGGCATCTCTCTCGCTGTCTCCGGCTGTCTCTCTGTCTTCATTGGCTATTTTGGCGAAGTGCATGTCAGACTTTCGTGTGATATGAACTCTAAACGTGACAAGAAAACAACAATAACAGTAAAGGCAGCAAGACGAGACACGACGAAACGAAACGGAAAGCTCAAACAAAGCACATGTGTCTCGAACCGCAATTGTTACTTTTTCAACGCCAACAAGTGTTACTTCCACCATATTATGCCACCGTTGGCAGTGGCTTTTAAAAATTCGGCGAGGAAAAAAAAACAGTCACTCCACTCAACTTCACATAGAAAAAATGTGTAAAAAGAGTCCGTCCACAAGCAAAACCACATATAAAAAAATCAACTGCCAAATGATTGACTCATAACCAAATAAAATACTGACCATAGCCGTACATGCCACAGCCAGCAATAAACCACCACCAACCACCACACGCACATATCACAGCTCACAGGCGGACACTTACAAACAAATTCACTCGCCCGACGACAGTAGCTTGTTGACCTAGTTCAACAATTGTGTGTGTTTTTTTGCCGGCTTAATGTTTTGTTTGTAGAGCCTGTTTAAAGGCTAAGATCCAAAGCTAACACAGCCATAGATAATGCACAGTAGGCAACGCGACTCTAATGTCCATGCCAGGCCATAAAACACAACAATTATTGGTGTACACCGAAAATTAGCCAATCGTAAGAGAGCTGATCATATGTAGCCAGCCAGCTCTCCAAAAGCTTTTTTGAATGCGTTTCTCGGCATAATTTTCGGGGGCAAATACTTGTGGAATGTTTGTGCAGCTATTCTCGCCTGAGTGCGCTCGCTATGAGTGTTGGGTAATTGCTAACTCAAGTTGTTTGTATATTTTGAGCAAACAACATTCAACTTTGAAAATAAATAAAAAATAAAAAAAGTGAATTCAGAGCTGACAACAGAAATGGCAAAGAAACCAAACAAATAGATGAGTACCCTATAGACAGACAGATTTTTATTGATTTGATCGAGTGCAATTAGTTTTTAGAGGTGACTACAATGTGGAAGGACGATCTCGGGTAGAAAAATGGAAATCACTTCAAAATTGTTTCCATTGTTTTTAATACATTTCTATAAAAAATCAAATCAGATAATTTTCGAGATAATCCCGCCAAATATCAATATCAATGCAAATCCAGCTTTTCAGAAGAATTTATGAACGAATGTACATCATAAAATCTATATCCATGAGCCAACATTTAATAACTCCTGAAAATGTTCAGCTTTTCACTCTGTTACTGTAGCCTGAAGCTATCGATGAAGGACTAAATTTCAATTTATGAGCGAGTGTTCCTCTTACAGTGGTGCAGAATAATTTCCATCATAAATTTTGAACTACACCATTTGGAATTGAAATTGAGAAAATACAAATTGAAATAGAGAAATGCAAACTGAAATTGAGAAAAAACAAATTGAGATTCAGAAATGTAAATTGAAATTATTAGATATTGAGAAATAATATACAGACATGTGAAGAAAAGTTAAATTGAGATAGAGAAATGAATATCAACATGCAACGTGGATGGTCCAGACAACTAAAGGGTGATTTTTAAAAGCTATAGGAAAGTTTTTCAAAAAAAAAAAACACATAAAATTCAGAAAAATGCATGAAATCTTTATTTGAATCGATAGTACGGTCCATATAATTTAATGTTTGAAGATTATTTCATGCAAATATTGACCTTAACTGAGCCTCAAATGGTCCATCCGCTTAGTCCAATTTTGGAATACTCTTTCCAACATTTCGGCCGGTATCTCACGAATAAATGCATCAATGTTGTCTTCCAAATGCGTCAATTGAAGCGGGCTTGTATGTATAGACATGAGCTTTAACATAGCCCCACAAAAAATAGTCTAAAGGCGTGAAATCGCACGATCTAGGCGGCCAATTGACCGGTCACGAACGTGAAATAAAATGTTCATCGAACTCGCCACTCAATAAGTCCATTGTTGCGCGTGCTGTGTGGCAAGTGGCACCGTCTTATTGAAACCACATGTCATGCAAGTCAAGCTCTTGCATTTTGGGCAAAAATAAGTTGGATATCATCTCACGGTAACGCATCATCTTTGAAGAAGTACGGTCCAATGATGCCACCAGCCCATAAACCGCACCAAACTGTGACTTTTTCTGGATGCATTGGTAGCTCTTGCAATGCTTCTGGTTGATATTCACTCCAAAATCGATAATTCTGCCATTTTTGTACCCATTGAGCCAAAAATGAGCTTTGTCGCTGAACACAATTTTTCGGTAAAAAAGTGGATCTTCGGCTTTATTGAACTTTCTTAACAGATCACGCATTTTGATAATAAAATTCAATAATTTGCAAGCGTTGTTCGTTTGTAAGACGATTCATGGTTAAATTATAGACCAAACTGAAAATGTTTGACAGTGAAACAAAACACGAAACGTGCGTCAGCTGTTTAAACCAGTGTTGCCAAAAAAATCACCCTTACAAGTGCCAAGTTCTCGTGGTTCAAACATTAATGACCTCAGACGTTATACTGATGAAGGAGACATGGATCATTTAAAGCACATGAGCCCAGAAATTGGGTAAGGGAATTACTAAATAGATGGAAGGAACTCAGAAATCACCTATTCGAAGCTTTCAACATTCAACGTCTTTAAACGAAAGATATATAGAATTAGAGGATATGCATGTTCAAGAATAGCTTATATATTCAATTTGGCTTTATCTTTTTTTCCTTATACTGATCTTTTATTCTTATTTATAAACATATAATAATTTTTTTTTTTAATTTCATTTTAATATTTTATTTATCATTTTCATATTTTAATTTCCCAATATCAATTTGTCTTTTCTCAATATATTTTTTTAATAAAAATGTGTCCTTTCTCAATATCCAGTTGTTTATTCTCAATTTTGATTTCTCAATTTTAGCTTGTATTTCTTCAATTTCAACTGAAAATGGTTGAGTTTTGTAAAAATTCAAAAAATTAATAAACTAATTTGTAAGCATTTCATCGAAAATATTTTTCATATTCACTCGATATAGATCTAAAGAAATATTGACTAAAAAATACAGTAAAATCATTGTAAATCATAATTGTTATTTAATACTCTATTACAAGACATCAACAAAGGGAATATAAGATCAATATTAAAAAAATAAACAAAATCGAAAAAAAAAAACATTTTATATTTATATTTACCGCTGACATTGTTTCGGATAGTACAGTTGACAAAAAGAGGTCAAGGACATAATTTTAGCAATACTACGTCACCAAATATCAGTCATGGGCCACACTTTTTATATCAATCGGGCATACATTCTATAACATTTTCGAATATACATAAAAATTTCCTACCACCAAACCACGTTATGAATGGAAATATCCAAATTAGGGAAAATAGTTTCTCCTTTCAAGATAATAGGGATAACAAGTTGTGTTAACAATAACAATTGTTTACTCAAAATGAAAATAATATTTTTTTAAATTGTCACCAAACATTGTGACAATTTAATTGTTTTATGTTGACTTTTTTGAACTTAGCCTTGATAGCCATAAATTTTACCAAAGGACTATGTATAGAATTTTCTCATGTATTTTGGCTTTGTAAACTCGATAACGATATTAAAAAATAGTTTTATGGATATATATATTTTTTTAATTTTTACTCATTTTCGTCAAAGTTACCATGAATTTTTGTAGTCTCATTTTGTAAATATAAGACCGATAAAGTGACTTTTACGCAAATATGCTAAGTGAAAATTAGGTGTGAGTATAATAATTGAAAGTGGAATAACTTCACAACTCGACGTTGTATTATTACGACCATAGTTTCAAATGAAAGTGCTCAATGTGTTCTATATAATATAATGTCATTATTTTGTGTACCTTTGGAATATAATCACGATTTTTTGGTTTAATAGCTAAATTTATAATTTGCCTTTACTGCTCTGTTGTGGTGGCATATATAGGGTGGACGATTTAACATTTTAAAATAGAATAAAAAAGTATCATTCATATGACTACCACGACTGGCTCGGTAGTACCTCATCCGATCAACCCATTTTTTTCAATATAGCCCAAAATCCACACCAATCAGTGACTCGTTGTGGATGCCTTGGCTTCCCAATAGTCACGTGTGAGTTCACTGAACCCCATATGCGGCAATTTTGCCTTTTGACATAGCCACCGAGATGAAAATGAGCTTCATGAAGATTGAACTGAAGACCGATCTCTTCTCGAAAATTATCCACGTAAATTTCTTACAGTTTGCGTTAAAGACTCACAACTTTGAAAATAAGTTTTTAACATTTGCAAATTTTGTTGGAGCGTCATGTCAAATGTCAAACATAAATCTGAAAATAGAAATCAATGTTATTCTACCTTTCAAAGTCAAAGTAATCGGTAGTTCATATTTAAAATTTTAAATGGCCCACCCTATATCGTGTTAAGAAGGTTAGTTTTTACGACAATTAGTCCTATTAATTAGATTCACGTAAAGGTTAGGTTGCAAATTCGATTTACGAATTCCAATTTTCTTATTTTTCTGGCTCAGAATGCAAAATAGATCAATTGTCTGATAATTATTTTTTTCTTATCGTAGGGCATATACAAGTTAAAATGTGCTCTTTGTAGCTTAAATACTGGCAAAGTTGGAAGTTTTTAAGTTTAGGATCTCAAGGTTTCCCATGCCGATACATCATTAGAATATGCAAAAGGGGTAATATTGACCCTCCTCCAAAATGACCACCATTCGTAAACTTTCAAAACACGTATATTCTTCTTTCACACCCTCTATCAGTGTCCGCTGTCAGAACATTGTTTATTTTGTTGGCATTATATTTTGTTTGATATTATACTCATATATAATACTTTCATTAAAATTTTACTCAGTCTTTTTGGGGTTAAGGAGGATTATTAAAAGTCAAATAACTTTATAACTCGGTATCGTATTTTTACGATATTATTATCAAATGAAAGGTCTCAATCTCTACTTTCCAATTGTATTCATGACTAGAACAAGTGACTCATAAAAAATATTTGTTTTAAAATTTTCACTTTAACAACAATTGAAAGACTAGATTAGATTATTTTTAGCCCTTATGTTACCTACCTTTGGACAAAAGTTTCCAATATCGCTAAGTACTTGTATTAGGTGAAACATTGAAAAATTCATATTTTGGGTGTTTCTTTTTCTTTCATAAAAAATATCACAAATAGTCAAATGTATAGGTCACCTGAAAGGTTCCAGATAGAGGGCAGGAATCTTCTGAGAAAATATTGGAGCTGAACAAATATTGCAGGTTGGTCATACATTTGACTCCACTAGGGGCCTTCAGCAGTTAGAGCCGAATGAGAAAATTTTATTAAAATGTAGTTTTTTATGGGAACTCTATTAAGAAGTCTAGATAGTGGACAGGTATGTTTGGTGAAAATGTTGAAGAGGGAAAATTAATAGAGTTCTGTCTTACATTTAACCCAGCTAGGAGCGACTACGGGTCAGTTTAGGGCCTTACTGTCATAACAAAAAATATAAAAAAAGAATGTATGGGGACCATCTTAAGCGTTGAAGATGTAGAGGAAGAGGAAAGATAAAGAGGGTAGGTATGTTCTGAAAAAATATTGATGCTGGAAAAATATTGGAGGTTGTTATACATTTGACTCCCCTAGGGGTAGTTAGAGCGGTGAGAGCCAATTTTATAAAAAAAATAGGTTATGTATGAGAGCGGCCTTAACGAGTGGTGGGGAGGGAAAACTAATGGAGGTCGGTCTTACATTTATTCTAGCTAGGGACGACTTCGGGGCAGTTTTGGGCATTACTGTCATAACAAAGGTAGGTATGTTCAGGAGTTGAAAAATAGCGAGGATCGGTCATACATTTGACTCCACTAACGGCCTCCCTGGGCCAAGGGAGCAGCGGGAACAAATTTTATAAAAACTTAATTTTTACATGTCTGCCCTCTTAACGAGTGGAGTTAGGGGGTATATGTGTTCGAAAAAAATGTTGGGAAGGGAAAATGAATAGGGTCGGTCTCACATTTAACACCTATGGAGGCGACTCCAATCATTTTTCGGACTTTTTGTGTATTATTACCCGTTTTCCCTCACCTTTGATGCCGATGAGCGCCCACTTACACTCACCCCACCACCTCCATTTTTATTGGCTCATTTCAATTTTTTCCCGAACATCTCAAAATTAGAGGTTCTGTCAAAAATCGAAAAGTCGTGCTGTATCCCACCCCTAATAGACATTTTTTTCTTGGTTAGAATTTTAGCTATTGAAAAATATTATTTTTCCGATTTTTTTTTATGTTTTTTTGAGGTCCATCAAAAAAGATTTTTTTTGAAAAAAAAAAATATTTTTTTCTCAAATCTTTGGAAACTGTTCCTACACTACTTTTGTTACCATCATAAATAACTTTAATTAATTACTCACAAAAATTTTGTTTCGATTTTATGAATCAGTATGCCTCAATGCACTCAAAAAATAAATTTGTAGGACTCGGGCACAATTTTGTGAGTACTGCTGTCAATAAGTAACAAGTTGATAAAGCGAATTGACACTGTTTCATTGATAATTTTTTTATGAATATGACAGTTCAGTTGTACCCTAACATATCATGTGCCAATTATTTCAAGTGGTCTGTATTTCGCAATGAAGTGTTCATTTGAAGTCGTATTTGGTCTAAAGTTTATAAAATTTAGCCACTTAAAACGCTTTTTATTGGCTTATTGATTTATAGAGCAAGTTTCATTTACATCCGTCGATTTTGTTCAATAGCAAAAAGAATTGAAAACTTCTGATAAAATGGAATCTTAAAAAAACGTTTCCCACCTTTAATTAAAAGTCCACATGCTATTGAGGCAAAGAGGCAAAATGAAACATTATCTCAATTTTCAAATCAACTGCAGTTAAACAACAACTCTCTGCCGTCTACCGGCATTTAAAGTTCGTCCGTCCATCCCTCTATCAAATAATATTCACGAGTTTTACAAAGCAAACTAAAACTGAAAAGCTTTTGAATATATAAATATATATAATCGTTGCTATTGTTGTTGCTGTTGTTGTTGTGGCTAATAACAATATAGAAAATCGTGCCCGAACAACAATTGCAATCAATGTTCACTTTTCAAGACGTTTGAAGAAGAAGGTCAGTAAAGTGGTTTTACTAGAGTGGGCTTGAATGTGATCTCACACGGCGCTGCAAGCGAGTCGATCGAGTATCATGAGGCTTGGCTTTGCTTTGCTTTGTTTGTTTGTATTCGCTGTTAACTTGTCTGGCAACAAAATAAATGGTAATTGATAATGCCGCTTTAAAAAACATGCAACAACATTCATTTGCAACTTCTCGTGGAAGTGGCTGTAGCATTGGCTGCTGTTGCATTTGAAAATCGGCATTATTTTTTTTGTATTTGTATTCATGGAGCTATTGCATCATTTCGTGTTGTATCAGTATTGGATTGGATTCGCCTTGTTGTTGTGTTAGAAAAACAGTAAAATTGTATTATTGCTGGGGTATCGAGTTTTAATGTTTTCGTTCGTCTTGACCTGATCAAAAACAAAAATATTGGCGACCATTGGAATTGTGGGAACATTCAAATGGCGCACAGTTTGTGTCTTAAGTCTTTTGTTTTTGTTTATAAACTCGCTCTCCCCCATTGGAATGCAGTTAATACAGGTTGTTGCATTTGATTTTGAATATTTTCATGATTCTAATTTTATACAAAAATCATTTAAATGTCTGAGTTGGATTTGTTTGTGCTAAAATAAGGAAATACATTTTTATTTAATAATTCTGATAATTAAAGAGGAACCTGTAGAAAACTATATATCATGGCATTTATTTGCAGAAAAACCAGCTGTTTTTACTAAAAGTTTTAATGTCACGAGATGAATAATAAAATTAATTCAAATTAATATAAACATGCCGTTTGATCCGACTTATTTCCATAAAACCTCGCCCTCGAAGTCCAAACTGTACACTTATTTGGAGAGGAGATTACCAGAAGGAGTATAACTAATATTTTTCTATGAGCGGCTTGCTAAATGTGAAAAAATAAATCATAGATGATCCCTATGTTTTATATAGGATAGAGTCATAATGAAAGTGACTATACAAATAGTATTAAAAATCAAATCATAGAAGATTCCAAGCTCCGCTTTTGAAGTTTAAAGTACAATAAGTGTGGGATAGTGGACCACTTTTCGATTTTGATATGTTAGAACTCATATTTTGGTGAGATTCGGAAAAAATTCGTGGGCGCTCATCGGGGTCAAAAGTGAGGGAAAATGGGTAAAAATGCACAAAAAGCCCCAAAACTGCCTCGGAGTTGCCCCCAGATGTGTTAAATGTAGGACCGACGCCCATTAATTTTCCCTCAGCAATATTTTATTCGAACTCACATACCACCTAACTACACTCGTTAAGTGGACTCCCATTCAAAAATTATTATACACTACACGAGAGTATTATGTCTTTGTGCATTTGTTTGTAACACCCAAAAGGCGAGAAAGACCCATTGTTAAGTATACCGAACGACTTAGAATCACTTTCTGAGTCGATTTAGCAAAGTCTGTCTGTCTGTCCATCTATTGTTGTAATCAAATTACAGGTCGCAATTATATTCCGATCTTAACAAAAATTGGCACAAATAAGTTTTGTGGATCAAGGACGAACGCTATTTAATTTGAGGCAAATCGGTTCAGATTTAGATATAGCCCCCATACAAATGTCGCTTCTGATTTGACATTTTCCGCTCTAGAAACCACATATTGTACCCGATTTTCTTTAAAATTGCACAACATCTTATAATCCAACTAGAAACACCTGTGCAGAAACTCGGTAAGATCGGTTCAGATTTAGATATAGCCCAAATACAAATGTTGCTCCCAAATGTTTAACCGATTTTGGCCAAACTATACATATTAGATTTCACCTATTTCGGTCCAGATTTCAATATACCCCCACACAAATTTCCTTTCCGATTTAACATTTTTTTGTCAAACACATACATTTACAGGATACAAAAATCGTTCCCGTTTTCACTTTTTCACCGAATTAAATTGTATTCGGATAGAAAGTGGAGTGTATCATAGAGTAGGCCCCGCTCGACTTTAGCCTTTCTTTATTTGTTTTTTTTTTTTTATAAAATTTGTTCACACCGCTGTTAGTTGTCCAAGGAGGCAACCCTTGCATTTTATCTGAACATACCTACATCCTATCTTCAATCCTTAAGGTGGTCGCCATACGAATTTTCCATTTTTTATAATTTTTGTTATGACAGTAGGGCTCAAAACTGCCCGGAGTCGCCCATAGCTGGGTTAAGTGTAAGTCCGACCTCCATCATTTTTATCTCCCTAATATTTTGTTCGTACACACATACCCCTTCTACCACTCTAACTCCTCCAAAGAGGTCCCAAGGAGAGTCAAATTTATGACCAACCGCCAATATTTTCTCAGAACGTACCTACCTACCATCTATCTTCAGCCCTTAAGGTGGTCCTCAACCGTTTTTTATTTTTTTTATGAAGGAAAGGATCAAAACAGCCTCCTAGTCACCCCTAGAGGGAATACATGTAAGACTGGTCCCCATTAATTTTCTCTCCACAACATCTTCCCCAAACATACCTGTCCCCTATCTCCATTCCATACTAGAACTCCCATACGAAAACTAAATTTTTATAAAGTTTGTCCCCCACCGATCTAACTGCCCCAAAGAGGCCCCTAGTGGAGTCAAATGTATGACCAGCCCCCAATATTTGTTCAGACCCATAACTTCTATATTTATCCATAGATTTTCTTCTAATAAGCTTTGTTTACTTCGTTAAATGAAACAAAAAAAGTGTTGTTTCTATTTTTTAGGGTTTATTTCGTGTTAGCAAAAATGATTTTTAAAACTCTCCTCATTTCTCCTTTAGACATTTTTTAAATAATCATTGTATTCTTTGTTAGAATGCTATCTGTTGAAAATAAAACAAATTTTAGGCTTATTTCTATTTTAGGACGATTTTCGTTCCTGCAAAAAATCTCAATTTTTGGGCGTCTGTTCTTAAACAACGTTCTTGATTGTGTATTGCTACATTTAAAATA
This sequence comes from Polietes domitor, assembly GCA_947397865.1. Classification (NCBI taxonomy): domain Eukaryota; kingdom Metazoa; phylum Arthropoda; class Insecta; order Diptera; family Muscidae; genus Polietes; species Polietes domitor. The sequence goes on along the minus strand of OX377619.1, from coordinate 40,810,948 downwards.
TATAATCCATTGAAGTTCAAAAATATTTTTTCTCAACTTTACGATAAAAATCTATAAATCCGGGAAATGTTGGTGAATTTGAAACCAACTCGAAAATAAAAAAAAATCTGGTTTGCTTAATTTTGTATTCATATTTCTTCTCTATGTGGAATAGTCGGAAAATTCGGGTTATTGGAATCTATTTAATTTTGAAATTTGATAATATTCTTGTAATTATTTTAAGTCTATAGAATATTAAGGGTTTTCAAGATCATCCCACAGAAGTCACGTTCAAATAAATCCTTTATAATTTCTATACGGATGAAAGAAATACTTCGACATGTGATATTTATCGTTAGATAAATAAATAGTTGTCATATGGTATATATTGATAAACCCTTTCTGGTGCCTTCCATACAAATCGGCCTAAACTTTGGTTAACAGAAAACTAGAAAACTTCCTTCCTTAGTTGCAAGTCGTTTGAGGGACAACACCGTCCGACAATTTTTAAAGAAAGTCGTTACAAATTAAACCGGATGAAATACATCTGATGCTATAGGCAAATATAAATAAATTGGCATTTTCATTTCAATATTTTATATGTTTATTCGCAGCCTACGACATCGACATTAGTACAAAATTAAAGAGGAGAGTATCTTTTAAATATATCTTTTGTCATTAACAAATATTGCAAATCACAGATATAATCATGAGATTTAAAGTATTTTTAAAGGATATTCTACTCCTTAATATGATATATATAACGGTCTCGTAGAGTGCCAATAATTATTTAAAACATTTTTTTTTGAAAAATGTTATCCTTTGAAATTATTTAGTTGTTTTAAGGATGGGGAAATGTGAAACTGAAAATGCCTATTAACTGATTTTTTCCTATAGTTTCACACGCATATCATATGGTTCAAGTATAGTAGGGACTGTCAGACGGTGTAATAACATACTTATCTTAGATTTGTCCAGGGTAATCGGGTCCCATAAACTACATTATCATCATCGAATCTAGATAACGCTTACCTGGAAATAAATCAAGAAGAAAAAAATTAATATTTAATCATGGTATTGCAAGATAATTACTAATTAAAAAATTAAATCTAGAGCAAGAGTAAAAGTAAAAGCGAAACCACAACCATACGGTTAGTTGAAGCCACTTTAACTTTAATTTGATATTATAAAAAGTTTTTATAATCACTATAACCCATGGTAAAATTAAAGCCTTCACAACTGAATTTATAGTTGATTATATTTGTAAAATGCTTAAAGTCTTTATAACCACCACTTTGATAGTTGGTATGTATTTTGTAAAACGGTCTTGCAACATTTTCTTAAGCTACTTTGTGCTGCAAGACAGATGCAAAAAAACCCACATTTTCATAAGTTTACAGGAGATCTAAAAAACGTTCAATTATGAAGAGTTCGTATATATTCATTATTTTTTAACGCATAGGCCTAACATTTTCAGAGACTATGATGAAGTTCAGTCATATGCAAATATAAAAATATATAAAAATCCAATCGTAGAAGTCAAAATATCGCTACTTTATGAAAGAAAATATTTGCAGATTTTCGTTATAAAATTCGCTATAATTTTTTTATTTATTTATTTTAGTCAAATGTACCATAATCAATGCAAAATATTTTTTAACGCATAGGCCTAACATTTTCAGAGACTATGATGAAGTTCAGTCCAATGCAAATATAAAAATATATAAAAATCCAATCGTAGAAGTCAAAATATCGCTACTTTATGAAAGAAAATATTTGCAGATTTTCGTTATAAAATTCGCCTTAATTTTTTTTTATTTATTTATTTTAGTCAAATGTATCATAATCAATGCAAAGTTAGAGTTTGTGAGTTTTTTTATTTTGCGCCATTTTGCATTTCAGTCGACGAAGTTAATACACAATCGCCAGTAGTTTCCGAGATATCACAATTAATCTTTAATTTTGGTCCATATTTTGCAAGCAATTCTTAGGAGGGAATTATCGTTTCCCTATAACTATAACGGCAAATTCATGGTAATTTGTGGATGGTTTATGAAACAATATTTCAGGGTAAAATTGAAACCCTTTAAAAAATCAGTTTTTAATTTTAACAGAAAAAAACTTATATGTTATCCAGTTTTATGAATTACTGTAATTGCGCTTCATGCTAAAGTTCAAACTTCAGGCGTTTTTTTTTCGCACTGCTTATTAGGACTGCTTTTCTTTAAGCCGGAATAATAAGCTGAGTTAACAACTAGTAAATCAAAAAAAATTCTTTTTTCAAATCCATGCTTTATGCAAGCAGAATTCTATTGGGCCTAGAAATTCTTTTTTAGATTTTTAATTTGTGGTTTGTATGGGAGGTACCACGCCTCTTTGTCCAATTGGTCAAATTTTTCCATTTCCTTGTATTGTCATCGAAAATGATTAAGTGTGCAAAATTTGAGCAAAATTGGTTGAGAAAAAAGCTTTCAAAAATTGATTTCAAATTTTGTGGCACACAAACATATATAGAAAGTAACCTTATATAAAGCATGGAAAAACGTTAATAAAAAGGTAATTTGTTACTCAAAATAAAATATTTTTTTCAAATTGTCGCCTACCATCCGTCCATTTAAAATTTAATCTACCGATTTCTTTGACTATGAGAGGCAGATTAACATTCATTATACCCTCCACCTCCAGGATGGGGGTATACTAATTTTGTCATTCCGTTTGTAACACCTTGAAATATCGACCTGAGACCCTATAAAGTATATATATATATTCTTGATCGTCATAAAATTCGAAGACGATCTAGTCATGTCCGTCCGTCCGTCTGTCCGTCTGTTGAAAGCACGCTAGCATCTAAACGAAAGGAGCTAGAACGTTCAAATTTTCCATAAATGCGTCTTATAGTCGTAGATCGGTTGGGATTGAAACGGGGCGAAATCGTCCCAAAAGGGAAAAATTTTTCCCTCACAAGGACTAAAAATACCCATAATAATCCCTAATGTTTTAGAGTATTAAGGCATGTTTTTTGAATATGTCTGTTTATATTTGCTTGATATTTGGTATGCGCATTCCCCTTATAGCAAAAACGTGCACAATAAAGTGATTGTTATTTGTAGGGGGTGAAATGGGGCTAAAAAGCGATAAAAATGGTACATATTAAACGACAACAGCTAGATGCACGAAATTCGGTGTGTACATTCCTCTAATTGAGTAGATACATAATATAAAAGTATTTGTTTCCAAATTCGTACTTTTAAGGGGTAAAATGGGAATAGAGGGATAAAAATGGTACCAACCAAATGGCTGTACCTAGAATAATGAAATTCGGTGTATACATTCCTCTGATTGCATAGATAAGTAAAACACACGGATTTTTTAAAATTCGTACTTTTTGGGGTTAAAATGAAAAATGGGATAAAAATAGTACCAATCAAATGACCTCAGCTAGAATCATGAAATTCGGAGTATACATTCCTCTGACTGTGTAGACACGGCAAATAAACTGATTTTTCGAAATTCGTACTTTTTGGGTCAAAATAGAAAAAGGGGATAAAAATAGTACCGACCAAATGACCGCAGCTAGAGTCATGAAATTCGGAGTATACATTCCTTTGACTACGTAGACATGAAAATAAAGTTTTGTTTTCAAATTCGTACTTTCAAGGGATACAATGGGTACGGAGGGATAAAAATGGTACCAACCGAACGGCTACACTTGAAATAATGAAATTCGGTGTATACATTCCCCTGATTGCGTCGATACTTAAAATAAACAGATTTTTCAAATTTGTACTTTTTGGGTTAAAATGGAAAAAGGGGATACAAATAGTACCAACCAAATGACCACAGCTAGAGTCATGCAATTCGGAGTATACATTCCTCTGACTGCGTAGACACGGAAAATAAGCGGATTTTTCGAAATTCGTACTTTCAAGGGATACAATGGTACAGAGGGATAAAAATAGTATCAACTAAACGACTACAGCTAGAATGATGAAATTCTAATTGCGTAGAAACGCAAGGGGGTAAAAATGGTACCAACCGAATGCGCGCAGCTGGAATCATAGAATTCGGTGTATACATTCCTCTGACTTTTACGGCAAATATTGGTTGAATCATAAAGTTAGGTTATATTGCACTATGCACGTCTGATAATGGATTTTCAAAATTTTTACTTTTGGAATTAAAATAGAATGGAAATACAACCAACTGTAGCACCCACTATCTACCAATATTTATGGTATTTAAGCTTTTTGAAAATATAAATATAAGCATATTTATTTTTTTGAATTGACGTATTGGTAGCCTTGCCTTATAAGCGTGGTTTGAAGCAATTAAAGTATTATATTTATTTATAAAATTATTTTGTCAATATTTGTTTTGGTTTGGCTATATTAATAAAATTATATTTTCCTGTAATATTACTGCACTTCTACGAAAACCGACAACCTCTGTGGAATGCAATCCATGGCGGAGGGTATATAAAGTTCGGCCCCGCCGAACTTAACGCCGTTTTTATTTGTTTCGCATTGTAGCCTACCATCCGGTCATTTAACATTTTAAATTTAAACTACCGATTACTTTGACTATGAAAGACAGATAAACATTAATTTTTATTGAACTGGGATATTGTCCTGGCTCAAGACCATTTTGCTTCTATATTTAATAGAATGCAAAAAAAAAATCATTTTTATTTCAGGTTTATGTTTGACATTTGGAAAATGGGACGCTATACGCTCCAATAAAAATTTGGAAATATTAAAAACCTACTTCCAAAGTAGTGAGTCTTTAACGCAAACTGTAAGAAATTTATGTGGAGAATTTTCGAAAAGAGATTGGCTCTAAGTTCAGCCTTAATATGGGGTTCAGAGAACACACACGTGTCTATTGAGATGCCAATGCATCCACAACGAGTCACTGTGTGGTGTGGATTTTGGGCTGTACTGAAAAATTGGGTTGATCGAATGAGTACTGCCGAGCCAATCGTGGTAGTCATATGAATTGTGTTCTATTACACGTACGACAATTTTTAAAAAAATGTAATGAAACTATAAGCAACATGGAGTTACGTGGCGTTCTTAGTTTTTCATTCCTTCACGGGACTACAAAATTCTAAAGGATAACATTTTAAAAAAATTATTTTATATACTTGTTCGCACCCTATGATAACGGCATTAGAGTCAAATCAAAAAGGAGAATATCTATTAAAAATACTTCAAATATCGTGCTTATATTTGTATTAGTTCAGTATTAAAATCTATTTTAAATTTACCCCTTAGTTTTTTCTAGTTTATTCATATCTTGCCTTCTAAGAGATAACAATTTAAATGGTTGTTAATTCTAAACTAATGTAGGCAGAACCTTGAAATTTAAAGTATTTTTTAGCAAATATTCTCTTCTTTGATTTGGCATTTATGCCGGTGTCATAGGGTGCGAATAATTATTAAACATAATTTTTGAAAAATTTTATCTTTTGAAAAAATTGGTCCTTTTAAGAGGCAACAGGATGAGAAAATAAAAAAATCTTTTGGAAACTAGTAGTCCTTTTAAGAGGCAACAGGCTGAGAAAATAAAAAACTAAAAACCCCAATTAACTCTATTTCACCTGTAGTTTCAGATGTATATCATCTGGTTCAAGTGTAATACGGACTGTTAAATTTCAAAAAATAATCAGTAATTTTATTATAGCAGCTTCTAATTTAAAATTTTCAGTTGCCATATATTATGAAAAAATATTAAAGAAAGAAAAATTATGAATTTCCAAATTGTGGGAAATATTTTCTGGATTTTTTAATAAAATGGACGCCATGTATTGTACTTTAGTTTTTATTTTTGTCAAACTGTGTATCGACCATAGTCGTCTCTCATATGCCCGTGCCAATGTCCGTGGAATTTGTTTAGAATTTTGCATGTATTCGCTAAATGTCAATAAACTTTACTATTGCTTTGCCAAATGTCAAAGATATTTAAACACTGTAACTGGTTTGGAACTGCAAAGAATATGCAAATAAGTAAATAAGAAAATTAGCAATGTAAAATACGAATTTATGGCAGTAGAATTGTGATTTTTTGCATGACAATAATATGTTCAAATGTTTTCTCTGAATATAATTATAAAACACACCTTTATAAATATGAAAAAATCTATATTAAGATTTTTCGACAAATATTTGTTTTCTAATTTACTAAACACTAACCCAAATCCATACTCATCCCTTATTCATTTGTTTTATCTTTATCGATTCTTTGGATTAGAAGAAAATTATGTGCATAAAATTATTAACATTTCTTTGGCAACTTTCCAACCATCACTGGCAGGTTCTGTCAAGTCAATGAGTTCGTTGGCACTGTTTCGTTTGGTTTTGATTTGCAAAAAATGTCAATGACATTTGGTCAGTGTAACTAATGAGATAGTTATAGTTTAAAAAATATTCAAAAATATGAATGTGTTTCACATTTACGTTTGTGTCTTAAGTCTTTTGTTTGCTGGCGATCTAAAGTTTATTCACATTCTCTATAGTTGGGTAGTTGTTGTTCGTTTGTTATGTTTTTGTTAGTGTTTTAATTGTTGTTTTTTGCAGCGAATAATAAACCTTAATTACGAGTGTATATAACAATATTTTGTTGCTTTGTTAGGGTTCAACGATTTTTATGACATATTTTATAAAACTCATCGATGTGTGTCTAATATTCAGCATTAAGAAAAACTCTAATTAAACAATTAAAGCGTTTTTAATTGCAATACTAAAACAACACACACACATAGACTAACACAATGTGCTGATAGAAAATTAAATATTTGAAGCATGTAAATGGGAAGTGAGTGGGGAGAGCAAAATGATGGACATTAGACATTAAAATGTGTTCAAAGTGCTTAATTGTGGCCAATTTAAATAAAGGGGCGACCAAAGGCCAAGATGAGTATGGAAATATTTTTTGCAATAAACAAAATAAACAACAGGGTATGCCAAAACAGCTGGCAATTGGATAAAGAAAACATATTGACGGTGGTATTAAAAAAAGAATTTTTCGAAAAAAATATTTTTATTTTTTTTTTAAATCACAATTTTTAATGTTTGTTTAAATAGCGCAAAAAAACCTTTATAAATCATCTGCAGAGCAACGTTTTCCGAAATTGATAAATACATTAAAATTTCCACGATTTGGGTAGTTCAAAAATTTACAGTGGAACACGATTTTTCATCATTTTCTTAAATATCTTTAAATTTTGGCGAAAAACATTTTTTCGTCAGAACTATTTAAGTAGCTCCGGAACTAAAGGTCTTGAAAATTTTGTATTGACAAATGGGTGATTCCACGTAAAGTGAACCTTTTTTCGACAAAATTTCTAAATCAATTTATGATTAAAAAACACCGTTAAACATTCCTAATGTTTATACTTCTCATAATACATTTTTTTGGATTATATTTCAAAAAAAAATAATGACAACAACTGGTATGATCATTTCCATTTCCAGAATCATAGAATTGTGTCGTAACAGGATTTCCGTCAAAATTTCGCTTGTAATTTGACCTTTTCCGCTCTAGAAACCACATATTGCACCCGATTTTCATTTAATCCAACTACATCTTATAATCCAACTAAAAACACCTGTAGTGAAAGCGGGTAAGATCGGTTCAGATTTAGCCACCGATCAAATGACGCTCCCGATATGGCTTTCTTCGATCTAGAAACTACATATTTTACAGGATTTTCTTCAAATTTGGCACAAAATCACATATTTTACAGGATTTTCTTCAAATCCAGGTAACAAAATCTATGGTGAAAGTGGATCAGATCAGTTCGGATTTAGATATAGGCCACTTAAAAAATTCGCTACAAATTTGACTTTTTCCGCCCCACAAACCATATACTTTAACCGATGTTCTTCTCATTTGGCAATCACATTATATTTCAAGTAGAAACGGCTATGGTAAAAGTGGGTCACATAGTTTCAGGTTTTAATACAACCCTCAGTATGTGTCTGAGAGAAAAATGTTAAATCGGGAAGCATTCCCGATCGATACCTTTACAGATTTTTACTGCTGGAAACATACATTGTGGAAGTAGGTCACATATCGTATCCATATAAATATCGTTACTAATTTCACATGTTCCGCAAAAGCAATTGTAATGGAGTAGAAAGTGGAGGGTATCATATAGTCGGTCTCGCCCGACTTTATCCTTTCCATACTTGATTTTGGTTCAATTATGCTGCCAAATTGATTGTTTTCGAAATTAATGTTGGTAATTTGGTTGCATTGTCCGACCGTCCAGGTCCTGGTGAACCAGGATATATACGTCGGAAGTTATAGATGAAATAAAGTTTATTTTTGTAATGGAGTAGAAAGTGGGGGGTATCATATAGTCGGTCCCGCCCGACTTTATCCTTTCCTTACTTGATTTTGGTTCAATTATGCTGTCAAATTGATTGTTTTCGAAATTAATATTGGTAATTAGGTTGCATTGTCCGACAGTCCATATTACAATTTGAACCAGGATATATACGTCGCAAGTTATAGATGAAATAAAGTTATTTGGCATTTTTAGTTTTTCATTTCCTCATCCTGTTGCCCCTTAAAAGAGCTACAATGTTCCATAAGACACAATTTTTCAAAAATTATTTTAAATACTTATTAGCACCCTATGATAACGCCATGAATGCCAAATTAATTAAGAGAATGTGTGCTAAAAATTCTTCAAATTTCAAGCTTCTACAATACAGATTAGCATTAACAACCATTTCAAGTTTTTTTCTCTTAAAAAGTTAAATATGAAAAAAAAAATAAGGTAGTTAATGCTGAATCGATACAGTTAGAAGCATGATTTTTGAAGTATTATAGGGTGGGAATAAGTATTTAAAATAATTTTTGAAAAGTTGTATCCTTTGGAACTTTATAGTCATGTGAATGAAAAATAACTTCGTTTAGAAGAAAGTCTATAAACTACTGTTTTGCTAAGTAAAAATTAATAAAGGCATGTAATAGAAGAACATTTCCGAATTCAAGAAAATAATTAAAACCTTAAGATTTTCTTCAAAGCTAAGGTCACACCCGTTACGCTCTAGTTTGCTGTATATCTTCAATATTTAAAACACTAAGACATATTTATATTTGCAATAATATCCAGATTAACCTGCCGTTTTCAATTGGCGGTATAGTAAAAATATCAGTCAATGAATATGGGAGATATTTAAACATATTTAAGCATTGGAATGGGCATGACAGTCTTGCCCATTCCAATGGAATCGTCTAAATGTTAGAGCCAATACGATTTTGAAATTATTGCCGATTTTATCAATAAACTCGGACAAACTGTTCTCGAGTTTTGTTGAAAGCTGTGAAACAACCTTGACAATTTCTGAAACAAATCGACTGTTTTTATAGTTGACTACTTAATATAGGGTGGGCCATTTATCATTTTAAATTTGAACTACCGATTTTGAAATTATCGCTGATTTTATCAATAAACTCGGACAAATTGTTCTCGAGTTTTGTTGAAAGCTGTGAAACAACCTTGACAATTTCTGAAACAAATCGACTGTTTTTATAGTTGAATACTTAATATAGGGTGGGCCATTTATCATTTTAAATTTGAACTATCGATTACTTTGACTTTGAAAGGTAGAATAATATTCAATTTAATTTTCATTTTCATTTTCGACATTTGTAAAATGAGACTCTATACGCTCGAACAGAATTGGGAAATATTAAAAAAATTACTTCGAAAGTAGTGAGTCTTTAACGCAAAGTGTAAGAAATTTACGTGGGCAATTTTCGTGATTTCAGATGAGGCTCATTTTCATCTCGACGGCTATGTCAATAAGCAAAATTGCCGCATATGAGGTTCAGAGAACCCAGACGTGACTATTGAGAAGCCACAACGAGTCACTGTTTGGTGTGGATTTTGGTCTAACGGCATCATTGATTGGATGAGGTACTGCCGAGTCAGTCATGGTAGTCATATGAATGATATTTGTTTCCATTATTAAATGACAAAGTTCAAACATTCCAATAGAACCAGAAATTTGAAAATATAACACTGAGCGACAGTCCAAAATCTCTGGAAAGTGATAAAGGGTGTTTTTTATTGGGGTATAGAACTTTAAGTTGGCATCACTTTTTTAACTGGCGGCCATTTTGTCAGCTGTCAAGTGATTAATATTTAGTTTTGTTTGCCATTTCCCGAATTTTGTTCCCGAATTGGATGGCATGAATGTGGATGAGTTGTGGTTCCAACAAGACGGCGCTACATGCCACACAGCGCACGTCACAATCGAATTATTGAAGGAAACATTCGATGAGCGCATAATTTCGCGGAATGGACCTGTCAATTGGCCACCAAGATCGTGCGATTTGACACCATTGGATTATTTTCTTTGGGGATATGTGAAGTCGCTCGTCTACGCCAACAAACCAGAAACGTTAGGGGACTTGGAAGCCAACATTCGTGGCGTTATTGCCAACATACGGCCCCATATGCTCGAAAAAGTGGTTGAAAATTGGACCTGTAGAATTGGCTATATTCGAGTCAGCCGCGGCGGCCACATGCCCGAAATCATATTTAAACATTAATGGCATAAAATTATCCTTCCAATAAAGCCAAATTGATGGACATTAAAACGAGTTTCTTGTGTTTTATTTCAATTCGAAGTTCTATACCTCAATAAAAAACACCCTTTACTATTTTTCTTGTAAGTATTGTCGAGTAGAACAAGAATCTGTATTTGAAATTTGCCAGACACACGCTAAAATGGTTAAAGACCGATTTTCGTACCATAGTTGGTTATCAACCGATTTTCACTTTCACATCGATTTAAAAAGATCATACCTGGGGCTTTCGATCGATATATAACTTATTCAGGAAAATTGATGAAATTTTTACTTTCACATCAGTTTTGAATTACAAATGATGGCTTTTGAATTACAAATGACGAGTTTTGAATTACAAATGAAGAGTTTTGAATTTCAAATGATGTCTTTTGAATTTCAAGTGATGTCTTTTGAATTACAAATTACGACTTTTGAATTTCAAATGTTGTCTTTTGAATTACATATGATGAACATTACATTTTTCAAATAGAATTTTTGAATTTGAAATGACATTTTGTGAATTTCAAATGGAATTTTTGATATTTTTTGAATTTCAAATGGAATTTTTGATATTTTTTGAATTTCAAGTGATGTCATTTGAATTACAATTGAAAATGGTGTATTTCATTTGTTTTATTTATTTTATTTGTCTTATTTTTTGTTATATTTATTTATATATATTCTGGATAGTGGTAAAAAGACCATCTAGCCATGTCCGTTTGTCGGTCGGACCATAACATTTGTTCCCTCACATCTTTGAAAAAAAATTCTCGAAATTTTATACGTACGCGCTTCAAAAGGCGTTTTTAAATCATACTTTTAGTGGTTAAATAGGACAAAAGGGATAAAAGAGGTACGAAGCAGACAACAACAGTTATACATCATTCTAATTACATAGACACGTAAAATAAAGGGATTTTATAATTACGTACTTTTAAGAGATCCAAAGAAAAACAAGTAAGGAAAGGCTAAAGTCGGTCGGGGCCGACTATATGATACCCTACATCACTCCCTGTGTATATGCCTCGTTTTGATTACTAAACCCAGGGTGTTTAATTGGCGATTTTACGCAAACATAATCGCTGTGATCCAGTCTCATTGTAGCTGCAGCTAATATTAAAATATTTAAAAATATTAATTTTTTTCATCAAGATTGGCAGTAATCCAGATTGTTGAAAAGATCATTCCTGGAGCTTTTGATCGATATATAGCTTATTCAAGAAAATTGCTGAAATCTGTATGCTTTTGTACAGCAAACACATTTTTTTAATCAATTTTTAGTCATTTTCCAAATTTGCCAATATTTTTGCTCATTATTTTGTTTGGTAACCGTACCACTAGTAAATTTATTTAAATAATCCATTCAGTGTGGAGTTAAACGCCGCTTTGTTTTTAAAAATCCCTCGGTAATTGACTGAGTTATTGAAGTTTTCGCTAAAACAAAATTGTTGCAAAAATACAAGTTTTGAGCATTCCAATACAAATCTCTCATAATTTTAGAAAAGATAAAAGTGGTAAAAAATGCATGGTGGCAATTTTAATAGAAAAATCCCCAATTTTGGAACACATTTTCCCCATTTTGGGAATTCGGGTATTTTTTGGAAAAACAATTTAAAATGCATCCACAACGAGTCACTGTTTGGTGTGGACTTTGGGCTGTACTGAAAAATTGGGTTGATCGGGTGAGGTACTGCCAAGCCAGTCGAGGTAGTCATATGAATTGTGTTCTATGACACATACCACAATTAAAAAAAATAGTGAAACTATAAGCAACATGGAGTTACGTGGCGTTTTTAGTTTATCATTTCCTCATTTCTTCACGGGACTACAAAGATCCAAAGGATAAAATTTTTCAAAAAATTATTTTATAGACTTGTTCGCTCCCTATGATAACGGCATTGGAGTCAAATTAAAGAGGAGAATATCTATTAAAAATACTTCAAATATCGTGCTTATATTTGTATTAGTTCAGTATTAAAATCTATTTTAAATTTACCCCTTAGTTTTTTTCTAGTTTTTTCATATCTTGCCTTCTAAGAGACAACAATTTAAATGGTTGTTAATTGTAAACTAATATAGGTAGAACCTTGAAATTTAAAGTATTTTTAGTAAATATTCTCTTCTTTGATTTGGCATCTATGCCGGTGTCATAGGGTGCGAATAATTATTAAACGCAATTTTTGAAAAATTGTATCTTTTGGAAACTTGTAGTCCTTTTAAGAGACAACAGGATGAGAAAATGAAAAACTAAAAACGCCAATTAACTCTATTTCACCTGTAGTTTCAGATGTATATCATCTGGTTCAAGTGTAATACGGACTGTCGGTTTTATTGGAAAGTTTGAAATTTCAAAAAGAATCAGTAATTTTTTTATAGCAGCTTCTAATTTAAAATTTTTAAGTTACCATATAGCATGAAAAAATATTAAATGTAATAACAGGGCATTTTTTCAAGAGAAAAATGATGAATTTCCAAATTGTGGGAAATATTTTCTGGATCTTTCACTAAAATGGACGCCATGTCTTGGAACACATTTTCCCCATTTTGGGAATTCGGGTATTTTTTGGAAAACTATTTAAAATCTGGTACTTTTTGTCGAATTTTAGTATTTTTATTGGAAATGAAATGAAAATCTTTAGAGCAATTTTCATTTCATTTTCCTCTCTCGGCCATATTTCTGTGATTTGCTGATTTGAATGTCTCCCTCGAAACTTAGATTTGTTTGCATATATTTCATACATTTTGTATTTCTTACAAATATCATGCACATTTTCCATAAAGTTCTATTGATTGGAGATATAAAACAAGTTTGGCAAGATTGACGAACAAGTGTGTAGAGTGAGTGTGTGCGATGAGGTGAGGTGAGCGCGCAAGCGCGTTGAAGTGAATGTCTAATGCTTGGTTTATTCATCGTTGTCATTTATTGTTTTATAGCTTAAATAGCATGTTAAAGCACAAAAAGTCTTGCATATGGAGACATAAATATATACGATTCAGACGGATAGATACTCTGTGTACATGGGACGGGTGCCAGAATGCCACATGTCTATGTCTCATTAGGCAAATTGAGATTTCTAGTCGTTAAAAATCACAAGTACTAAAGTGTGTATATAGATGAGAAAATATTTGAAGTATATCGAGAATGTAGTAATTAATAGCAGCATCTGAAGGACAACCAAGTACACAAGTTAAAATAATAACGTATACGTATACTCTAAGCAAAGTGTATGTTTGGAAGGCTTTATCGTTTATGATGCACTTATGCTTCCTTTCATAGTTATATTTAATTTGAAGATGTTTCTCTTTGGCCAAATCTCAAATCACAAATCTCGCAACGATGATCTTCGTCGGCACACATATTTATATATAGGAAATGAAGTTGCACTGTACTCCGACTATAATGCTATTTGCACTGTTCGGACATTTTTGGAGCATGAACCATATTATTATGCTTCTTTGGTGTGTCAAAGTAGGTAGAACTTTAGCATTCTTTGGAAGGATTATATATTATCAAGATGTCTGGTCAAATATGCCTTGCATTAGAATCTGTAATTGCCAAACAATTTATTATCCACATTATGGGAATGGAGTCCCACTCCCAAAAAATAATGGTATGGGATATATTAAATTATGGGAGCATTGGCTAATATCGGCTAATATTAACGAATATTGAACTATCAAAAAAATGAAAGAACAATTATTAAAAACCAATACTAATTGTTACTTCCATTTTCTCAAAATTGGCAAATAAAGAGTGATTTTTTTGAGGTTAGGATTTTCGTGCATTAGTATTTGACAGATCACGTGGGATTTCAGACATGGTGTCAAAGAGAAAGATGCTCAGTATGCTTTGACATTTCATCATGAATAGACTTACTAACGAGCAACGCTTGCAAATCATTGAATTTTATTATCAAAATGCGTGCTCTGTTAAGAAAGTTCAGAAAGAAAGAAATTGTGTTCAGCGACGAAGCTCATTTTTGGCTCAATGGGTACGTAAATAGGCAGAATTGTCGATTTTGGAGTGAATATCAGCATCAGAAGCATTGCAAGAGCTACCAATGCATCCAGAAAAAGTCACAGTTTGGTGCGGTTTATGGGCTGGTGGCATCATTGGACCGTACTTCTTCAAAGATGATGCGAATCGTAACATAACTGTGAATGGTGAGCGCTACCGTGAGATGATATCCAACTTTTTTTTGCCCAAAATGGAAGAACTGAACTTGGTTGACATGTGGTTTCAACAAGATGGCGCTACATGCCACACAGCTCGCGATTCTATGGCCATTTTGAGGGAAAACTTCGGAGAACAATTCATCTCAAGAAATGGACCGGTAAGTTGGCCACCAAGATCATGCGATTTGACGCCTTTAGACTATTTTTTGTGGGGCTACGTCAAGTCTAAAGTCTACAGAAATAAGCCAGCAACTATTCCAGCTTTGGAAGACAACATTTCCGAAGAAATTCGGGCTATTCCGGCCGAAATGCTCGAAAAAGTTGCCCAAAATTGGACTTTCCGAATGGACCACCTAAGACGCAGCCGCGGTCAACATTTAAATGAAATTATCTTCAAAAAGTAAATGTCATGGACCAATCTAACGTTTCAAATAAAGAACCGATGAGATTTTGCAAATTTTATGCGTTTTTTTTTAAAAAAAAGTTATCAAGCTCTTAAAAAATCACCCTTTACATTTCGTAATGAGAGAACGAGCCGACAATCAGCCCAAAGCCGCCGCCGCCGATAATTCTGGGTCGGCTTCTAACTCTGCCCTAGTGGAGGATATAAAGAGTAGTTTTATTTTAAGGGAAGTAGTTTCTGTTCTAGTAGTTATAGATTATGGATAGCTGGAGCTCAAAATCTGCAACTATTTTTAAAGTACGCCTTAAATTCTATATTTAAAGTATAGGAATGAATGCTGTTTATAATATTTTCCGATTTATATTTTATGGATACTTTTTTATAGGCTCTCCAACATAAGTTTGTCATTCCGTTTGCAATACATTGAAATATCAACATGAGACTCTATAGTCAGGGTTTTCAGTTTATTTTGTACCTCCATCGCCAAATCAATTGTCAGAAATCGCCAAAACCGCCAAATTTAAACAACTTCAGTTTTTGTTAAAAAATCGTCCAATTCCATTTTATATTTAGTTCTTGTGAAAATGTAGGCAATTCAGATATTATATTTGAATTGAATATTTTCAACATTTCATGATAAAAAATTAAAACATATTTTTTTGTATTTATTATTGTTAATAAATTTAAAGTTAAAAGTGTTCTGATACCGTGACCTAGTTTAGGCAATTCATAATAAAGAATACAGGGATTACTGGTTAAACACAATTAAATATATACTTTTTCTCCTTTATGAAGCAATCTCTAATATTGAGTTGATCTCTTTCCCCCGTTTTCATGGACCAATGTCTCCTAAATATGTTTTCGGGTATTTTAAATGTAACGAAAAAGAAACAAATCTCAATAAAAGCATATAGATGCAGTTTGAAAAATCTGCTTTAGTAGAAAAGTCAATGCATATATTCGTTCAAAAATAGTGTTTTCGGTCGTTATTACAGGTTTTTTAATTATTATTATTTCTCAATTCTAAAATGTACATGGTTTGCTTATAATCGATGGGAATACGCCTATTTTTTTTTAACTTTTTAAGAAAACCAAAAAAGATAAGAAAATACAATTATCTTTAAAATAAGCCTTCATTCTTTGAATTGTACCTATGTGTTTTCACACAATACTATTTTCAATGTTAGGAACAAACTTTTTATTTTGATTTTACTACAGTTGAACTTCGATCAACCGTGACTCTATTAACCGTGAAGCTGAGTGGTTGATTTTTTACCTCTATTAACCGTGATTTACCTCTATTATCCGTGATGCACATGTCTGCTGTGACTGCTTGTTTGTTTTTTTCGTATAATACAAACACATCTCTCATATTAAAATTCAGTGATTCCCCCTTTTTCATGAAAGTGTAATTTTCATATTCATTCATCAGTGTGAAATTTGATCTGTCAAGACGTGTTTTCCTTACATCATGTCACCGTCAAAAACTAAATCCGCGAAAAGAGCAAGAAAGGTTCTTTCAATTAAAGAAAAAATGGAGCTGATTAATGAATACTCAAAACGTAAAGTACCCTTTAAAATGTTGTCTGAAAAATATGGAGTTGGCATTCAAACTATATCCGATTTAATAAAAAACAAAGATCGGATTTTAAAATTTTGCTCCGATACTGATTCAATGCTTGGCCTTAAACACAGATATACACTAAAAACATCCGAAAATCCAAAAGTTGATTTCGCAACATATGAATGGTTTCGGCAAGAAAGATTTAAGGGAACTCCAATTTCAGGTAAGTTAACTGAAATCGAGATATTGTATGAACTTAAACTGAAATTTGCTTCTGAACTTCAGGCGAAATGATTGTCGAAAAGGCAAAAATGTTCTTATTCATTTGGTTTGTTGGATAAATTCAAAAAACGTCATGGAATCCGTCGACTGAAATCTACGGGAGAAAAGGAGTGTGCTGATTATGAGTCTGCTACGATGTTTGTGGACGACTTGGATGAAATCATTAAAAACGAACAACTTACAACTGAACAGATCTACAATGCAGACGAAACCAGTCTATTTTTGAGTTGTTTGCCTCAGAGTTCTTTGGCTAGTGGTAATGAATATTCTATTGAAGGGTACAAGGAATCCAAGGAGAGCATCACAGTGCTAGTTTGTTCAAATGCTGCAGGAACTCACAAGTTTAAATTGATGATAATAGGAAAAAGTGTCCATCCAAGAGCTTTAAAAAACGTTGAACACCTTTCTGTGATTTATAAATCTAATAAGAAAGCTTGGGTAACAGAACAGCTATTTCTGGAGTGGTTTAATCAAAATTTTGTACCAGAAGCAAAGGAACATCAACGGCGCATCGGTCTCAAAAATAACTGTAAAATACTTTTACTATTAGACAACTGTCCAGCACACCCAGATGTAAATGCTATGATATCTGAAAACGTTACAGTAAAATATCTCCCACCAAATTGCACGTCCTTGATTCAGCCTATGGATCAAGGAGTAATTCGGAGCTTCAAATGTCACTACCGTAAACTGATCGTTGGTGCTAATGACAGACGTGAGTTCGTTAAATCTTTGAATATTAAGACAGCTTTGTGGGCAGCCGCAGCTTCGTGGGACTCTGTAACTATCTTTTAATGAAGATGCTCCAAATAGCCTTGTTGAGATACAAACAGATATAACCATACCGTCTGGATGTACGATTGATGCTGTCGAAAAGTGGGTGGTGTGCGACTCTGATGTCGCTCCGTTTGCTATTATATCTGAAGACGAAATCGTAGACATGGTTACCCAAAGCCAAGAAGATGAGCTTGATTCAAATTCCGAGGAATCAGATGGAGGAAATGCGGACGAAACGCCTACATTGGCTCAGGCAATAGAGGCTAGTAGTATTTTGTTAGGTTTTTTAGAAAACTTTAAATGTCCAAGTATTTCAGAACCAGATAAAATGCAAATATATCGCATACAAACTCATTTGTTGGAAGAACAATCAAAAGATAAAAGCATAAGACAGACTTCCATAAAAGATTTTTTTAAATAAATGTATGCAGTCCTACAGATATGATAAGTTATTTATAGACGCAGATTTACATGTTTTTTTTTAAAAATAAATAAAAATAATAAAATTTATACATGTAACAGTTTACCTCTTTTAACCGTGATTTCGGTTATCCGTGATTAGCCCGGTCACGGTTAATCGAAGTTCAACTGTAATTCTCAACTGGTCATATCCTTTAAAAAATTCTTTTTTTTCGTCCTTATGAATCAAATATTTCATAGAGTGCAGTTTTCCTGGTAAGTTGCAAAGAAATCGGAAATGGTAATTTAAAAAGTGTTCGGTTTGACATGAACGCATATGCATACAAATATAAAAACCGGAGGAAAGATTTAAAACTTTATAAAATTAGCCAAGAAAGTCGCCACCTATTTTACTTTTTTTTATTTTTGTAATCGAAATTAAAAGTCGTATATTAGAGTGGCTTCAAAATAAAAGTTGTGGATGTTCCCGACTAAAATGAAAGATTGGTGTGTTCTCCAATATATTTCGCTTTTATCAATGTCCGTTCGTGAGCTGGACGCGTTAAAAATAACCTCTATAAATCTAAAATTAAAATCTGGTCCGAGACTTATCAAACCATATCAAGAACTTGCATTTTAACATTTTTGTGCAATTTTTTTTGCATTTTTTATAAAAACCGCAATAACTTCCATATTTTTAGTTCGATTTGTGTTTTTGTTGGGTCGTTGAAGAGGTATTGATTACCAATTGCAATTTGTAGAACTTCTTAACCCATTAAGGGCCGACAATTTTTTCCTTACTGTTGGTTCTCAGTGGGTTAAATGTGATGTAAAAATTGACATATGGGATTTTTACATCGTAAACACATTCTAGTCTTACAAAAAGCTAATTTTTGAGAAAAACACCTGAAATTTTGGTCTTTTAATGTATAAATTGGGAGGAAAACTTCACAAGAGATACTACAATAAAATCGTGCGACATGACTTCCCACCCAAAAAAGAGATTATATAGAAGTGAAACTATAGGTCAATAACAGGAAAACTCATACTCAGCTTTTTATTTCGTGGCCATTTGTCTTATTTACAGGACTTTTAATTTCCAAAGGATGTCAATGTTTCAATAATTTAGTTTCGTACTTGTTCGTGGCATACAATGGCGATATGGGTATCAAATGAATGAGAAGAACATCTGCTAAATATATTTTTAATTTCATGCGTCTATGTTAATTTAACATTAACAGCCATTTCAATTTTTCCCCTTTAAAAAGTTTATGTATATTATTCAGGTTTTAATTTTAAAGGGGGGAAAATATGGATTGGTTCAATTTCCTTCCAAAAAATAGTTTTATATAAGACTAGAATGTGTTTATGATGCAAATAACCCCATATTTCAGTTTTTACTACACATTTAACCCACAGAGTATTAACAGTATGAAAAAAATTTGCCCTAATTTGCCCTTAATGATATCTAAAGATATCCCTAAAAAATCGCAAAATTAGAATTATGATTCAGTATTTTATGAAATATTTCAAATTAAATTTGTATTTTTGTTTTTAGCTAAATTTTTCTTTTCTTTTAAAAGGTGAAATTTCCAACCAACATATACTTTTTGGAATTTGTTCATGTCCCAATGCAGTGGAACAAAATGGCCCAGTAGTAGGGAATGAGTTTAGATCATTGTACGTTGCTCAATAGAATATTGGAATAGACAAACAGGCAGGCAGCGATTGCTAGATGACGTCTACTAAACAATTTTGACGACTTATTATTCGTGATTTAATGATGACTGAACTTGTGATCCATAATAACCGCTTTGCATTAAAGTATATAATCTATATAGTCTAATACACTCAAGAATATTGTAAATGCATGCTAATTAAATTTATTTTAAATTAAATTTTAATTCAATAAAATATATTTGAATGCGAAATTCTATTAAAAATATTATTTAAAACTGAATAAACAACTACTGGGTACTGCAGAAATTATAAATTTTCCTAAATTTAGTAAATTTTTACTTGAGTGTACCAAACAAAAACCCTTTTGAATAATACAAATACTGACAAAACAAGTACGCTATCGTAAATTATTATTTTGTATATTATACCATTTACTTAAATCGCAATTTAACAAATTCGTTATCTAATTGAGAAAATCTATCAAAGTCCAATACATTTACCCCCCAGGACTAATTGCTGGCGATGAAAAAACGTTTCGAACACGATATTATAGTTAAGCTTAATAAATCATAAATGTTTTGATGCGGACGTCTTTTCGTGTTTGAAAATTGCATGCATGATTAATGACTTAATATTATTAAATATATATTAAGTGATTTGTTTTTTTTTTTTTGTTTTTCTTCAACAACTACCACAATAACCGAAGGTATTTTGAGGTGCATATGAGCAATTTACGAACACACATTTAAATGACGATTGTCATGGAGTAAATCTGCATTTCCCAATTTTTGAAAAATATGAAAAATTAGACACTAGGCTGGATCGAAAATAAGGAATTTTCGTTAAATTCGTTACTTTGTTATGATAGGATATACAAATATAGATTGTTTGATGAATCTTCAAAAAATTGATTCTAGTTTAATAGGAAATTATTAAACCTTAAAACATTTTTTTTATTTTTTTATTTATTTAATTTTTTGTGTCCGAGACCTAACAATTAATTTTTTGTGTGCTTTGAGGCATGTTGATCCAAAAAATCAAGCTAACATTTTGTATACACTCCACGAGGGTATTATGTCTTTGTGCATTTGTTTGTAACACCCAAAAGGAAGAGTGATAGACCCATTGTTAATTATACCGATCGGCTTAGAATCACTTTCTGAGGTCGCAATTGCAGCCAGAACTAAACGAAACTTTGCACAACGAAGTTTATCGGGATAAGGACGAACGCTATTTAATTTGAAGAAAATCGGTTCAGATTTAGATATAGCCCCCATACGAATTTCACTCCCGATTTGATTCTTTTCACTCTAGATACCACATATTTCAAAAGATTTTCTTCAAAATTGGCATAACATCTTATAGTTCAACTAGAAACACCTGTGCTAAAAATGTGTTAGATCGGTTCAGATTTATATATAGCTCCCATACAAATTTCGCTCCCAATTTGAATTTTTCCGCTCTAGAATCCACATATTTTAACAGATTTTCTTCTAAGTTCGCAAAACACCTTATACTTCAACTGGAAACACCTGTGGTAAAAATGTGTTAGATCGGTTCAGATTTATATATAGCTCCCATACAAATTCCGTTCCCAATTTGAATTTTTCCGCTCTAGAATCCACATATTTGACGGATGACGACCAGCCATAGACATAAGAAGAATAATGCGAGCAAGCGCCTCCAGCGCATTTGGAAGGAAACTGACGGTTTCATTGACGGTTTGGCGCAACGAAAAAATATTTGCAGATCATCACTAAACAATTCAGAATTCATTTATGGGTATGACTGCATCATTTTTTCGGAGATCCAGTCTTATACGTTTACGTTGCACGTGGTTCTAGTTTTACTCTGGTCCATAGTTGGTACTTTTGGGTGAGATAACGTTTTTGTGATGAGATAACTTTGTATTTCAAATAGTCTAAAAATGCGTAATAAATACGCATAATCCTTGAATTTCAATTATTATATTATTTATTTTCTTATTTTTTGTATTTTAGCTTATTTTATTTTCAAGATATCAGAATTGCAGAATGGGGTAATTGGCTCAGAAATTATAGTTGGTCTTCAAAATGATTTAGAAGACATAATTTGTAATTCTTACTGTGTTCTAAACTGATATTCTGGGAAAAATAGTTGCAGGACGAAATGATATGATGGTTTCGCTATATACTTAAATTTATGTTATATATATGGTTTCGCTATATACTTAAATTTAAAAAAAATATATGATGGAAAAATTGCCAAATGATTTTTTTTGGCAATGGACCAACATGATTCTCAAGCTAATTCAGACAGAAATGCTTGGAATAAATTTCCAGAATACACAATGATTCCAGGGCGCTGAATCTGACTATGGCATCAGAATTGTCCATCCCCAAGAACGAGTATGTACAATGGATCAACATTTTGTTAAATTATGAATAATTTCCAATTTGTAATGTTTCAAGGATAACCAGAAAACCCGGTCCGACCGGTTTCTGCTTAAAAAGAAAACCGGCCGAACGGGTTTTTTGAAATCACGGTTTTCGAAAAAACCGTTTTTTTATCACTCTACTTTCGTCAAATGTACCATTAATATTTGCATTGTCATTTTGGGAATATATTATATTTTTAATAAAACTCGCAAATTTCACAGTGGTTTAGGACAGTCTCAAAAAAGTGAGTAAAATGAATTTTTGGAAAAAAATCTTTTTCTGCTGGCAGGGAAAAAGTCTTAAAAGAATGGCAAAAAATATTTAGTTCCGTATTGTTCTAACGTGGAAAAAAATGTCTAAATGTTAAAATCAATAGACAAATGTTGAATTTATGATAGTCTTAGAAGTTACAAAAGATTTTATAAAAATTATGATTTTAATTTTTGAAAAAGTAAAAAAGAAGAAAATCTGTAGATAATTGTATAAGTACATGTCGTCATGTCGGACTAAATCAATTTAAGCAGAACTGACACGATATTCTGAAATTCCGATACTACGACATCAAGCAGGGCGTCTACAACGAGAGTCATAACTTCTACATTTATCCATAGATATTTTACATATTAGTATTGCTGCCTTCGCTAGAATGTGAGCTATTAAAAAATAGAACAAAATATTTTTTTTTAATTTTTTTTCTATTTTTTATGGGGTTTTTCGTGACAGCAAAAAATAAAAGAAATAATTTTTCTCAATTTTTGGATGCTGCTCCCAAATTCATGCTCCCAAATCTCGACTTTACTGATTGGATTTTGAAAAGAACAATCCTTTAAAGCATATACTAAAAGATTTTACCAATATCGCGGCAAAATTTAGCTGTGAATGCATTTAAAGTTCTCTCTAAATGCTAAAATAGTTGAAAATGTCATCAAAATAGAGTTTATTTTATTGGGATGTATCTCAGAAACCATGGCATAGTAATGAAATTTCATTTAGTCCTTAGAAAATAGGAACTATTGAGGTGTTTTTTTGCATTTAAAAAAGTGTAATTACGTTTTTGCTTTCCTTTTCAGACAGTGGTTTATGTGAAGGTTGTATTTATAAAGTATTGTTAATTTTCTACAGTATAAAACTATATTTCCGAGGCCGACCGATACCTCACCATTTACAAATATTGTTAAAATATTGTTTTTTATTTATGATAAAAAGAATATTCTGCTTATTGTAAGAAACATCGATTTAATTACTGAAATGATAAAACCTTATAAGCCAAAAATGAAGCAATACATTCTTCGATGTTCTCTGTTAATGTATTTGGGAATATTTATTTAAAGCATACATTAGGGATGTAAGGTTTTATGGCTTGCAAGCACATGTAAATATTGTCCCGAGATATTAGTTTGATTTGAACTGGGATATTGTCCTGGCTCAAGACCATTTTGCATCTATATTCAATAGAATGCAAATTTATTTACAAATGGGATGGTGACATTTATTACTTGGCTGCAGACTACCACGATCATGATTTCGACCATGTTAAAAGTGTTTTCAAGTGGCTTCGCAGCGACTTTTCAACATCAATTGAAACATATGAGTGATGCATATATTGAATATAGATGCAAAATGGTCTTGAACCAAGAAAATATCCCAGTTCAAATCAAATATTGATTACAGACAAAAAATACAAACGAAAAAACTAAAACAAAAGTCGTAAGATATTTATAAAGTTATAATAGCCGTTTGTCTCCGATAAAAAAAATATTTTTTATAAAAAATTTCGAAAATCGTAAAAAACCAAAAATTTGTTTGGCCGTTCGGCGTGGCACTGACAATTTTCATTTAATTGTGATTTCAAATGAAATCACAGATAATGATTTGTATTAACATATTTATTAAAGTAATAAATTTATGACGTTTTTTCATTTTAAGTTACATGGGAGGTAGGCATGGTTGTGGGCGGACTTAAACAGAAAATTGTTTTCGATCTAATTTGACGATATAAGGGATGTGTGCGAAATGTCAAGGTCCCACCTCTATTTTTTCTAATTTTTGCTGCAGCTTTTTGCTGAAAATATTCCACTGTGCGCTGTTCCTAAACAACTGTCTCTATGTAAAAGTGAAACTCCCAACATCTGTAGTCAATAATTAAGTTTATTTGAATTACGTTTATTTGAACGTCTAAGCGGGAGTATTTGCACTCACATTTCCAAAATGAGAGCACAATTCTTAAGGGTTTAGGGTCGGCTAAAACAGGAATTTTAGTAAATAAAAATAAAAAGAAAAAAATACATGAGAAAATGTCATAGATAGCCCTTTGGCAGAATATTTGTTGAATAGTGTAATCGCTCAAATGTGAGTAAATGTGCAGAAAAATTCAAAAATTTTTAATGTTCTTAAAGACCATAACAATCATGTTTGAACTGTATTGGCAGAGCTTTATTATTATTCCTCCCTCACCAAAAATGGAATCTTTGAAATCTCTACTTCGAGGGTATGAAACTAAGATGCTACGATTTACCATTGAATCACTCATATGTTTATTTGTTTTTCTTCTTCGGATACGTCAGTGTCTGGCGAACGAACAAAAAATTGGCAAACATAAGTTTCGTGTATGTGTCTTAAGTCTTTTGTTTAATTAAAATGTTTTCACGTTGTTTGGGTGGCCACACCGTGAAACACTTGACGAAAAGTTTGTTGCTTAAGTCTTTTGATGCTGCTGCTGCAGAGAGACGGAAGGTACTAACCGATAGTTGAATGATTAAGGTATAATTGGTATGTTTTTTCTGGCTATTGCATGTATATTTTAACACTAAATTTGTTTTAATTTTTCTTCTTATCGAACTACTAAAACTTAGTCAGCTTGGTTTTATTTATGTGATATTTATTCGGTTGCTTATTTTTCAGATAATATTTGCATGACTTCTTTTTCTCTTTCAAGCATGTTTATTAATCGCTTTACTGTGTCGCATTATAAATATTTATCAGGCGCTGGTCAGTGTGTATTTGTTGGCATAGGTTTATTTATTATTAACGCCATTGTTGTTAGCCAAAGTGACAAATGTATTGCTCCCCTCACCACATTACTCATAACATTTAACGTCTCTTTCTGTCTGCCTGTCTCTCCATCTGTCGGTAAGATAATATCTGGCAATTTATACGAAAATTCACAATGCTGAGAATTATGACTGGGCAAATGTGTTTTTTGCTTCAAACATTATTTAAAGTGTTAATGAAGTTTGAAGTAACATATGAAAAACTGGCATTTCGATTTCCTTAAAGGTTTGCTATGAAGTGCTAATTATGACCACACAATGGTTAATGGTTTGTCTGAAAAGTCTGAAAAAAATCTGACAATATAATTATGACTGATAAAAATGTTTTATAGAAGAGAAGCAACAAAAAACACACATAATTTTATTACCTGCTGAATAAGAGAATAATTTATTTTAAAGTCATTTAGAAGTTAATGGATTTTAGAGGTTAATTAAGTTACACTTTTTTTGGTTAATTCACCAAACCAAGTGAGTATATAGTTCCATGGTCAGGCAATTTTTCGTAGTGATAATCATAAAGAAGATGTTGTCAATTGCTTGGGTTTATATTTCCGATACTTTTTGGGGTGGCTGGTAGAATAAATACGCCATAATATTCTTGTCAAGACGTGTAGAAAGAGGATGGTTTTCAAATAAAGAATTTCTCAAATATAAAATATCTCTGGCAAAGCGTCCAAGAGTACAACAATGTGGTAAAGAGTTGTTGGTTCGAGGTGTGAATATTTCTAAATTCTAAATTTATTTCATGATTTTTATTTTTTTGCGGAGAAATTTTAATGAAATATAACGAACTTCTATATTTGGTCTTTTCTCCATTTTAATAAGACCAAACAATTCCAGAAAATATAAATCATCCTTGTAAACTTCAGTCTTTCATTCTGTGGAGCCTTTAATCTTAGGTACTAATTGAAAGCAATAGATTGATTAACTCTAAGGCATATATCTGTTTATAGGTGTTAAAAGTACCAATGTCAACATTGATTGATGAACTCAATTTTAAAGGTATTCTTATGGCCTTGTGACTGTTTTAGTACTATGGGATAGAACAATAAAACAAGTATTAAGTCAAAACAGAAAAATGTTAGCATCAAGAGTGGGATGATTTCACAGCATTTTCTAATTTTTCTACAGTTCCTTTTGGGATTGGTGTCAAGAGACATTATGGAGATATCTGTGATATTTTAAAAAGCTCAGACTGCATATTAAGTGCCTTTCGAACCTGCGAATTTTTGGCCTTATTCACGCCTGGTTTAACAACAAGAAGTTGTGAAAAAACATACGAAGAAATGTAATGATGATATTTAGACAAAATATTCATGTTTTTTGGGCATATTTGAGAAGTTTCGTATGTATTTTGGTTTCCTAAACTAGAAAACGATAATATTTTTTTAAATGGATCCATTCTTTTTTATTTTTTACTAGTGGTTTAGGAACATTGATTAAATTACTGAAATGG
Organism: Polietes domitor; assembly: GCA_947397865.1. NCBI lineage: Eukaryota > Metazoa > Arthropoda > Insecta > Diptera > Muscidae > Polietes > Polietes domitor. The sequence continues at coordinate 40,784,178 of OX377619.1, read as the reverse complement.
TAAAACCTTCTGAGCCAAAAATGAAGCAATACTTTCTTCGATATTCTCTGTTAATGAATTTTGGAATTTTTTTAAAGCATTAGGGATTTAAGGTTTTACGGCATGCGAGCGTATATTAATCTTACGTTATTTATAAAGCTAAAATTTGTCACTAATTGTGGACTCAAATGAAATCACTGGTAATGATTTGTATTAACTTATATGTAAATATAATAAAATAAGAAATTTATGACGTTTTTTCATTTTAAGTTACATGGGAGGTAGGCAGACTTAAACAGAAAATTGTTTTCGATCTAATTTGACGATATAAGGGATGTGTGCGCGAAATTTCAAGGTCCTTCTAATTTTTGCCGCAGCTTGTATGAACATATTTCACTGTGTGCTGTTCCTAAACTACTGTCTCTGTGTGAAAGTGAAACTCCCAACATCTGTAGCCATTCTAATTACGTTTATTTGAACGACTAAGCGGGAGTATTCGCACTTATATTTCCAAAATGAGAGCACAATTCTTAAGGATACCGTCGGCCAAAACAGGAATTTTAGTAAAAAAAAAATATAAAAAGAAAAAATATCCATAAACAATTTTCTAATATCGTTTTCGAGTTTAGCTAGCCAAAATACATCAGAAAATGTTCGGCAAAATCTTTGTTGCAAAGTGTAATCGCTCAAATGTGAGTAAATGTGCAAAGCAATTGAGAAAAAAATAGAGGTTTAATATCTGTCTCCAAAGGAGTGAGAAAAAATTTTTTCCAAAAAAATCTTTTTTTCTGACACAAAAAACTATAAAATATAAAAACAATTCAGAAAAATAAAAGGTAGCATTATAACAAATAAATTGTCTATGTGTAAAAGATCTATTGATAAATATAGAAGTTATGGATTTCTTTGTAGAAATAAAATGATTTTTTTTCAATTATTCTTTAAATAGTGCATAAAATCCTTTTAAAAAATAGTAAAAATAAAATTATTTTTATTTTTTTGTAATAGTTGGTATCCTAATGAAGAAAGCAAAGCCTTGTTGAAGAAAATCAGTTGATAAATATAGAAGTAATTGCCTTTATTGTAGAAGGAAAGAAGGGAATCTCAAAAATCGTTTGTCTTTTTTACAAAGTTTTTGCTTAAATTGATTTAGTCAAAAGTACCGACGATATGTATAAGAAGGTCCATAACTTTTACATGTATTCATTGATTTTCTTTTCTTCGTTCAGATAAAATAAAACTAAATATTCTATTATTTACAAAAGGCTTTTTCTCGCTATTTAACTAAATATTAAAAACAAAAGAGTAAAAACGCCGATAAGTTCGGCCGAACTTTATATACCATCCACCATGGATTGCATTCCACAGAGGCTGTCGATTTTCGTAGAAGTGCAGTAATATTACAAGAAAATTTTGAATATAGCCAAACCAAAACAATATAAATATTTAAAAAATTATTTTATAAATAAATATAATATTTTTATTATTTCAAACCCCGCTCAGAGTTACAAGCCGACCCATAATTATCGGCGGCGGCGCTACCCAAAATGGGTCGGTCCATATATGGTCCATATATTTCACAGTAGTTGGTTGTCTAAGTCGACAGTTATATTTTCTTTTGTAATTTTAAATGGGTTGTCTATTTCGACAGTAAGATTTAACGGAATTAGAACTCTCGGCGGCGTGGTTGAAGTCTATATGAGCCGATGAAAGCGGCGGCGGCGCGGCTCGTGCAGAAACATGCGGCGGCCGCGGCTTTTCGGCTTAAAATCGGTCGGCTTGTATCTCTGACCCCGCTTGTAAGGCAAGCCTACCAATACGTTTACATATCGAAATAATGCTTCAAGTCAATTTATATTTTCAAAAAGCTTATCTATATACATAAAAATTAATCTGTGTTTGTTTGTTTGTTCTTTATAGAAGCCTAAACTAATGGACCGATCTTCTTGAAATTTGCATACTGAACTAGTGGTGAAAATAGGCTATATAAATTTTTGATATTTTCAGTGGGCGTGGTACCTCCCATACGAAGTTAAACCCCAATTTTGAATATTGTCAGTTCCATGACACCTAGAGTGCTGACATTTTGTGTAAGTGCATCTAGCATCAATGTACGTAGTTATGCAAAAAAACGGGCGGTATTGGAAAAGTGGGCGTGGCACCTCCCATACGAAGTTAAAACCCATTTTAGAATATTGTCAGTTCTATGACACATAGAGTGCTCAAATTGTGTATACGTGGATCTAGCATCAATGTGCGTAGTTGTGCAAAAAATGGGCGGTATTGGGAAAGTGGGTGTGGCACCTCCAGCATTGTATTTGTCATTCAATGCTGAACTTTCGTGTGAGTGCATCTAGCATAAACCTGCGTAGTTGTGCCAAAAATGGGCGATATTGGAAAAGTGGATGTGGTATCTCACATACAAAGTAACACCCAGAGTGATGAAAATTTGTGTTAGTAGATCCAGTGTAAATAGTTGTGCAAAGATGGGCGGAAAGTGGCCGTGTCCCTTCCCATTCGAAATTAAAACCTGTTTTAGAGTATATTCGACACCGAGATTCCTATATAGTAGTGAGTGTGAGTTAATTTATTTGCAACCTTCTTAGACAATATAAAAATGGGCGGGATTTGAAAGATGGGGAATTTTTTATTTGAATTTTGTAAAATTACACGTTTTTTTGGATTTTTAGCACAATATTAAAGAGAGGTTACAAAAAAATAAATATTCATGCGTCAAAAGCCGACTTAAGTCAATAAAATGGAAATTATATATATTTTTGAGTTTTTGTGTTGTCTGATTAGTGAACAATTTGATTGACTTTCTATGTGTTTTAAATGTAGTACATTTGAATTCCAGCTATTCGATTAAGTACGTTCTTCTTACGTAGGAAGTTTATTGTTTTCGTTATGGAAAGTTTATTGTTTGGTTATAAATTTGATTTTTGACAATTCTTCCTTTTTTCGCCGTAAACTAAAGTTCTGTTCTTCAATATTCTCCATGGAACATATCCATTGATTATAAGTGGTACATATATTACCGATCACAAGAAAAAACACTATGAAACCTGGTCTGGCTGAAGTCGTTTAGTTGGTACTATTTTTATCCCTCTGTACCCATTGTATCCCTTGAAAGTACGAATTTGGAAAAAACCTCTTATTTTTCGTGTCTACGCAGTCAGAGGAATGTATACTGCGAATTTGATGACTCTAGCTGCGGTCATTTGATTGGTACTATTTTTATCCCTTTTTTCCATTTCAACCCCAAAAAGTACGAGTTTTGAAAAATCCGTTCATTTTATATTTCTATGCAATCAGAGGAATGTATACACCAATTTTCATTATTTTAGGTGCAAACGTTTGGTTGGTACCATTTTTATCCCCATTTTTATAGTGCACGTTTTTGTTATCGGGGAATGGGCATACCCAATATCAAGTACGTACAAGCAGACATGTTGGAAACATATGCTTAAATACTCTAAAATATTAAGGGTTATTATGGGTATTTTTAGTCCTTGTGAGGCAAAATTTTTTCCCTTTGGGCCGATTTCGCCCAGTTACAATTCCAACCGATCTACGACTATATGACGCATTTATGGAAAATTTGGACGTCCTAACTCCTTTCGTTTAGATGCGTGCTTTCAACAGACGGACGGACGGACATGGCTAGATCGTCCTATAATTTTATGACGATCTAGAATATATATATACTTTATAGGGTCTCTGGTCGATTTTTGAAGGTGTTATAAACGGAAAGTTATTATACCCACATCCTGGAGGTGGAGGGTATAATAAAACTAAATATTGTGTGGCTTATTTTACAAAAGGCTTTTTCTCCTATTTAACGAAAAAATTAATTTAAAAAAATATTTTTGAGTCATATCCATGGGTCTTCTAAAATAGAAATCGTGTTCATCTGTAAAATGTTTGCTATTAAAAACTAAGACAAAATAATTGTTTTTCCATTTTTTTCTATCTGTAATGGGTTTTTTCGTGTTAGGGAAAAAGTTTTTTGGTATATCAAGGTACGAGGAAAATCGGAATTTAAAAAAAGTTAAAGTTTTTTGTTTTAAGCCACTCACAACCTTTCCCATGTAAGTTAAAATGAAAAAAACATCATAAATTAAGTATGTTTACATTTATTTTTGGACCCCCGAGACTAATTACATTTTTTGAAAATTGTTTTGCGTATAATCTCAATTCAATTTGATTGCAGAAAATATAAGGCTGACCAACCAACCAAAAACCAATTTAAATTAGCATTTCCATTAGTTTCTATGCTCACATCCAGAATTTTGAAATGTTGATAATAAATTTCATTTGGATTTTTTCGCCAAATACTTGCAAAGTATTTTTTCCAGAGTTGTTATCAAAGTGATAATTATAAGTAGTGATAAAATATTACATAAAAACTAAAAATTTCCCAAAAAACGTGCATTGGTATTTGTCCATCGATGTAACAAAAGACTTAAGAAACGAACTCTATATATGGTATTGAAAGGAGACAACAAAACAAAAGACTTAGGCAACAAACATGAAAATGCCAAAACATTAACAATAAAAATCAAGAAGAATTATGGCTACCACAGCTACTTTTTTTCATGAAATTTTCAATAATAATCAACAGCCATAAAAATCCATAATACAACGTCAAGGAAAAAAACAAAACGAAACAACACAAACATTAATTTCAATTGCAAGTGGCCACCAAATGATTGGGCTGACTGGAGGCCTCCGACGGGAAAGATTAACTAAGGCCCAAGCTGAGCCGTTGGACGTCATAACCGATAAACAACCGAAGCACATTAAAGTCATAAAAATCAATCACTATAATTAAAAATAATCAATCAGCTACATGAATGCCCGGTATCACTGGCTACAGTGGGGCTACAGTTCAGCGTGGTCATTCATATTGCAATTCGTCTTACAATGCCAATAAGGTGATTTAAAAGAATGTTTTTGTTTTTTTGCTGTGATGATCGAAATTCCTTGGCTGCAAAATTAGTGGTGGCCACTGGTTAGAGAAAAAACGCATATCATTGTTTACTTGAAGTGGGCAATTGCCAGACATGATGCCAGCCAGTCAGTCAGTCAGCCTTTCAGCCATTCAGCCACTACAAATGTTATAATGACTATTGTAATATCTTTAAAATACAATGAAGACATGCCGCCGCCTATATGTGGTCTATAAGTTAAACACTGATGATTGGTATCGCTGGTGAGGGCAAGACTCAAAACGATGAACGACAGAAAACTACACACGTTTCAAAAACCGCATATTCATGTTAATGCATTTTTGCATTGTTGCCCTGTGCCTGCATCTACATCAGCATGACATTACAGTTTTTGCATGCAAATGATTGGTTTGCCTTTAAAGACGTTTTTACATTGGGGGTTACGTTGTATGGGGATTTGTAGTGGGGGGGAGAGGGAAACATCAACATCATCATCAACAACAAAGAAAATTGGCTGTTGTTGGCTTCAATAGATTTTAATTTGTACAATGCTTTATCTAGCTGGCATTAGGTGGGGAGAAGGTAATAGGTTGGAATTTATGGTTATACGAGGAGTTATTCGAAAAAAAATAAAATTTCCCACGAGGATGTTATGTAAATTGTTAGACATATTTGTGTGAATAATAAAAATACTTCAAAAATCATGGAATTAAATTAGTTTACAAATGAATTTACTGCGCATTAAATATGATTAATTATTAACCAACAGCATGGGGGAAGAGGCCGCATAAAGTGTATTTTCTGAATCGTCTTACAAATCGCAGGCTAAATCCATCTATCTGACTGTTGAAAGCAACAATCCCAAAAATTGAGAAAATTTTTTTGACAAAAAAAAAATCATAAAAATAGAAAAGAAATCTGAAAAATATTTTGTTCTATTTTTTAATAGCTAACACTGTGAGAGTCCATATTACACCGATGATATCTGAATTTATAGGCGAAATTGAGTTAATTGGCGCATTTTTATCATGCCATCAAAGTTCCAAAAAATAAAATTTTTCAAAAATTATCTTTAATACATATTCACACCCTATGATACCGTTATAAATGCGAAATTAAAGAAGAGAACATGTGATAAAAATACTTTAAATTTCAAGCTTCTATCTGTATTAGTTTAGCATTAACAACAATTTAAAAATTTTACTCTTAAAAAGCAAGATATGAATAAACTAGAAAACTAAGGGATAAATTTGAAATAGATGTTAAAGCTGAACTAATGTAAATAGAAGCATGATATTTATAATATTTTAATATATATTCTCCTCTTTAATACGATACTAATACCGTTATCATAGAATATATATATATATATATATATATATATATAATAGAATACAGTGGCCGACAAAAGTCAACATACGAAAGTAATGATGCGGTTTTGTTTGAAATCGTGTTTTATTCATATAACAATAACAAAATGCATTATTATATAAACACATATTATTATATAAACACAAAAGATATCAACAGAATACGCAGAAAAAACCTTGACAAAAGTCTACATACGGTTTGAGATGAGACATCAAAAATGCAATTTAACGTGACAGAATGATACTATTATATAATTTAATATTTTGTTGATCCAGCATGAGCATCTACAACAGCCAGCAATCATCTGGGCATTGATGCAACTAAGTTTTCCAATTCCGCAGGTGATATTTGTCGCCATTCCTCTTCCAGCTTGTTTTTTGGCGTTTGGGCGCTAGTTATGTAATGTTTTCGGATCCTGCGTTGCAGAATCTCCCACACATGTTCAATAATATTCAGGTCGGGGCTTTGTGGCGGCGAATAAAGTTGTCTTGGAGCATGGTAAATCAGCCAATCTTTAACAAATTGGGCTGTGTGCTTCGGATCGTTTTCTTGTTGGAAAATCCAGCGCTCTCCGAGGTTTAAATTATCGACCGATGCCTTCAGATTTTGTTCCAATATGGATTTATATTGATAGCGATCCTTGTTACCCTCAATAAACGCAAAATTTCCAACTCCAGATGCCACGACGGCAACCCAAACCATTACGTTGTCACCACCATGCTTTACCGTAGCAAGTAAATTCTTCGGATTCATTGCCGTATTCGCTTTTCTCCATACTTTGGCTGACGAAGCTTACGATTCTTTTCACTTATAAGAGGTTTTTTGCGTGGCGTTCTGCTTCGGAAACCATTATTATTCAGACTTCTTTGAATTGTTCTTGGATGTACAATTGTATCCGACCTTTCTGCGAGTTGTTTGGACAACATTGTAGCATTCACTTTCGAGTTTTCATTAACTTCTTTTAAAATAAAGCTTTCACCTCGTCGAATAAGTTTTTTTGGACGCCCACTTCTGGGCTTATTTTCAACAATACCCGTATTTTCGAAGTTTTTGCATATAGTTTGGACAGTTGATTTACTTAAATTAACCATTTTAGCTATTTCGCCTAAAGATTTCTTTTCGTTTCTGCATTTTATTACTACATTTCGAATATCAGTTGCAATTTCTTTACGAGAAGCCATTTTCGCGGACTAATGTTTCTTGAATTATATTTATTTAAAGAAGAGCAAGCACAAGACAAATGACAATACAAATTTCGTCAATTCTCCTATAAAGTACATTATAAAAAATGACGTAAAGCATGGGATGCTATGTCGTATGTAGACTTTTGTCAAGGTGTTTTTTGTTTATTTTGCCGATATCTTTTAAGTTTATATTGAAGTAAACCATTTTGTTATTGTTATATGAATAAAAAACGATTTGAAACAATACCGCATCATTACTTTTTTCAAATATTTTTTGGAACTCGCTAAAACGCAAAAATTTGGGTCGTATGTTGACTTTTGTCGGCCACTGTATATATAATAATTTTTTTAACATTTTATCCTTTGTAGTCCTGGAAAGGGACAGCAAAATGACTAAATGAAAATTTAAAAACACCAAGAAATGCAATTTTGCCGTATATTATCCGGTTCCAGTGTAACGACTATTTTAATTATCCTACCATATTATATGTAAAAGATCTGTGGACAAATATTGTTGTTGTTATTTTTTATTTTTTGAATCGTCATACAAATCCAAGGCCATATCCATCTATTTGACTATTGACTAAGCGAAACGATGTCAATTTTCCCCATGGCCCGGAATATCTTATCTTAGTATGACCATCACTCTTAGTATGATTTAAAAGGGTTTCGATATATTGTTTCGACCTACGGATAATGTGGAGAAGACCGTGTAAATAAATCCAATAACACCATAGAATTTTTTGAAAAAAAAATGTGGTCAAGCTAAAAAATTATTATTATTTGTGTGCATTGAGGCAAATTATAAAATTATGGATATATATTTTTTAATTTTTTGACTGAAATTAAAATTCGTCCTAGGCACATTTAGCATTCATCCTGGATTCATAGGTCCGATTGCACCCGCTTAAGTGTTCAATTAAAGGTAATTATGGTTTCTACAAATTTCACTTTCACATAGAGACAGTGGTTTATGATACCCTCCAAAAAATTGGGAAAAAAATAAGTTTTCTTTCGAAAAAATCTTTTTTAATAGCCGACATTCTAACGCAAAAAGCAATGTTTATATACATAAAAGGTCTATGGATACATGTTGAAGTTATGATACTCTTTGCAGACGAAAAATAATTTCAAAAAGTCTTACTTTTTTATTTTTGTATAAATAGCTCTAAAAGTCCCATCAAAAATTATATATAAGAATTTATTGTTTTAGTTTGTAATAGCTGATATCTTACGAAGAAAATAACATCTGTTTGAAGAAAATCTATGAAAAAATTGAGAAGATATGACGATATTATTTTAGAAAGGGAATTTAAAAAAGACGTGTGTCATTTTTTAGGAAGTTTTTTCTTATATTGATTTAGTTATACGTGAAGACGACATCCACTTCTACAAGAAGAACCATAAATTCTACATTTATCCATAGTTTGTCTTAACTAGGCCAAGCTGTTACAAACTAAAATGAAATATTCTGTGTATTTTTACAAAAAATTAAACAAAAATTATGATTTAAAACAAATCTTTTGCGTCGATTTGCAATCGTAACTTCTGCATTTATTCATAGATTTTTTAAACATTGCGTTAGAAAGTGAGCTATTAAAAAACTAAACAAATTATTTTTTCCGATTTTTTTTTTACTATTTTTATGATTTTTATTGTGCCAGCAATAATATACGTTTTTTTTCAAAAAAAAAAATAATTTTTTCCAAATTTTTGAAGACTGTTTTTAAAACACTGTTTTCATTGCATAGTGTAATTCGCCATTTGTGTGGCCATCATGATTATCTTTAATTTAACATATAACCGGTGTTATATATATATATATATATATATATTTCATTTAAAGCTTGTTGAACAATTTTTACTTCTGGTGCGATTTTGTATTCATGTATTCTTGGAAATATTGCTTCATATAATTTAATAGGGTCTCGGATTGATATTTCGAGATTTTACAAACGTATTGACAAACTTAATATACTCCCATGATTTATGGTCGATTGTATAAAAATGTGCAACTTGAACAAATATTTTCCCTTCAGTACAAAAACATTGTCAGCAGCTTCCAACTCCCTTTTCTTTGCTTTTATAAATCAATTTGAGGCACATCGACCCACCCTAATGTATAGTTTGTAATTTAACTTGCTATCTGCATCAATTTGATAATATGTATGTATATTGTCTGACGTTATCGAGCACAATCTCTGACAACAATAAGCGAAACGAAGGGAAAACACAAAACAAGTTTCCAATTTCGTGCACACTCCCAACATTGAATGAATTCCCAAATATTTTGCTTAACAACATCTTCCAAAGGCAAACACGATTTATTGATCATCTATGATCTGCATCTGCAACACAACTCCCATGATGATGGTTAATAAATTAAATTACTGTTATCATAAACAAGATTTGTGATAACAAATTGTTATGGCTTACAAAAATAAGGTGAACTGGTTAGTAAAAAGCCCTGAATAGGTAGGGTTTATAAGCGATATAATCAACATTTAGATATTAATTAGGCAACAAATGGCTGCGGATTATTTGTTTCTTGAAGAAAAAATCACCGGTTCATTTGATGGCCTTTTTCAATTTTAATGCGACGTGAGCTTGAATTGACTACTGTAAGTTGTTAATTGCTGTTAAAGGTCTTTGTTTTAGTGTTAAACACCAGAATTCCAGATTTGTTGATGGAAAACTAATTGTTAAATACGGAAAATTATTTCAGGTTTCTAATCTGACTTTCCGATGAAGGCCTAAGATTTTACGATAGAAATAACCGAAATTGTCACTATTGTAATTGTTAGACATAGTATGACCAGAACACAAAAAACTATTACAGCTATCGAACTTAATTTCTGGTGGTAATTAAATCTACAGACAAGGCGGACTACCGGAGCTCTCGAGTATAATGATAATTGAAGCTTAAGGTTTTGTATATCTGAAATTTTTGCACCTCAAGACTGGATATCTCTAAATTTGATTGGACAATTTGTTTGGAGGACAATGTAAACCACCATACCCACACAAAAAAAAACATACTGGCACTGGAGCCATCATCATCTTGAAAATTCTCATGAAGACTACGAGAGGGACTCGTCTACAATATAAAAATAAATTTGGGCCACACTAACATTCATGCATGGTTTCTTGTTTAAAGTCCGCTTTTTATCCACCCAATTTTATGGCTGGATTCCAGAAACGAATTTTCGTCAATTCCCAGTGAATCCAGAACGTCACAGAGGCAGTTGCATTTGTATCCTGCATTCAAATTGTCGAAGTAGGTTCATGAGGTATACTGAAAATGAGTACTAAATGCAATACCGCACAGTGGTTTAAAACAAGTGCCGTTTGGAATTAAGTTTTCCGTAAATACATCGTTTAAATCGCCCTTGACAATCTATTCTTTCGAATAAATTGTGATCAAAATAAAAATTTTAAAATTGCCAAAAGATTTATTTATCATCCATGTTTTATTAGTTTTAGTTTTTTTACTAATATTCAAATAATATTTTTACTCTCATTTTGGAAATATTAATCCCATAACACCATTTTATATGTTCATTTAAAGGTAATTATGGTGGCTATATTGTGCTAGGAACAGTCTCCAAAAAAATGATTTTTTCCGAAAAAAAAAAATATAAAAAACGTTGTTTTATTATTTAATAGCCAATATTGTAACGCAGAATACAATCTATATATAAGTCTATATATATGGATAAATGTATAAGTTTTTTTATACCCTCCACCTAAGGATGGGGGTATATTCACTTTGTCATTCCGTTTGTAACACCTTAAAATATTCGTAAAAAATAAAGTATATATATTCTGGGTCGTGATAAAATTTTAAGGCGATATAGCCATGTCCGTCTGTCTGTTGAAAGCACGCTAGCTTCCGAACGAAATGAGCTAGGAGGTTGAAATTTTCCGTAAATGTGTCTGCAGATCGGTTGGAATTGAAAGTGGGCGAAATCGGCCCAGAGGTAAAATTGTTTCCCTCACAAGAACTGAAAAAACCCCTAATAACCCCTAATATTTAAAGTATTTAAGCATGTTTTTTTAATATGTCTGCTTGAACTTACTTGATATTGGGTATGCGCATTCCCCCTATAACAAAAACGTGCACCAACCATAAAGTGAATTTTATTCGTAGGGGGAGAAATGGGACAAAAAGGGATACAAACGACAACAGCTAGAAACATTAAATTCGGTGTGTACATTCCTCTAATTGACTAGATACATAATATAAAAATAGTTTTTCCAAATTCGTACTTTTAAGGGCTAAAATGGGAATAAAGGGATAAAATGGTACAAACCAAACGGCTGCATCTAGAATAATGAAATTCTGTGTATATATTCCTCTGATTGCGTAGACAAGTAAAATAAAAGGATTTTCCGAATATCGTACTTTTTGGGGTTAAAATGAAAAAAGGGGATAAAAATAGTACCAAACAAATGACCACATCTAGAGTCATAAAATTCGGAGTATACATTCCTCTGACTGCGTAGACACGAAAAATAAACGGTGTTTTCCAAATTCGTATTTTCAAGGCATACAATGGGTACAGAGGGATAAAAATAGTACCAACTAAACGATTACAGCTAGAATGATAAAATTCGGTGTGTACATCCCTCTAATTTCGTAGACACGTAAAATTAAGAGATGTTAGAAAGTCGTACTCTAAAGGGGGTAAAATTCGAAAAGGGGGATTAAATGGTACCAACCAAATCCTCTGACTACATAGACACGCAAAATAATAAGATTTTTCCAAATTCGTACATTTACGGCAAAAATTGGTTGAATCATGGAGTTAAGTTGTTTTGGACTATGTTCGTGAGATAATGGATTTTCAAAATTTGTACATTTGTAATTAAAATATAATGGAAATACAACCAACTGTAGCACCCACTACCTACCAATATTTACGGTATTTAAGCCTTTTTGAAAATATAAATATGAGGATATTTATTTTTTGAATTGACTTGAAGTATTATTTTGATATATAGTGCAAACGTATTAATAACCTTGTCTTATAAGAGTGGCTTGAAATAATAAAAATATTATATGAAGACAAATTTTTAATAATAATTCAAGCTCAAAGTCTGATGTTTTTTCTTTGAATTTTGTTTTATTTATTCAATAAAACCATCAGACCTTGAGCTTGAATTATTATTAAAAATTTGTCTTCAAATGATACTTAACTAAAGGTCGTATACTCATAACAATTAATACATATAAAAATATTATATTTATTTATAAAATTATTTTTTCAATATTTCTATTTGTTTTGGTTTGGCTATATTAAAAAAATTATATTTTCCTGTAATATTACTGCACTTCTACGAAAATCGACAGCCTTGTTAAATGCAATCCAAGGTGGAGGTTATATAAAGTTCGGCCCAGCCGAACTTAACGCCGTTTTTACTTGTTTTAAATCATTATTTCCTACATGTGTGGTTAAATAGCGCGAAAATGTTCTTTGTAAATTAAAATCAGATTATTTAGTTTTATTTTATAATAGCTGGGATCTTAACGTCGAAAACAAGTTCTAAGCATCTTTAGAAAAATCCGCGTAACTTTCCATCATATAGAGAATACAAAAATATTTATTTGGCATATGATTGCTGACTAAATAGGGAATATTTGTGACAGAATTGTTTCAGAAAGTTGAAATAAATGCAAATGTTACCGCGAATTTTGCCAGAATTGCAGATAATGTAAACCACATGCAAAACATCAGCCGGATCCGTTGGATAGATCGCGAGAAAATTACAGAACAAAAATGTCGTACATACATAATCATTTTAGCCATATTTCGCGCGAAAATGAAAATTTTGCAAAAATATTCAGTTTGTATTTATTGTTTACCCTCTAACGTCGGAAAATGATCGATCTTCCAAAAAACATGGAAATATATAATAAAACAATGTATATATGTAAAAGATCTGTACATAATTTATAAAACAATGCCTATATGTAAAAGATCTGTACATAAATACAGAAGTTCTGACCCTCTTTGTTGACGCAAAAGATTTTTTAAATACATTTTTTATTTTTTATTAATATTTTTATTATATAAAATTGTATTTTAGTTTATTTTATAAAAGCTGACATTTTAAGGAAGAACCCAAGGCCTATTTAAAAAAAAAACTATGCTTAAATGTAGAAATGTGCAAAGCAAATTTGTGCAAATTTTTGAAACTAATGAACAACAATTCCTCAGTAATAACTAAAAAAATAATAATACAAAAAAATTCTTTTTTAAAATTGTCGCCAAAAGCAATATCATCAATGTGTGTGTGGAAACAAATTTTGAAAAAAATATTTTTGTGTTAAAAATTTTTGACTTAGCCTGGATCCAGTGTATGTCAAAAATAGAGTCCAATAAAGTCGACACAAAATATTTTTTTGAAAATTTCTTTTCAAACATATATTTATATTGTAGTTGGCGACAATGTGAAAAAATATTTTTTTTATTTTGAGCAAAAACTTAAATTCTCATTAACGTTTTTGTTATTGCAGCTTGTTATCCCGGCTTAAAGAAAAACAGCCCTATTATGAGATAAAATATTTGTTTTTAATTTTAGAAGAATTGCCAAAACTTCTACATTTTTCTATAGGTTTTCTTCAACAAGACCTTGTTTTCTTAGTTAAGATTCCAGATATTATAAAATATTTTGTTAAAAATGTTATTTAAAAAATTATGTTTTAAAACAATCCATTTGCGTCTACAAAGAGTGTCATAACTATAACATTTAACCATAGATTTTTTCCATATAGACATTGTTCTCTTCATTAGAATATTAGGTATTGAAAGCAATAGCAATTTTTTTCTATTTTTGTGGCAGCATTTTTTTTTCGAAAAAAATAATTATTTTCCTCAATTGTTTGAAGACTGCAAAATATTTTTTGAAAATTTCTTTTGATACATATAATTATATTGTAGTTGGCGACAATGTGAAAACATAATTTTTTATTTTGAGTAAAAAAATAAATTTTTATTAACGTTTTTGTTATTGCAGCTTGTTATCCCGACTTAAAGAAAAAAAAGCCCTATTATGAGATAAAATATTTGTTTTTAATTTTACAAGAATTGCCATAACTTCTACATTTTCTATAGGTTTTCTTCAACAAGACCTTGTTTTCTTAGTTAAGATTCCAGATATTCAAAAATATTCTGTTTAAAATATTATTTAAAAAATTATGATTTAAAACAAACCATTTGAGTCTACAAAGAGTGTCATAAATATCATAGCTTTTTCCATATAGACATTGTTTTCTTCATTAGAATATTAGGAAAGCAATAGCAATTTTTTTTCTATTTTTGTGGATTTTTCGTGGCAACATTTTTTTTTTGAAAAAGTAATTATTTTCCTCAATTGTTTGAAGACTGTTCCTAAAACACTGCTTCTATGTGAAACTGAGTACATTTAATTGAATAGATAAGTGTGTGTTGTGTGACTTATATTTCCAAAATGAGAGTCCAAGTATTAAAGGTACCTTCGGTGCAAATTAGAATATGATTAACAAATTTAAAAAATGGAATCATTAAAAAATCTAGTTTAGAACTCCAAAAAAATATCGCAGTGTGTAATCTAAAATCACAGGGTATAATTATTTAAACCTGTGTTTTTTAGGTCGGTTTTTGTTGGAATATAAATTCTGAAAAGACACCAAAAATACATTTTAGTCGCAATGTCTCTCTCGAGTTTACTTCAGCACTTTTTTTTTAATTTTTCGTGTTCTTGATTAAATTACAAAAAACAATAGCTTAAATGTTTATTTCCTTCAATATTTGTTCGCTAATTAGCACTTTCAGTGATTAATTGAAAGTGTTAAAATACTCATAATCACAAGTCCGTATACATTTTTGAAATAAACCTTTGGTAGTCATTATGATACCAGTTCATAGGTGCGAGTACGTAATGCAAAATAAAAAGTGTAATTATTTTAAGCACCGATTAATAAGCAAATATGGAATTAAACAAATTTGTGTGAAAAATGTTTAAATGTCATACAAAAATTTTGGATTTAAATTATATACGACATATGTACGTCTAAAACTATAGACAAAATTGAGGTAATTAGCTTTTTAATTTTTCATTCCCTCACCCCATAACATTTAAGAGGCAATAGGATGAGAAAATGAAAAACTGAAAATGGCGATTAACTCCATTTTGCCTATTCATACGAATAACCAATATAAAAATACAATATAAAAAAGTGAAAATGATAAAGAATAAATCAAATCAAATAATTGTGTTAACAATTGTAATTATGTTTTCCCGACATGTGTTTTGTTTGGCCATTCGAAATGGTAGATATTATTTAGGTCAAGGACAAACCAAACATTTTAATTTAAAGTAACAATAAAGTCTATTCAATAAATTCAATAGCCTAGAAGAATTTATTGCTGTTAAAAATTTGATATATTTTCCAAACAAAAGACTTAGGAAACAAACATCAAAAAACAAATAAGATGACCATCTGAAAGAAATAAAAATTCAACAGACTCTAAAGGCTCAACAATACGTTTGCAATAAAAAGACATCAACATTCATTGTTGAACATGATGGTCAACAATTTATTATTCTCTATATTTATTATACTCTATATTGATTATTCTTTTATTTTTTAGTTTTCTAGTCTTGAAATTGCCATAAAACTGAAGATGGCCTACATTTAAAACAAAATACTTAAGAAACGAACCTGCACATTAGTTAGTTACACACCCATGCGAAAGAAACGGCTGACCGGCCGGCCAATCAACATTCAACCTTTTTATATTGCATACAACTTTTAGCACTTCTTTTCGTTGAATACCCTTTGCTTTGCATTCAGCAAATCTTTATTTAAAAATCCATTAATATTATTTAAACTACACTTGATGTTGCTCGTGAAACGTGATCTCTTGGGTGCCAAAAATAAAATAATCGTAACATGTTTTCTCTTCTGCATTCTTTATACATTCTGTACATATAAGAAAGGATTACACTAAGCCACAGCCTTTCTGTGGCAAAGATTGGGGATATTTGTACAAACTAATTTTGATATTGAAATATTCTCTGTGTGGAATTTTTTTTTATATATTGGGCTAGGATATATATAAGTACCAAAGAAGAGCTAAGAACATTCATTTTTATTTTTATTTTCAGGTTTATTTTTGACATTTGCAAAATGGGACGCATAAGCTGGGAAATATTGAAAACTTATTTCCATAGTAGTGAGTCTTTAACGCAAACTGTGAGAAATTTATGTGGATTTTTTTCCAGATTAATCCCCTTTTTCATTTCGGTGGCTATGTCAATTAATTTAAAATTTAAATTGGCCCATACTGTGACTTAAAAGGAATAAACATAAACCTTTCGAACGATATATACATTGCACTGTGGAACCCAAAAAAGGAACGCCATAAAGGCATGAGTATTAATACTGTGATAGCTGGCATATGTTGGACTGTGTTTGATAACTGTATAGAATTACCAAGAACTGAAAGAAAAATTTAATAAACTATTTCTTGCTTTAAAACCCAAATTGGTTCTGATATTTCATTTTTTTATATATGTTATCCATAGCATTCTTTTGTTCGATGTCTTATAGTAAATATTGATGTAGAATATATTTCCATTCACTCCACACCCCTAAAATTCAGTATTGTTGGACAGTATTTCGGAAATAGTACGAAATTAAAACTAAATCTTATTTCTAGGATTTACTTGAGATTTGTTGTATATATAGTATAATGTTATGGAAAATATTTTTTGCAGAACATGTTGACACTTTAAACGATTTTTTGCACAAAATTGAGGGGTTACAATAATTCTCATAAATGTTAATCGTAGTGTTTTAAGTAACAATGCTGAACACATCCTATACTTGAAATGTCACAAGGTTTCCTATGCCGATGCATCATAAGAATGCGCAAAGGGGGATATTCACCGTCCTCTGAAATGACCACCATACGTGAACTTTCAAAACACCTATACAAGTATATTCCTTTTTATCGCCTCTATCAGAATCCGTTTTCGGAACCTGGTTATCTTTGTATCCCACAATGTTTTTAAGCAATCTTCAGAAATCTGTGTGTATTTGTCCAGAAAACATTTTTTTTCATATTTTTTTCTTATTTTTCAACGATGGCAATGCGAATTTATTTTAAAAATGCTAGCTAGAACCATATAAATGTCCCACACTTCTTTTTAAATACTTTGTTTTCTGTTTAAGAAAACAAATGATCTCGAACCTGAGTAAGAGTTACAGCAAAAAGTATTAAGTGATATTGAAATGTTTTATAAAACTAAATTTTTGGAAAACTACATGTTTTAAGATTTTTGAATTTTTATCAAAATTAAAACATCCTAATTGCGAAAGTGGAAAATGTTCCAACTAAAATGACCGCCATGCCATTAAATTACAGCGATCAACCTCCAGAAATAAAGATTGGATTCTATAATGATGATCTACAAAATATTTCGTCACTGGGTCAAGCAATCTGTAAGTTAAAAGCTCCTGAGAACACCTCTAAAAATCATGTTTTCCTGTGTAATTTGTATACACTCCACGAGAGTATTATGTCTTTGTGCATTTGTTTGTAACACCCAAAAGGAAGGGAGATAGACCCATTGTTAATTATACCGATCGGCTTAGAATCACTTTCTGAATCGATTTAGCAATGTCCGTCTGTCCATCTATTGTTGTAATCACGATACAGGTCGCAATTGTAGCCAGAACCAAACGAAACTTTGCACAACGCAGTTTTTCGGGACAAGGACGAACGCTATTTAATTTGAAGAAAATCGGTTCAGATTTAGATATAAAACGAATTCCAATCCCGATTTGACCCATTTCACTCTAGATACCACATATTTCAACAGATTTTCTTCAACATTGGTAAAACACCTTATATTTCAACTGGAAACACTTGTGGTAAAATGTGTTAGATCGGTTCAGATTTATATATAGTTCCCATACAAATTTCGCTCTCAATTTGAATTTTTACGCTCCAGAATCCACATATTTTAACAGATTTTC
Organism: Polietes domitor; assembly: GCA_947397865.1. Classification (NCBI taxonomy): domain Eukaryota; kingdom Metazoa; phylum Arthropoda; class Insecta; order Diptera; family Muscidae; genus Polietes; species Polietes domitor. Next base: position 40,765,663 of record OX377619.1, on the reverse strand, counting down.
TTCAAAATTGGTAAGACACCTTATATTTCAACTGGAAACACCTGTGTTAAAAATGTGTTAGATCGGTTCAGATTTATATATAGCCCCATACAAATTTCGTTCCCCCAGAAACCGCGTATTTTTAGAGAATTTCTTAAAATTCAGTCACTTCATTCCATGTTTGGATATAGCCCCGATAAAATATTATTCTCGATTTGACAAGTTGGGCCACGCATATTAGCCTGTGATTAGGAAACATAAAAAAAAATTTCCCGTTGTCACTTTTTTACTGAATTGAATTGTATTCCGATAGAAAGTGGAGTGTATCATATAGTCGGCCTCGCCCGACTTTAGCCTTTCCTTACTTGTTTACGTTGCATTTTTGCCCAACATTTTTTCTGAATTAATAGAACAATTTATGATGGCTATAAATATTACGAAATGAAATGAGTGAAAATGATACACAACAGTCTTCAAAATATCAGAAGAAAATATTTTTTCGCAAAAGTAATTTTTGCTGGCACGAAAAAAATGGTAAACAATATTTCGGTTTATTTTTTAATACTTTATATTCTATGGATAAATGAAGATGTCATGATCTTCTTTGTATGCACAAAGAATTGAAAGAAAATATATTTTTTTAATTTTTCTTATATATTTTGATCTATTTTTAATAGCTAGTTTATAAACTAAGACAACAAAGTTTATTTGTAGAAAAATCTATGGATAAATGTAGAAGTTTTATATTTAAATCAAAGTTTGCGAACCATATGTATGACCAATAGAGTGAGTTTTAGGGGATATTTTTGGCACTCTTTTTACGATCGAAAATTGAAAATTTCGTACAGATTTAAAACTGGAATATATTTAAAAATTCTGCGATATTGACCGTTTCACATTCGTGTCAACCTATCATTTTATATGGTAAAAATACGATATTTTTTCTTCAAGCGATTTCCCGGTGGATCTAAATCTAAAGCATTTTTTGTAATGGTGTATATTTTGTAAAAAAAATCATACTAATAACTAAAAATGGATTGGATCTGCATGTGTTGTTTACATTTTATTACCCTCACACTACAGATTCGGAGAGCCAATATCATTTGGGACCGAAACGTATTGAAGGAGCAATTTAAGAGCTTAAATATGTTTGGACAAAATCTGTTTCACGACTTTTTTTAGCTATTTGAACCATGTCCTTCCGTCTGTCCGGCTGGTATACACGATAACTTTCGAAAGGAGTGTGGGAATTTATTAAGACTTTGCACAATGTAATATTTTCCCAAATTTTAAGTTCTTATTACTTCAATACAGATTTTTTTCTATTTTTTTTGTGCTAACAAAAAGAATGTTTTCTTAAATAAATAGTTTTTTCTTAGTTTTCATTGGAAAAGCCATTTCCCTTGTTTATTTGCATTATCCTTTTGTTTTCAAATTTGTTGCCCAGTGTTATTGCCGCAATGAGAAAACATATAATTTTGGTAAATTCAAAAATCATAAAATAAATCTTCGCGCATAATTTTTCCATTAATCCCTGACAGAAAAACCAGACACAGTTCAACCAAAATGTGCCTGCTCTGCCAGTTAGCCAGTGATTAAGGAAATTACAGACATTTTCGTATTCACTGCAAAGGGAAGACCGCGTGTGAAATGAAACAAAAAAAACATCTGCTGAATTGCCACAAAAACGCCAATTTTTCATAAATGAAACATTAAGTACTTGGCCACAATCGTTTCATTTAATTGTTGTCGTTAGCTGGTGAAGACTTTTTATTGGAGGCTCTTATCCATGGGCTACGTTGTGATGTCTTCGAATCGTTTTTTCTTTCCGTGGTCATTATGGCATATCTGGTAATTCATCGTGAGCTGGCTGAGCATTATTGTTGTTATTATCTGACCGCCTTTAGGTGTTGATATGACGGAGAGCATCGTTAACTTAAATCTACACAATTGGTATGCAGTGGATGTAGGGTTTTGGTGATGCCCTATGGGCTTTGAAAGCAATATGGTGGGTTAGTTGGTATGGCAAAAATTCCACTGCCATTGGTTTTATTTGTTATTAAAAGACATTTTTTATTTTTATTTAATTATTGAAATTATGGTCGCATGTATTTTTTTCTTCTTTTTTCAACTTAATTATATGCACCACGCCAACACTGCGAGTGGTGTTGACTGAAGAAGATGAAGAAGAGCGGATAACTTTATTTGTTGACCACTAGAAATCATCGAAGATCGGCTAATGTCAGGCAGCCAACCAGCCAGCCAGATGAGCTGAAAACAGCCAAAATCTTACTCCGACCATAGCATCATAATCACTGACCTTCCCCAACCAGTTGCCGGTTGCTATAGGTTTTTGTGTGTTTGTGTGGAAGAGTTGTTTATCGGTTTTGGTTTGTTTCTTTATCGTTTATTATTGTTTTTATTGTTTATATATGTTTTTATCGCTTTAGTCATTTCGAAGGCGGGCTAAAGAAACATCTTTAATGTCTGCTAAACGTAGATGTGAAAGAAGCGCCTAAATTTGTTGGCCATTTTATGGGTGGTATTGGTAATTTTGTAATATTTTGATTTGTTGGCGGAATGGAATATTCCGTGTGTAACTTGGTGGTGGTTGCAGAGAAGTCTCCGCTCGTAGTCTAAACTGTCGGTGTAATCAAACGATGAGATATAATAAAATATTTAAATAATTAAATTAATCAACAATTTAAACAATTTAAAGTATTTAATAAAAGAAAATCGGTATAGCTACGAATTATCCAGTTTACAATGATTTTTTGCAATTCAATAATCGATATATATTTTTGAAGTATTTTGGACCAACAACTAAAAAAAATAGTCGAAACTTTAAATAGTATGCATAAGGTTTTTTTACTAATTTTTTAGGTAACAGACAAAATCGATTTACTCCCATCATTATATATAACGAATAATTAAATCAAAATTTTCATTTTTCGACTTATAGCAGCGTAGAAGTAAGTGAGAGATATGTTGACATAACTCGAAACCTCGATTTTATTCATAAAACTATCAAAAAATATTATTCAAGACTATTTGATGCTTCCGTGAGATCGGCCACGTAAACCCCAAAAAATTCTATGTCGAGTTAAAATTATTTTATGCAACAAAAAAATAATATTTTTGTATCCGAGGCTAGGGTTTGCATTTCCCGGGAAACGGAATTTTTTTGCAATTTCCCGGGACAGGGCGAGAAATTGTCAACAAACTTTTTGTAGCATTGAAATTGTCTTTATTTTTGCAAATAAAAAATCGAACTTTATTAAAGTATTTTTTTTTTAACTTTCCATAACAAACAAATTGAAGTCAAGTTTTGTAGAATTTATAAAAAAAATAAAATATCAATTCAATTTCAAATGATCAAAAAGTAATTTAAAATATATTTTTTTGAAATACAACGCATTTATATACTCGTAAGATAGTTAAAATTTTATTGGAGAATAAAGAATGATATTGCACATTCGACAGACGTAATATTAATTTTTAATAATTCATGTAGCGTTGTTGCTTTAGATTTCAGGGATAACTTTTTTAGTTATTAGTAAAATTGTACATAACACCTGTACATTTTTTTTTGCAAAAATACAAGTTTAGGTTATTCTAGTTCACATCTCTCAAAATTTTACGAATTTGAGGTTAAAAAAAATATTTAAAATTCATCGAATTAGATTACATTTATTTACTTTTGATAACACTATGTCACAAAAAATTACCTTGTGCACCTGGTATTCATAAAATCAACACAAATTTTTTTATACATATTTTTAAAAATATATATATATATTTTTACTAAAATTCCAATATGCACCGAAGATACCTTTAATATTTGCACTTTCATTTTGGAAATATAACACCGATAACACATGCTTATATTTTCAATTAAAGGTACAAATGTTGCTAATATCACTTTCACATAGAAAAAAGAGTTTAGAAATAGTCTTCAAAATTCAGAAAAAAACAATTTTTCTGAAAAAGTAATTTTTGCTGGCAGGAAAAAGCCCATAAAATGAAAAAAAAAACAACATTATGTTTTACATATTATTTTATTATTTGAATTATTAGTAAAATTGTACATAACACCTGTGCAATTTCTCCACATATATTAACGTAACATTTTGTCCGACTTTATTCATAAAAATATCAAAAATTCTAAAATTGAATTATTTCCAATTATTACTAATATCCTTTTCATATTGCATGATAAATCACGACGATTTCCAATTCAAATTTAATACTAAAAATCTAAAAATTTTTTGTTAATTTTAGTTCAATTTCGCTATCGCTCTAGGCGAGACATAAAAAATATTTTTTTTTTGTTCATTGAGACATACTCATAAAATCAGCATAAGCAATTTTTTATGGTTAATATCGTTTTACTAAAATTTCAATTTTCGTCGAAGGTACCTTTAATAGTTGTACTCTCATTTTGGCATTAGAGTTCCGATAACACCTTCTCCTATATGAAATTAAAGGAAATTATGGTTATACCAACTTTACATTGCAATAGAAACCAAAAAAAGAAAGATCGATTTTTCTTTCAAAGAAAAATAATGTATCGGCTCGTAAAATCGAGAAAAACATTTTGGTCAATTACTAATAGCCAACCTGTAAAATATCTATGTATAAATAAAGAAGTTATGATACTCTTTGTAAACGCAAAAAAAATCAAAATATATATGCTTTTTTTTATAATTAGCGCGAAAAAACCTTTGCCTGGTATATTAAGGAAGAAAATAGTGCCTATTGGAAGCAAAAATTATTGGAAATACCAAAAATTACATATCTATTGAATAAGTTGAGCCATATCGTTATAATGTTAGCTATTAAAAAATAAGAAGTAATTTTTCATTTTTTTCTATTCTTCATTTATAGAGAAAAAAACAACCATTTTTTTAAATTTAAATGTACCTCGAAGAAAATTGGAACTTTAGTTAAAAATAAAATAAAATTATTCATTAAAAAAATTTGTGTTGATATTATGAATCAATATCCTCAATTCACACAAACATATTTTTAAGGTTTCGAACACAAAATTTTCGAAATCTAACCTTTCAGCTAGCATATGGTGGATACGGTAGCAATTTATAGTCTTATTCATACAATTTTTCCATATTTATACACTCCACGAGAGTATTATGTCTTTGTGCATTTGTTTGTAACACCCAAAAGGAAACGAGATAGACCCATTGTTAATTATACCGATCGTCTTAGAATCACTTTCTGAGTCGATTTAGCAATGTCCGTCTGTCTGTCTGTCTGTCTGTCTGTCTGTCTGTCTGTCTGTCTGTCTGTCTGTCTGTCTGTCTGTCTGTCCGTCTGTCCGTCCGTCCGTCCATCTATTCTTGTAATCACGATACAGGTCGCAATTGTAGACAGAACCAAATGAAACTTAGCACAACGATGTTTTTCGGGATAAGGACGAACGCTATTTAATTTGAAGAAAATCGGTTCAGATTTAGATATAGCCCCCATACGAATTTCACTCCCGATTTGACTCTTTTCACTCTAGATACCACATATTACAACAGATTTTCTTCAAAATTGGCAAATCATCTTATATTTCAACTAGAAACGACTGTGGCGAAAATGTGTTAGATCGGTTCAGATTTATATATAGCTCCCACACAAATTTCTCTCCCGATTTGACTTTTTTCGCTCTAGAGACCACATAATGTATCAGATTGTCTTCAGATTTGGTAAAACATCTTATATTTCCACTAGAAACACCCATGGTGAATATCGGTTCAGATTTATATATAGCTCCCATACAAATTTCGCTCCCGATTTGACTTTTTCCGCTCTAGAAACCACATATTGTATCAGATTGTCTTCAGATTTGGTAAAACATCTTATATTCCCACTAGAAACTCCCATAATGAATATCGGACAGATCGGTTCAGATTTATATATAGCTCCCATCAAAATTTCGCTCCCGATTTGACTTTTTCCGCTCTAGAAACCACATAATGTATCAGATTGTCTTCAGATTTGGTAAAACATCTTATATTTCCACTAGAAACTCCCATAATGAATATCGGACAGATCGGTTCAGATTTATATATAGCTCCCATACAAATTTCGCTCCCTTTCCGCTCTAGAAACCACATATTTTATCAGATTGTCTTCAGATTTGGCAAAACATCTTATATTTAAACTAAGAACATCTATGGTGAAAATAGGTCAAATCGGTTCAGATTTAGATATAGCCCCCATACAAATGTCGTTCCCGATTTGACATTTTCCTCTGTAAAAACCACATATTGTACTCGATTTTCTATAAATTTGGCACAACATCTTATAATCTTACTAGAAATACCTATGCAAAAATTGGGTAAGATCGGTTCAGATTTAGATATAGCCCCGATATAAATGTCGCTCCCGATTTGACTTTTTCCGCTTTAAAAGCCACATATTGTGCTCGATTTTCCTTAAATTTCGCACAACATCTTATAATCTAACTAAACAAAACTATGGTGAAAGTGGGTAAGATCGGTTCAGATTTAAATATAGCCCAATTTCAAATGTTGCTCCCATAAGTTTAACCGATTTTGGCCAAACTATACATTTTATATTTCACCTATTTCGGTCCAGGTTTCAATATATCCTCATACAAATGTCCTTTCCGATATAAAATTGTTTGTCAAATACATACATTTACAGGATACAAAAAACCTTCCCGTTTTCACTTTTTCACCGAATTGAATTGTATTCGGATTGAAGGTGGAGTGTATCAGAGAGTCGGCCCCGCCCGACTTTAGCCTTTCCTTACTGGTTTTTCCATAAGGTGTGTTTTTAATTCGTTGCCAACAAAAGCATATGCGAAGAATTTAAGGAATTTATGCATTCTAAAGAATTTGGGAAATTTTCCTTGCGTTTAGATATATGTTTTGAGTTTGTTGCTTAAGTCTTTTGTTCTGCCGGAAGGCTACAGTGAAACTTCAGAATGGCATCAAATAACGTCATTTTAAAACACATCAGAAGTAAATAAATTAAAAAAAAAAATTGATGAGCCACAACTTGCTCATTTATTCATAGATTTCTTCAAATAGAAAGTGTTTTCTGCAATCCAGATTTTTTCGAAAAAAAATCAATTTTTTTTTCGAAAAAAAAAACTAAATTTTTAATACAACAATTGTAGTCATCACAATTACCTTTAATTGAACATATAAAAGATGAGAGCACAATTGTTAATGGTATCTCGATGAAAATTGAATTTTTTAGTAAAAAATTGAAAAAATGAATCCATTAAAAAACATTTTATATCACTTTCGAGTTTAGAAAATGAAAATACATCAGAAACTATAATGCCCTTCGCTATACTTTTTGTTAAATAGTGCTATTAATTAGACCTTTTCTTCGTTTCTTCGAGGACTTTCCACACAAACAAGAACGTTTTCTTAGTTTTAGTGTCGTTTGCACATTCTTATGATGAATCGACATAGGGAACCTTGCGATCCTTACATTAAACATAGGATATGTTCAGCAATATTATTTAGAACACCACGAGTAACATTTTAACCTTATAACTCCACAATATAGGGGTCTTTTTGGCCCCTTCTTTGAAAAAAACAGGGGTTTAACTGGTCAAAATGTTCTACAAAAATATTTGCCATAAAATTCTAGTATAAGTCTCTGAATGCACCAAAGCTGAAAACGCAGCTTAAATGTTAGAAATAAAAATATTTTTTAGGCTTAATTTCACACTTTTTCCCATTTGGTGCTAAACTGTCCCACAAAACTGCTAGTGTGAATGGAAAAATATTCTACATCAAATTTCACTATAAGTCTCCGAACAAACGAAAGCTGTAGAGATAATGTATATAAATAAAATATTAGTATGCATTTGAAAATTATTTACTAAATTTTTCATTTAGCTTCTGGTAATTCTGTAGAGCAATTCCATGAGAAGCGATCATACAAATTATAGCTCTTCTCTCTTCTGATATTTTCCAAATATTTGCATTTCAATATGGCGAAAAAAGCTGATTTTTTCGAATTTGAATAAATAAGAAATTATTGGCTCTAGTATGGATCGAAAATAAAGTATTTTTGTCATAAGTTATTTTTTTTGTGGTATGAGATATAATTATATTTTTATTTCTAATTTTATGCAAATTGGTTTCAGTTTCTGATAGACGGAGTAAAAATATAATATCCGCGTATCGTCGTTTTGAAAGTTTGCCTCTAGAGGTCATTTTACAGAGAGGGGGTCACTGTTTTCCCATTTTGCACATTCATATGATGAATCGCCAAAGGAAACATTGTGATCAGCAATATTACTAACAACAGTACGAGGAACATTTTTGTGGAACATTGTAACCCAGTAACTCTTCAATATATGGGTCTTTTTATCTATTTTGTGCAAAAGCGTAAAAACACGCCTAAACTGGGGGTTTAACGGGTCAAACTTTTTTACAAACAAATTTGCCATATCATTCTACTATAAGTCTCTGAATACACCAAAGCTCAAAATTCAACTTACATGCCAGAAATAAGGCAAAAACTTAAATTAATTTTAGCCTTTATTTCAGTGAGAATGGAAATAAAAATCCACGTCAAATTGCACTGTAAGTCACTGAACAAAAGAAAGCTGAAGATATAATATTTATGAATAAAATATCAGTAACAATTTGGTTATTTAAACAAGAAATTATTTATGCATTTTTGCTTTCAGCTCTTGGTAATTCTATGCAAGACAAACAATACAAGACAAAGCATATGTCAAAACACCGATACACATATATTCACATTATTAGAACCTTTTCGAAAAAGTTTCATTTTGTTTAACAGTGTAAGTTTTTAATTATTTTCCGACCTTATTCGTCAAAAATGGATTATTTTCATTGTTAGGTTTGGCGCCACCGTGAGGCTTTACATTATGTAAATTATTGTTCACTTCTATTACCAAATGACCACCTATTTTAAATTGTCCATTCAATTTTCAAACTGTTTGGACAATATTTTGATCTAAAATTAGGATATTATTAGCGAGTGCAATTTCTGAAATATTAATTTCCATCAGCTTATAGGTAATGAAATCTTACTCAATTTTTCCTATATTAAAGCAAAGCACAATTTAAGTCAAATTGAAATTATATCAACAAAGAATACAATCTTTTTTGGAAAACTTGTTTCACAATTTTTTCTTTGTTTGCTCTTTAGCAGGTGCCTGTCTAATTAATTCTACATCCTCTTATAACTGAACCGAATTGAATTAATTCATATTATTTCTTACAATTCCTTTTCCACCACCACCATCATCATCATCAATCGTTCGATTCAATTTATTCGAATATTCTTCTTAAGAATCAAATGAAGGTTATTGCGTTAATTATACGAAAATTTAATTCATGTCCATTAAACCGCCGAAAGAGCAAGCGAACACGATAAAGAAGAGTAGAAAGAAAATCAAATATACATACATACATATGTATGACGACTGTATGTATTCAGAAAGAAAAAAAATCGAAACTGAAATTCGAAAGAATAATATTTATTTATTTGATTTCGATCTTGATTTTCGATCAAGGAAGTCTGCTAGCTCTAGCATTAATGGTAATCAATTCTATCGAGAACTCAGAATGGCGTCTAATTTTGCAAGTTTTTTTTGTCTAAGTCTTTCGTTTTGAAGGCCGTATCTGTGTCTGTCTGTCTTGGGTAACTATTTATAATCAATAATCGATTTTGCAATTTAGCAATTTTTTTCTGAGCTTAATTGAAATTGTGAAACACTGAACAGATATACGCAGCAGTCAGTGGTTATTATTTATGGTTGTTGTTTTTGGTTTTCTTTTATTGCCAACGTTTACCAACCAAGAATAATTGGCCATAGTTTTGCTGTCATGTTCTCTGACTAAAGTACCTTCAGCGCACTATATTCGTAAGATATGACGGAAATATAATGAGAAACCAGTTAAGATTGTATATAGGTACATTGTATGCATGCAAATATACACCTTCTTGCTTCTTGTATTCATGCAGATATATTATCTTCCTGCCACAATCCCGATGGAACTGCCCACGGGCTTTCCAGAGCGCGCTTTGGTTTCTTCGATCTTATGACAGACTGTGGTTCAACTTCTGCTTCATTTCTAAATTAATTTTTTTATTTTCGGCAAAGTGTAAAATCACAAAATCCACATTTAAACCAAAGCAGTTTTTTAGCCGTGTGCGTTTCTTAAGTCTTTAGCTTGCCAGAATTTAAGCTGAAACGACTAAGCAAACCCTGCAGCGTTCATTTATGAAACACACACGGGGATATTTTCGTTGTGTGTACGAAAATAGTTATAGGGTTCGTTGCTTAAGTCTTTTGTTTTGCCTCGAGGAATGTGTACACATTCCGTTTAGAATATCAGCTTTAGTAGCAGTATCAGGTAGCGTCATTGTAAAACACGTAAGGTTTGAGTGGTATGCCTTCGGAAGATGTTAAGTTCGTTTGGTTAGTGGTCGATGCAAGTGGTCATCATTTGAAAAAAGGGAAATAAAAAAATGTGTCCGAGACATAAAATTTACTTTTTGTGTGCATTGATTCATGAAATCATATTTATACACTCCACGAGAGTATTATGTCTTTGTGCATTTGTTTTTATATTTTATTGTTAATTATAGACTTAGAATCACTTTTTGAATCGATTTAACAATGTCCGTCTGTCTGTCCGTCTGCCGTCTGTCCATCTATTGTTGTAATCAAAGTACAGGTGGCAATTATAGTCCCATCTTAACAAAAATTGGCGAAAGTAAGTTTTGTGGATCAAGGACGAACGCTATTTAATTTGAGGCATATCGGTTCAGATTTAGATATAGCCACCATACAAAAGTCACTCCCGATCTGACATTTTCCGCTCTAGAAACCACATATTGAGCCCAATATTCTTTAAATTTGGCAAAGCATCTTATAATCCAACTATAAACACCTATGCAGAGAGTGGGTAAGATCGGTTCAGATTTAGATATAGCCTCCATACAAATGTCGGTCCCGATTTGACATTTTCCGCTCTAGAATATTTAACCAAATATTTAACCGATTTTGGCCAAACTATACACATTATATTTCACCTATTTCGTTCCAGGTTTCAATATACCCCCATACAAATGTCCTTTCCGATTTAACATTTTTTGTCAAACACATACATTTACAGGATACAAAAATTCTTCCCGTTTTCACTTTATTACCGAATTGAATTATATTCGGATAGAAAGTGGAGTGTATCATATAGTCGACCCCGTCCGACTTTAGCCTTTCCTTACTTGTTTTTGTTTATTTTGTGTTTTAATAAAGTACCAATTTTCGTCGAAGGTACCTTTAATAATTGTACTCTCATTTTAGAAATATATGCCCGATCACACCCGCTTATATGCCCAATTAAAGGTCTTTGTGGTGACTATAAATGTCGTGACTTCCACGTAGAAAATGTAGTTTCAAAATTTGTTTATGGTACGAAAACATCCATAAAAATAGAAAAAATGGAAAAAAATATTTTATTTTATTTCTACTAGCTAAAATATCTATAGATAAATATAACAATTATGACACTCTTCGTAAAATAATCTAATTTTTATTTTTCAAATAGGTAGAAACTCCATTCACAAATTAGGTTTATTTTTTAGTGTTGAGTAGTTTTTTTATCCATGTTAAAAAAAGTATTATATATGCATTTTGTAATTTGTTTTATTTTTTAGTGGCTGAAATCTTAACGAAGTAAACAAGGTCTGTTTGAAGAAATTTTGTGAATAAATATAAAACTTATATCAATGTTGTGTTATGTTATGTTCAAAAATTTGTTTAATTTGTTATGAAGTTTTTATTTAAATTGATTTGTGGTATATAAAGTCGATAAAATCGTTTACAAGAAGTGTCATATGTTCTGCTTTTATACATAGATTTTTTTTCGAATAGGCCTTCTTTTCTTCGTTAGGATCCCAGCTAGTACAAAACATCTAATTTAAAGATGATTTTTGTTTTGTGCATTTGATTGTAACACCCAAAAGGGTCTGTCTGTTGCCCGATCTTAACAGAAATTGGCACATGTATGTTTTATGGGCCGATGACGAATGCTGTTCATTTTGAAGCAAATTCGTTCAGATTTACATATAGCACCCATACAAATGTCGCTCCCGATTTGATTTTTTACGCTCTAGAAACCACGTATTTTACTCGATTTGTTTCAAATTCAACTAGAAATAGTTGTGGTGAAAATGGCTCAGATCGGTTCAGATTAAGATATAGGTCCCACACAAATTTATCTTCCGATTTGACTTTTTCCGCTATAGAAACCTCATATTTTAAACGAATTTTCTTCGAATTTGCTACATCAGCTTATATCTAGAAACATCTATGGTAAAAGTCGGTCAGATCGGTTCAGATTTCTCTATAAAGCTCCCATACAAATTTCGCTCCCGATTTGTTTTTTTCCCAAATTTTTAACCGATTTTCTTCTAATTTGCCACAGCACCTTCATTTGGAATCATCTATGGTAAAAGTGGGTCATATTTAGAAAGTGGCCCATAAAAATGTCGCTCCCGATGAGACTTTCTCCAAAAAAATATATAGGTTTCAACCGATGTTCTTTAGAATTTGGAAAAACCGCATCATATTTCTTATATGAACATCTATGTGGGTCGCATGGGAATCTTTGAAGACACCCAAAGCCACCGCCAAATAACTTGAAAATGCTATAAAAAAACTACTGAATATTTTCTCAAATTCCTTTTTTTATTTGAAAGTACAATCCTTCCGGTTAATAATGGAAAATAATTGCATTCAAATGGCTGCTGAGGGCACCCCACAAATAATAGTCCAACGGTTGAATAGTTGACAAAAAAAACTCTCCTCAATACACTGGAGGAGCTGTCAAGAGTGGGTTGTCTCTCGAAAGGCAACCTAATATGGATCCCTGGACTTTGGTAGATTTATGGGAATGAAGAAGTAGTCGAATCAATAAGGATATGATCTACTTTAAGTATATACCTTCATTATGTAGTGTGTAGGACAGTCAGCTCTCCAATCGACTACAAATCGGTTTAGATTTCCTGGAAAGTTACGTATCTCTACCGAACGTTCTCACGGGCGGTATATCACGAATTTATGAAGAACAAACGCGATGAAAGTATCGACAGATATCTCACATTACGAAGGTAATCAAGATGTAGATATTAAAACAAGTAAGAAAACGTCAGTCGGCTAAACCGACTTATATATATCCTCACTCGCAGAGAACATATGTATGAAAGGATTAAAATTTTGCTTAGCGCCGGAGTGTGATTACCTTCCACAATCCACTAGAAGTTTGTGCCAATCGGACCCAGATTCCACATTTGTTAATAATCGTAAAAACATGATCAAACATGAATGATTTCATACAGGATTTCAGGCACCAGTAAAGGCGTTATAGAACATTTAACTTTACCTAGGATAGAAACAATTGTGTGGGAGGTATAAGAAGGGGCTTGGCTAAAGCGTAAATATTTTTTATGTTTAAAGTTGTTATGAAAACATTTTCAAATATCAAATTGTAAATGATTCTGACCACCCGTATGGAAGTTATATCGGTTTTATTGTAACCAATGTTTATACCACTTTGTGTGGGAGGTACCAGAAGGGGCGTGGCAATATCGACCATATTCTATCCGTATGTAACCTCTATAAAAACATAGCCAGGGATCAAATTTCACAGTATTCCGATCATCCGTATAGAAGTTATAATAGCTTTAATTTTACGTAATTTAGGGTGATTTTTGTGGGAGGTACTGGAAGGGGTGTGGGGTTTAGTACACTTAAAGTGATTATAAAAAAATGATCAAATGTCAAAATAGAGTTGATTCCGAAGATCCGCATGGAAGTTACATTAATTTTAATTTGACATAGGAATATGGGTCATTAGTGTGGGAGATACCAGAAGGGGCGTGGAAATTTCGCCCATCTCTCAACTTAAACTAAGTTTGAAAAAATTATTGTCATGTGTAAAGTTTGAATAGATTCCATAGCTCCTTTCGAGAGTTATCGTGTAGACCAGCCAGCCAGACGGATCGTTGAACGGATTTGATCCAAACATACTTAGGGTCTTAAGTCACTCCTCTGCGTTACATTTTCTTCTGACCCAAATGATATATACCCTCTACTGTGTAAAGTGATATAATGAGCAAAAAATAAAAAGATATTGTTTTAAATTTTCAATTTCGACAACTAAGATAGTTATCAAAAAAATATTTTATTTTTTTTTTTTTTGTCACAATGGCAAACAAAAATAGATTCTTTTCGATTTTTCCAAAATTCCGTCGATATCTAAGCGAAACCATTTTTTGATAATTTTGAGGCATTCTTTCCAAAAATATAGTCTGCTTTTGGGACCTTCTATATCATATTCATGCCAAATTTGGCTGTTTCGTTTTATTTATCTATGCAGCTGGTTTTCAAAATCGCTTAAGGAAGTAAATTTTTCAATTCTCTATTAGATTTTGCCTTCATTCCTGTGCGTTCCATTTAATAATTTTATTGGATGCCAAGGTCGTTTTTCATAGCTTCGCACGTTTTTACTTTACAAGGGGGGCATTGTATTCTGGCACTCTAATTGATTTTTTTGGATTGTGGCTAACGTTGAATGGTAACTGTTAGCATGTGTTACTCATTCGATTTGGCGTTTTTGTGTCTGTATTTTTTGCAATACCCCCCATAATCAACGAACATAAAACAAAAGAAAACGTTGTTGAAACTTAAAACGAAAACAAAAATAACAATTTATTGAGTTTTTTCGGGGGATTATTTATTATAAATTCACATGTCTTGTTGACTGCCATCATATTGATGACAGCTCCAACAAGAAGACATTGAGTTAAACTTTGTAATATGAAAGAGAGTTATAAAGATAAATTGTTAATAATAAACTTTATATTTTTGGTAAAATCTACCAAATTTTTTGGAGCTGTGTGATGAGCTAACCTACTACTACCCACCTTTAATATGAAGCCAATGGAGCAAACGATGAACGTTAGCACATCGACGATGGCATCAACCCAACTTTTCAAATTTTCATAGAAAGTCAGAGGAGTGGCCGCCACCTCTTCGGTCGGTGCTTGACCGTTGTCTGCTACATGCCCATTTGGTGCTGAGCCTTTGTTGTTGTTATTATTTTCTTCGACCATGGTCATGTTGATGTTGTTCTTTTTTGGGGTTGTTTTTTTTCACTTTTTTGCAAACTTCAAAAATTATTATTTTCTTAAACACTTCTTTGTTATATTTTATTGGAAATTTCGTTGAATATCTCACTTTATTTTATTTTGAAGCGATTTTCGGTAATGATTTTTGATTGTTTTTCTTTTTTAATTAATTAAATATTGGCAAATTTGATTTTATTCTTTGCGTTGTGTTTGTTTTCAGAAAATTTTGTAAGCCGTTGTTGTTGTTGGAAAATGGAAATACTCGTCTATGTTGGTTGGTTGGTTGGTTGGGAAAAAGAATATAAACTGTGTTTTGATTTGTTTGTGGATTGTGGATTTGCTTTAAGCCGCGTTTACACGTCCGCTCTCATGAGCGTAAAAAACTTTTGTGATCGTTAAGCCAAAAAGCAAAGCCTTCTCGACTTGCACGTCAGAAGAAAAACTGGGCAAAAACAAAACAGAAAAGTCCAAAATCACAACAAAACAAAAACATATGCTGGCTGGTTGGCTGACTGACTGCCTACCTGCTGTTGGCTTAAACGCTGGCTGGCTGGCTGGCTTGCTTGCGTATGTGTGTGTGTGCTTTGGCTTTGCTGCCGGTTTGAATTGAAAGTGAATTTTATGCTACTTGCTGCTTGGTGTTGTTGCTGTGGCTGCTGCTGCTGCTGTCATTTGCAGCTTCAGTGAAGCCTTAGCTTTGTGACGTCACTGTTGTGTAAGCTCTCATAGTTAGCTTTTGTTGCGGTTACGCGTATTTATTTTCAGTTTTCGTTTCTCGCCAAGCACGCGGTGATGGGGGAGGGGGTATTAGAAAACTGTTCGTCTATGGAACTGGAAAATCCTACACCTCACTCTAGACCTTCAATTTCTATTGACCAAGAAGTGGTAACAAACCCCGTTTAATTTCTCTGTTTATTTTTGTGGCCTCTCTTTTGGTCGTGTGCTTTGTTTGAGCCACATTACATGTTGTGGTCTAATTTCCGAAATAGACCAACACTGACCAGCAAAACTGGTTAATGTTTAAATTTAAATGTTTATAGATTTTGCCAGGCGGTGAGATAAACAGCAAATGACCTAATTTCTAAAAAGACCAGCTCCTGCACTTTATTTCGTCGATGACTACCGCTAAAAAATAAACATTTATCAATATCAATTCTGCCGGTCTTGAACTATTTGCAATGCAAACAATATGCCGAAACATACCAGAAAAAGGCTAGACAAAATCTCTTTTTATTAAAACAAACACTGACTGATCTTGAACTATTAAATACGGAAATTATTCTATTCTATTTTATTCCCCTGTCGCCGTATGTTATCAGCTAAATGGATGAAAAAAAAACTAGATTTTTTTTGTCTAACATTCAAAGTCGTCTGCCCTGAACTAATTTTGATGGTAGCAACATTTTTCAAAAACAGGCCGGATTTTGCATAAAAATGTACAACTGTTTTGTTTTGTCAAAACAAACGATGACCTGTTATGAACTACATATTAATATTCGATAATTCAATGCATGGGAAGAGCTCTTCTATTGTACTGTTAGAACACGTTCAATATTTGTCACATTTATTTTAGATTTATTTAAGTTTTAAATCAGACATTTAGCAAGTTTTTTCTTTTGTAGTGGTGTGTGTTAAAAAGATTAATATAATATGAACAAAATTTTGATAAAAAATCTGTTCTCGTATAAAGATAACAACTACAGCCTATGGAAGGAAGGCTACGTGAACTTTACTGAGGGCTTATGTGAAATTTCTCGCATACCCCCTTATATCATTACGACCGGAAATTGGGCTGAGAATAGTTGTTTGCATTTTAAATTAACAATTATATTCTTTTTCTTTTCAATGATTCTCATTCATTCTCATCTCAACAATTAAACAGTTTTAACATTTCACAACGCAGTTAACTGATATCGCTCCGCCTAAATTCTACATAGTGCAGATGATAAGGCTGAATTTTGGTCAAAACATTTAGAAAAAAGACTATCAAGTTCTGAAAGTTGAAACCAAAAGGTTTTCACCTGCAGTGAATTGATAAAATTAAAAAGGTTATGAGTTCATATTACTGACTGGAAAGCCGAACGGAATAACATACAACTCACTGAGAGAATCATAGATTTAATTTTATTTTATTTTGTTGAAATATCGCTGCACAGCCTTCTGAAGACGCTTGCCATGGACCACGGAAATCATAATAAAGGTAGTTGTCATGCCATTTGCATTCTATTAAATATAGATGACGAATTGTCTTCCTTTAGCCAGGGTAATAGCACAGTTGGTATTAAATTATAAAATATTGTTTAGTAAATAAACTTTTTTTCAAGTTTTCTAATTTTCCAGGGAATTCCCGTCCACAATTGCAGAAAAATCCGAACCGGCAATTATCGAAACCCAAAAGCGGTGTCAATTACCTAGAATGTATCACTGATCTCCATACGGAGAGAACGGTGTCAGTTGATAGAAAGGCATCAACAATCATATCAAAATGGATCGCCAACGTGTTACAACTTTATGGCAGGACCATACTCGACGTATAGTTACTTAATAAAACCAGCTGCAACAATAACATAGATGAAATCAATAATGATCATAATGTAATATCCCAGCGGTATTTAAAGGGTGATTTTTTAAGAGCTTGATAACTTTTAAAAAAAAAAAACGCATAAAATTTGCAAAATCTCATCGGTTCTTTATTTGAAACGTTAGATTGGTCCATGACATTTACTTTTTGAAGATAATTTCATTTAAATGTTGACCGCGGCTGCGTCTTAGGTGGTCCATCCGCTTAGTCCAATTTTGGCATTTCCACGTTTTTGAGTAACAGAGACCCAATTGGTGCGAACGGCGACGAATCGAAAATTGGTGGTCATCATTAACACTGGCCGATACAGCTGCGATATTTTCTTCAGTTCGCACTCTACGTAAGCGTGTTGGTGGTTTAATGTCCAACAATGTAAATTTGGTGCGAAATTTAGTCACAATAGCCCGAATAGCCGCTTCAGTGGGTCGATTAAACTGACCATAAAATGGAAGCGCGCAATGAACTTTCTTAACAGAGCACGCATTTTGATAATAAAATTCAATAATTTGCAAGCGTTGTTCGTTTGTAAGACGATTCATGATGAAATGTCAAAGCATACTGAGCATCTTTCTCTTTGACACCATGTCTGAAATCCCACGTGATCTGTCAAATACTAATGCATGAAAATCCTAACCTCAAAAAAATCACTCTTTACAAGGCCTTCCCCATTTTAGGCATACGGAAGGCTTTATATAGCAATGTCTCCCATTTATAAGGCCTGCGAAAGCCATGCTATTTACATGGTAAGGCATGTCAGAAGGCATTATCAACCCTTCCAAAAGTATACATTCACATTCCACCTCGTTGTTTTAAAAAACAATTCCATGTGAAGCGTTGCATTGCCCTATATTCAAAAATGCACATTATCGGTGGATCGAAAAAAATGTTTTTTAAAAATTAAAATATATATATATATATATTATTTTATATATTAACATATATTTTGTACTTTCAACAAAATTTCTTCTAGTTTGATAGAAAACGTTCATAGCTTAACAAATATATTTTAATTTGTTTCTTATTTTTTTTATAAACAACGAAATGCAGCTTCGTACATTTGATTAGTGATAAAATCGTCTAAAGTTCTGTTAGGTTATTCATTTTAGTCAAATGTCGATTTACGATTTTTTGATGTTTCGTCATTTTGCATTGGAGGTGACGATAAATTTTTGCAGATACATTTTTTCCTTGTCCCCAAAATTGTTACGTAAAATCCCCAACTATTCCCAAAATGTTCAAAGAATCCGACAAAAAAAACAAATAAAAACGGGGTTAAGTTCGGCCGAACTTTATATACCCTCCACCACCATGGATTGCATTCCACAGAGGTTGTCGGTTTTCGTAGAAGTGCAGTAATATTACAGGAAAATATAAATTTTTTAATATAGACAAAAACAAATACAAATATTGAAAAAATAATTTTATAAATAAATATAATATTTTAATTATTTCGCACCATTATTTATTTCAAATCAAAAAATAAATATTCGTATATTTATATTTTCAATAAAAGCTTAAATACCATAAATATTGGTAGATAGTTCTATTCTATTTTAGTTCCAAAAGTACACATTTTGAAAATCCATTATCAGACGTACATAGTGCAAAATAGCCTAACTTCATGATTCAATCAATTTTCGCCGTAAAAGAAAAATTACGAATTTGGAAAAAAACTTTTTGTTTTGCGTGTATATGTAGTCAGAGGAATGCATACACCGAATTCCATGATTCCAACTGGTATCATTTTTACCCCCTTGACATTTCTACGCAATTAGAATTTCATCATTCTAGCTGTAGTTATTTTTATACCTCTGTACCATTGTATCCCTTGAAAAATCCGTTTACTTTCCGTGTCTACGCAGTCAAAGGAATGTATACTCCGAATTTCATGACTCTAGCTGTGGTCATGTGGTTGGTACTATTTTTATCCTTTTTTCTATTTTGACCCCAAAAAGTACGAATTTCGAAAAATCAGTTAATTTTCCGTGTCTACATAGTCAGAGGAATGTATACTCCGAATTTCATGACTTAAGCTGCGGTGATTTGATTGGTACTATTTTTATCCCCTTTTTCATTTTAACCCCAAAAAGTACGAATTTTGAAAAATCCGTGTATTTTACTTGTCTATGCAATCAGAGGAATGTATACACCGAATTTCATTATTCTAGGTACAGCCGTTTGGTTGGTACCATTTTTATCCCTCTATTCCCATTTTACCCGTTAAAAGTACGAATTTGGAAAAATACTTTTATATTTTGTATCTACTCTATTAGAGGAAAGTACACACCAAATTTCGTGTTTCTAGCTCTTGTCGTTTAATATGTACCATTTTTATCCCTTTTTTGTTCCATTTCACCCCCTACAAATAAGAATCACTTTATGGTGCACGTTTTTGCTAGAGGGGGAATGCGCATACCAAATATCAAACAAATATAAACAAACATATTCAACAAAACTGCTTAAATACGCTAAAGTATTAAAGATTATTATAGGTATTTTTAGTCCTTGTGAGGGAAACATTTTTCCCTTTGGGCCGATTTCGCCTCGATTCAATCCCAACCAATCTACGATTATAAGACGCATTTGTGGAAAATTATAATGTTCTATCTCCTTTCGTTTAGATGCTAGCGTGCTTTCAACAGACGGACGGACATGGCTAGATCGTCTTAGAATTTTATATGACGATCATGAATATATCGATATTTCAAGGTGTTACAAACGGAATGACAAAGGTAGTATACCCCCATCCTGGAGGTGTAGGGTATAAAAAGTGATCAAATCGAAATAATGAGCAAAAGAAACTTAAAATAATTACCATAAATTACGATTTGAAATTGAAGGATACAATTCATTCCCAAGAACATTTTATTCGCGATAGGGTTGAATAACAATATGTATATCGTGATGTGTCGGATGAAATCGAATATTTGTAAATTTGTATTGATAGTAGGCCTGCTCGATTGGGCTCTCTAGCTTATAGTTAAGAGACTTGATAAGGTGGCAACATTATTATCCATAGGTTGTGTTTAAATAAATCAGAGATAAATATCTGGCCACACCTTAACCGGTAACTAAGAGAGTAGTAAGCTACATTCTTGTTAATCCAGTAATCCAAATCAAACAGGCCTAGTATTAAATACTTTATAACAAATTCACTTCAATGCTCCTTTTTTGTCGATGGCATTTTCCTTTTTCATATCTTTATTAATAATTTATTTTCTGACCAGCAGAAGATGGTCGTCACCGACTAAAATCATGATAACGGCAATGAACAGCCAAGAAATAAATTTGTAGACATTTGTAGATATGTTTCCATTCCCAGTTAAAATAAAATACCAAACATTTAAATTACTTAGAAGATCCCCACAAAATCCACGATTTTTTTTATGAAATCCCCACAAAATTTTTTTTTATGAAATCCCCACAAAATTTGTTTTTATGAAATCCCCACAAAAATCCCCATTTCACATTTGTTGTCCTTTTGACCATCATAAAATCCCCACATCTGGCAAACCTGGTGATATATATAGGGTGGGAAATTTAACATTTTAAATTTGAACTACCGATTACTTTGACTTTGAAAGGTAGAATAACATTCACTTTTATTTTTATTTTCATGTTTATGTTTGACATTTACAAAATGGTCCAAAGTCTTTAACGCAAACTGTAAGAAATTTACGTGGACAAGTTTCGTGTTTTCTGGTGAAGCTCATTTTCATCTTGGTGACTTTGTCAATAAGCAACATTGCCGCGTATGGGGATCAGAGAACCCACAAGTGACTATTGACAAGCCAATGCATCCATAAGGAGTCACTGTTTGGTGTGGATTTTGGGCTGTATTGAAAAATTGGGATGATCGGATGAGGTACTGCCGAGCCAGTCGTGGTATTCATACGACTGATATTGTGTTCCATTATTAAATGACAAAGTTGAACCTTTCCAATAAAACCAGACATTTAAAACAAATAATAAGTACTTTTTTGTATAGCCGAATCTAATTTAAAATTTTAAATAGGGTGGGCTATTTTGTCCTTTTAGGCATCATAAAATCCCACATCTGGAAAACCTGCGGATGTATAAATTATAGGGTCTGTATCTATCAAATCTGTATATCAAGGTGTTACAAACGGAACCCCCGTGTTATGGTGGGATTTTATTTTGATTGATTTTGATTTTAAGGATTTTTTAGGTCTCGAACATATTTTCTTTTCTTTTTTGTTGCATAGTGTAATGTATAAGATATTGTTTCTTGACCAACTGTCATCATACCTGTCACATTCGTTTACTCTGGTCGTTTTCAACTTCCTGGAATGCTGCAACAGCCCTAGATATCTCTAGAAAGCTGAAATGTTGTTAAGAGGGAAGGTCTTAGTAGATACGAACGGAAACACTTAAAACTGGTAGTTACGTGGTTATGACAGAAAGAAGAGCGGCGGTCACTAATCTGTTTTCTTTTTCTTTATTGCTAAATAATTACGCTTCAAAGTAGTTGTTTAGACTACAAGATTGACGATGATGTCACAAATTTCCAGGAAGATGATTGAAACCCACATATTTGGCACGCAATGCGGCATTAGCTGCAAAACACCATATTCGAATTCGTAGATGCGTACATTTATCAGGTTTCGTCAAAGTCCGAGTCCAAAGTAGTTCCGGGTTCTAAAATTGTTTGCATATTTAAAAAGCAAACCGACGATAGCTTGAAAACTTTCGATCTTTCTATGTGCTTTTAATTCGTCTTCATTGGAACGGCGAGCAAAAAAAATCGCAATTTTTTCTATCATCTCAACTCATGTGAGGCAGGTCAAAAGATAAAGAAGATTTGAAATCTCAATTTAAATAAAAGCAACCAAACAGAAACGGACAGCGGACAAAATCGATTAACTATTTTTAGTCAAAAACGTGATCTATCACATGTCTGAGCGCCGTCGGACGTCGTCATCACGCTCATAAACACACACACCAAAGAAACAAAAAACACAACAAAAACAAAGTGGAGACAACAAGAAGAAAAAACCAACCAAAACATTGTCTGATTTCTGGCGAATCTTGGAATTTTTGCCAAGTGCCAATTTACCATGGTGTCTTCTTTCCAGTCCGCTTTCGGAGGCTGCCGACGGACGTGAAACCCCAATACGACCCCAAACATCACCATCAGAATATAAGACGCGAAATGGTTAAAAATAATCTTTGTTTCATTCTAGAAACATATGTACATATGTGTGTGGCTAGCCAGCCACATAGTCGTATACTCGTCTTTGGACAAAACAATTAATTCATTTCCAAACATATTTTTTCACTTCTGCTTTTTTAAGGTCGACGGAAAACAACAACGATGTTTTTAACCAACCAGCCAGCCAGCCAGCCACGAAGATGTGTCGAAATTATAAAACTCGAGTTAAAAATAAACTTCCTTCCGTTATATAAAAAATTACCAAATTCCGTTTTAGCCGATTTCAAGCATTCGCTGAATTTAAATAATTAATTTACATTTGTTATTGTTGTTTGTTGTTTGTTGCCGGCTGTTTCTATTTCGTTTAGTTTGTTTGGTTTAGTTGTTTTGCGATTTTCTTTTTGGCGACAAACACAAATCAATTCCAATCGTCTGGTCACGTACCATCACCACCACCACTGACATTAGCAGGACATGCGCTATCGCACCTGGGAAATATTTGACATGTGTTGCTTTCAACTGCTCAATTCAAAACAACGAAGGCAACGAAGAAGGGTGGTTAAATATAAGGGTTGGTTTTTGGCGGTGTTGCATTTTGGGATATTTCGTTTTAAAAAAATGCAATGCTGCAAAATACAACCCTGTGTAAGTGTTGTAAGTGTTTGGCTGTGGAAAAGGTGTTGGATAACGACGCACAGTGGTATCTTAGAGTGGTATTGTTTAAGCGTGTTTTTCCATTGACACATTCAACGACACATTCAAAACTAAAACAAATGATTGTTAAAAACAGTATAAGTAAGTTGTGTTATTAAATAAAATTGTCATCTTTGAACTTTTTCGTCGCAAATATATCTGTGGTCACAACCCTTAACAGCCTAACTCGAGTTAGGACACAATTGAGTTATTAGCACCATCGTATTCAGCGTATCTAAATTTATTTGCTCTAAATTTTTCATGTTTGTATCTCTTCTAGGAAGGCAATTAATCCTAAAAAACCTAATAGCTTAAGTTATTTTTCTAAATTACTGTTTTGGCATAACTGCCTAAGTCAATTTAGGATTACAACAAATATAAACATTATTTTTTCATCATTGCCTAAATCAACTCAAGTCGTTAATCCAAAAAAAAACAAAGAAACAATTTTATTTTCCTAACTTGAGTTAAGCTCTTATTCCGAATTATAATTTCGTTTTTAATAATGTATGTCAATTTAGGCGCACTTAAAGTTTTTTTAATTAATCTGGAATAATAGCCTAACTCAACTTGAACTTTTTGACTTTCTTTCGTTCAACAATTCATAAGAGCCTAAGTGTATTTTTCGATAATATCTTTTGACTGCGACGATAAACAACTATTTTTTGTTAACAACTAAGTAAAGAAATTCGTTTCCTTGGAATCTGTAGCAAAGTTTTCCAAAAAACACCTTCTCCTGATTTTCAGTGAAGATTCAAAACTTTAAACTCCTGTACTGAAAATATTGAAAAACAGACTTAGGCTGTTATGGGTTGTGACCACAGATATAAAAAATGTTAAAAAATTTAAAAATGATAATATCTGCGTTTTAATTTGGACAATTCTGTGTTAAACGGTCTAGCCTGTTGTGTTCAAAACGGTAGCTTACAAAATAATCTGCTGCACGCAAAATGCATTTTTTGTTTGTTGCGGCCAAAACGAAGTTACGCCCAGAAAATAAATTTAAAATCATCGCACCAAAGCCGGCTACACAGAGATTACTGATTACTGTCCACTAATCTATATTTTTTCTAAAATTTATTTGAATTAAATCTATCAATGCGGTCTATGTGTGCGTAAGAATAGCACACGTGTGTGTGTACATTTAGTTGGATACATATAAAAAGTGAGAGAGATCATTGGGCATTTTGGAGGGAGATAATTTGCTTTGGAGTTGTTTGTACGGAAACTGTGAAATTTAGTTGTAGTTGTTATTGCTTCTGTTGTTGTTACAAGCGTGAAAAGAATGACTATATGAATGTACTATATTTTCAAATAGCTGGCTTTAAAATATTTTTATTTTTATACCCTACGCCACTTCGTGGACTAGGGTATTATAAGTTAGTTTTACGCCAAATGTTCGTAACATTGAGCTAGACCCACCTTTAAGTATACGGATCGGCTTAGAATCACCAGCTGAATCGATTTACCGATGTCTGTCTGTCCGCCTGCTATCCATCTAAGCTTGTTCGCACTCTACAGGTCGCAATTGTTGTCCGATTGTCATGAAACTTGGCAGAAGTTATTTTTTCTGGCCAAGGACCATCGGTATTGGATTTGGAGGAAATCGGTTCAGATTTAGATATAGCCCCCATACAAATGTCTCTCCCGATATGACATTTTCCGCTCTAAAAACCACATTTTATACCCATGCAGAAATTGGGTAAGATCGGTTCAGATTTAGAATAGCCCTCATACAAATGTCTCTCCCGATTTGACATTTTCCGCTCTAAAAACCACATTTTATACCCGATTTTCTTTAAATTTGGCACAACATCTTATAATCCAACTTGAACCAGCTATGAAGAAATTGGGTAATATCGGTTCAGATTTAGATATAGCCCCCATACAAATGTCGCTTCCAATTTGAGATTTTCCGGTCTAGAAACCACATATTGTACACGATTTTCTTTAAATTTGGCACAACATCTTATAATCTAACTAGAAACACCTATGCAGAAATTGGGTAAGATCGGTGCAGAATTAGATATAGTCCCCATACAAATGTCGCTCCCGATTTCACTTTTTCCGCTTTAGAAACCGCATATTGTTCCCGATTTTCTTTAAAATTGGCAGAACATTTTATAATCGTACTAGAAACACCTATGCTGAAAGTGGGTAAGGTCGGTTCATATTTAAATATAGCCCCCATACAAAAGTCGCTCCCGATTTGACTTTTTCCGCTCTAGAAACCACATATTGTACCCGATATCCTTTAAAATTGGCACAACATTTTATAATCCAATTAAAAACACCTATGGTGAAAGTGAGTAAGATCGATTCAGATTTAGATATAGTCCCCATATAAATGTCGCTCCCGATTTCACTTTTTCCGCTTTAGAAACCGCATATTGTTCCCGATTTTCTTTAAAATTGGCAGAACATTTTATAATCGTACAAAAAACACCTATGCTGAAAGTGGGTAGGATCGGTTCAGTTTTTGATATAGCCCCCATACAAATGTCGCTCCCGATTTCACTTTTTCCGCTCTAGAAATCACATATTGTACCAGATTTTCTTTAAAATTGGCACAGCATCTTATAATCCAACTAAAAACACCTATGGTGAAAGTGAGTAAGATCGGTTCGGATTTAGATATAGTTCCCATACAAATGTCGCTCCCGTTTTCACTTTTTCCGTTTTAGAAACCGCATATTATTCCCGCTTTTCTTTAAAATTGGCAGAACATTTTATAATCGTAGAAAAAACACCTATGCTGAAAGTGGGTAAGATCGGTTCAGATTTAGATATAGCCCCCATACAAATGTCGCTCCCGATTTGACTTTTTCCGCTCTAGAAATCACATATTGTACCAGATTTTCTTTAAAATTGTCACAACATCTTATAATCCAACTAAAAACACCTATGGTGAAAGTGGGAAAGATCGGTTCAAATTTAGATATAGCCCCAATACAAATGTTGCTCCCGAATCTTTAACCGATTTTGGCCAAACTTTACGTACTATATTTCACCAATAAACATACATGGTGAAAGCGGGTCACATCCGTCCAGGTTTCAATATACCCCCATACAAATGTCATTTCCGATTTAACATTTTTTGTCAAACACATACATTTACACTTTTTTTACCGAATTGAATTGTAGTGAGATAGATAGTCGGCTCCGTCCGTTTTTAGCCTTTCCATACTTGTTGGAGAGATGCCCATACTTTGGTATAACCCAAATGGGGCCCTTACATCGGTTCTTCATCAAATTTTGCAGATCATCATATGTTTCAACTAGGAATACCTACCGTGAGTGAGAAATATATAGGCGCATGTTTTGGCACAGGCCTCAAGTGTTGTTACAGGCCCCCTTCAAATGTCCGTCCGATTCATCCTATTACCGTTGTATAATCTCTACTTGTCATTGGATCGTGATCAATTTTACCAGATCATGTTATATTTACTTTACTCGGAATGTCTGCTGGAAAATTGAATCTATTACTTTATTTTTTACCATACTCATTAAATTTGACTAAAGATGAATTTATTGTAACTGTATAATTTATATGAATAATATAAAATTGCTCACATGAAATACCTGGGTTTAATAATCAAAGCGAGTTATATACGCAGGGAGTGGTGTAGGGTATTAATAGTCAGCCCCGCCCGACTTTAGCCTTTCCTTACTTGTTAAATTTCACTAAAGATTAATTTATATGAACTACATAAAATCGCCCCTTAAACAACATTGGTTTAGTAATCAGAACGAGGTATACACGCTGGATGTGGTGTAGGGCCCTGCCCGACTTTAGCCTTTCCTTACTTGTTTAATCTATGGAAGAGTATGCTCGTGTTTTCCCAATGGATTACATTTCAACTGCAACAAAACTTCGGAACTTGCTACTTTTCCAAATGTGAACTGGTTCACAAAACTGGTTGATGCAATTTGAATTTCTGTGAACAAGATAACATGCTTTAAATCGACAGGTAGTGCGGACATGACTACATTGTCTTCAAATTCTATGACAACTTAAAATATACGTGAATATTTAAAGGTGCTGAAAACGGGTTGTGAAAATAGTCCCATGGTGAGGGGTACACATAAATAAGGCGTGATCAGAATCGATTATTTGTTCGCATAATTTATGCTTTATTTAATAAATCAGTATATCAAAATATGTCTACTGTATACAGAAATTCAAGTTTTGTGATTAAATTCTCAGTATCACGAATTTCTGGTTGAAATTTATGATTGTCATAAATTAAAAAATTTCATTAAAATGTCACTGTGTCACAGACAAACGTCGTATTGGAAAACTATTCTCCAAATTTCAGTACCGTTTGGTCTTTGGGCCGATCAATATATATGCTCCTAGAGCAACCGGAAGTCCAATTCGGCAATGTTATCCGTTCGGAGGCTGTATTTGAATTTGAACATATTTTGGTTCAAATTGAATAGCTTCCGTCCTTTACGATCGACATTGTGCACAGAAATAATAAAGTCACTTAAAAAGTTACCTCAATTGAAAAAATAATTGTGAGTACAAACAATCAAACTTTTAATTTGGGCTTTAGTAGGATTTAATGAATAATGAATTTAAAATGATGATATCAGAAATAACTCCATATACAAAAATCATATTTAAACTTTATCCTTGAAATGTTGCTGCAGAAACGCTAACTGTCAAATTCATAATAATTTATGAAAGATGTAAAGTGTAGTTTTACGTTGACATTTGACATGTTTGTAAACCGTAGATAAATTATTGTGAATTTGGTCGTAAGTTTATATTACACATAGCATATGGAGTAAACTTTGATATATTATCATAAAAATATAATTTAATTATGGCCAGCTGCCCTTGTTGCGCTGAAGCAAACATATAATTTTATGTAATAAACAGATACCTAATTATCGTACACCAAAAAGTCCGAATGTCCGAAAATTCGAAAATCAAAAAGTTCAAAATGCTAGTAAAATAAGGTACAACAGTCGCAACGAATTGCATATAATACTCAGTGTATTATGTGAACAATTGTTGTTTTGCTTGTCGATTTCATTCGATTCGAAATGTTTGGCAAAATTTCCAACACATTCAAATTCATAAATACAAATTCATGCGACTTAGATGAAGTGTTGAATATTCGATTAGCATAATATGACCTCTACAGTATGCAAGTCTCTATTTAAGTTGAAGAGAACTCTGTATAAATGAAATAGTTTTAAAATATATAAACTCGGTTTATACTTTAAAAAAAAAAAAATAATCGTGCGATGACTTTGAACATCTTCTTAAAAATCAGTTTCAAGTGGAAATATTTTCCAAAATTAGAAAAGCATATTAATTTTAAATAATCCACCAATGGGGTGGAGTTATATATACATAAATTCCACTATACATAACCAAAAACTCAGATTTGCCATATGTGTTTGTCTAATGATAGTAAATCGGTTGAAATTGAGAATGGGCAAAATCGGTCGGGAAAAATTTTCATAAGGACTGGAAATCCGTTTTTTAATTCTTACTAAAATTCAAATTTTCGTTGAAAGTATTTTTATAACTTTCGATTCGTATAAGATCCCATGAATTTTCTTTGGGCTACTTTCAAAGAAAAATTAATTAAAATCGAAGGGGGATTAGTTTATAAAAACTAATTAAATATTATACATTATAATTTTGTATTGTTAAGAAATTTTTTGAACTAAAGTTAGTTTTCCACCAAATGTTTGTAACACCAAGAAATAATCGAGCTAGACCCACCTTTAAGTATACCGATCGGCTTAGAATCGGTAGCTAAATTGATTTAAGCTTGCTCGCACTCTACAGGTCGCAATTGTCGTGAAATTGTGATTATATATTTGCGTAATGGTCCACTAATATGGTCCATGGTAATGTAAAGGTTTTAATAAAAATTGGTGGGACAGTTGTATTTGAAAACAGGCAAAATTAATCAGGATCCTGTGGCAAAAACATCGTCCAATATAGTTCTCATTCACGGTAGTTGAAATATATAATGATCTGCAAAATTTGATTATGTTCTGATATACGATTTAGTTTTTAGAGCGATAATAGAGTAATATGGGGGCCATTTGCATGGAGGTTATACCAAAATATGGACCCATATATTTAATTTTCATAGTAGCTGTTTCAAGTTGAAATATAACATGATGTGCAATATTTGATAAACTTCTGATGTAAACTATGGGTTCTAGAGTGGGAAAAGTAAAAAGGGGGCCCATTTCTAAGGGCGCTAAATTAAAAAGTAAACTTTATATATCACTTTCAAAGTAGGTATTCTTAGTTGATGATCTACAAAATAATCCAAAAATCAAGATCCAATGTAATATGTGGGTTCTAGAGCTGTAATAATAAAAACTGGGGCCCATTTGTAAGGGCGCTATATTAAAAAGTGTGCCCTTATAGACCACTTTCATGGCAGCAATTCTTAATTAAAATATAACATGATCTGCAAAATTTTATCAATATCCCATGTAAAATGTGTGTTTTAGAGCGATAATAGTGTAAACTGAGGGCCCAGTTGACTTTCACAGTAGGTTTTTCTAGTTTAAATAAATATAACATGGAGTGGGAAATTTGATCAAGATCCGATGTAAAATGTGCATTTTAATAGTGTAAATCGGACGTACATTTGTATGGGGGCTATATCAAAACATGGACCCACTTACATGTCAGCTGTTTATAGTTCGAATATAATCTTGAATTATGTGAAAATTGAAAATTATATCAAGATCCAATGTAAAATGTGTATTCTAGAACAGTAAAAGTATAAATTGAAGGCATATTTGTATAGACGCTATATGCGAATCTGAACCGATTTCATCCCAATACAATACCGATCGTCGTTGGGCTAAAAAAGTTACATGTGCAAAAATCATGACAATCGGTTTACAATTGCGACCTGTAGAGTGCGAACAAGCTTTAGATTAAATTGACTCAGCTCGTGATTCTAAGTATATCGTTATACTTAAAGGTTTTTTGGTGTTACAAACATTTGGCGTGAAACTAACCTATAATAACCTATTCCACGAAGTGACTTGAAATTCGCCAAAACAATTATATTCCTATCTCCTACCAGAAAAAAGTTTTTTTAAATTTCTCTATGAAAAATTCCTGATTTTGAATATCGGAAAATACAGTTATATTTCCCTTATTCACAAGTGCAAATTAACAAATTTCATTAAAATCGGAGAACCTAACAGTAAACAGTACTCGATAATTTATATTCCTGTTGAATGAGATTCCAACACTCAAATATAATGTAGTAAAATAATTGAATTTAATTAATTCCATTTTAGAGAAAGGAAGGAATTCCGAATGGGGGAAGAAATTTCAAAAACCAAATTGAAATAATTGTCATTTTGTTTTGACGAATTGATATTTCTTTTTTGTAACCTTTCTTTGCAATTATGCCAAGAAATCCCAACTCCTTGGTCGTGTTATTGGACGTTTATATCGATTTTTTGTGATTTTTCAAGATGACAGCTAAAAACTCATATTTCTTGAAAAAAAATTTGTAAGAGGTGTAATAAAAAACAAGTAAGGAAAGGCTAAAGTCGGGCGGGGCCGACTATATAATACCCTACACCACTCCCTGCGTATATACCTCGCTTTAATTACTAAACCCAGTTATTTCATCGGAGCAATTTTATGTAGATCATATAAATTATACGGTTACTATAAATTCATCTTTAGTCAAATTTAATGATTAAATTAATGATTTAATTATTAAATTTTCCAGCAGATATTCCGAGTAAAGTAAATATAACAAGATATGGAAAAATTGATCAAGATCCAATGATAAATACTATAATCTGTATTTAGCGGTAATAATATGAATCGGACGGACATTTGAAGGGGCCTATAACAACACTTGAGGCCTGTAGCAAAACATACGCCTATATATTTCTCATTCACGTTAGGTATTCCTAGTTGAAACATATAATGATCAACAAAATTTCATGAAGATGTAAGATGTAGAAGGTGTGATGTAGTAATAGAGCAGAATGCGCCCCATTTGGGTTATACCAAAGTATGGACATATGGGCATCCCCCATAAAGTCTGGAAAGGCTAAAGACGGACGGAGCCACTATATGATACACCCACTTTTTATCTCATTAAAATTCAATTCAGTAAAAAAGTAAAATTGGGAAGGATTTTTGAATCCTATAAATGCATGTGTTTGACAAAAAATGTTAAATCGGAAATGACATTTGTATGGGGGTATATTGAAACATGGAACGATGTGACCCTCTTTCACCATGTATGTTTATTGGTGAAATATAATATGTAAAGTTTGGCCAAAATCGGATAAAGATTCGGGAGCAACATTGGGCTATATATTAGGGCTATATCTAAATCTGAACCGATCTTACCCACTTTCAGCATAGGTGTTTCTAGTTCAGTTATAGAATGTTGTGCAAATTTTAAAGAAAATCGGGAACAATATGCGGTTTCTAAAGCGAAAAAAGTGAAATCGGGAGCGACATTTGTATGGGGACTATATCTAAATCTGAACCGATCTTACCCACTTTCACCATAGGCGTTTATAGTTGGATTATAAGATGTTGTGCCAATTTTAAAGAAAATCGCCTACAATATGTGGTTTCTACAGCGGAAAAAGTCAAATCGGGAGCGACATTTGTATGGAGGCTATATCTAAATCTGAACCGATTTTCTCCAAATTCAATACCGATTGTCCTTGGCCAAAAAAAGTAACTTGTGCCAAATTTCATGATAATGGGACAGCAATTGCGACCTGTAGAGTGCGAACAAGCTTAGATGGACAGCAGACGGACAGACGGACGGACAGACATACATCGGTAAATCGATTCAGCTGGTGATTCTAAGCCGATCCGTATACTTAAAGGTGGGTCTAGCTCAATTATTTCTTGGTGTTACAAACATTTGGCGGAAAACTAACTTATAATACCCTAGTCCACGAAGTATGTAGGGTATAATAATAGGAGGAATCAATACCTTTCGAATGATGCATAAGTGATGAATAACGAACGAAAAATGACGTCACTGACTCCATTTTTGTGAAATAATTTAAGACAGGCGATGGTTTTCACAGCCAAAATGTTCAAACACTTTTTACAAAAATGAACGCTGCAGCGTCAATTTCATTCCGATGTTCATCATTTAGGCATCATTCGAAAGGCAAAATACGAAAAAGTTTTCATCGGAAGATGAAAGTGTCCATTTTTGTAAAAAGACTTTGATAATTTTGGCTCTGAAAATCCATCTCCTGTATTAAATTATTTTACAAACATGACATTTTTCATCCGATATTCGTCATTTAAGCATCATTCGAAAGATATTGATTCCTTCTATTTATTTTTCATAACACTTCTTGCAAAATGTTCCCAAGAAATATGAGTTTTTAGCTGCCACTTTGAAAAATCACAAAAAATTTATATAAACGTCCAACAACACGACCAAGGAGTTATTCTAAGACAAGAATACAAATTTTTATAAAGTGCTTCCAAGAGTCTATTAATTCAAAAAAAAAAAATTGAAAAAAAAATCGAACGGGAAAAACATGATTTTTAGAGGTGTTTTCAGGAGCGTAGATGGCTTGACCAAGTGACGAAATATTTTGCAGGTCATCATTAAACAATACAATCTTCATTTCTGGGGTTTGACCGCTGAAATTTATTTTCGTGACCCATGAGGGTGCAATCTTTAAAAATGTACTCTAAATATTAGGTGTATTGCCAGTCGTCATTAGGGAGAAACATTTTTTTCCTCAGGGTCGATTTCTCCCATATTGGAATGAGCGCATTTAATTTCATTATTCTAGGTACTAATTTTATCCCCTTTTGATCCTTAAGGTACGAATATCGAAAGATATCTTTATTTTTTGTGTATACGCATCACAACAATGTACACACCGAATTTCACTACTCTAACTTCAACCCTTTGATTGGTACCATTTTTATACCTTTCGCCCCATTTTCGGACTAAAAGTACAAATTTCGAAAAAACCTGTATGTTTCGAGTCTACGAAATCAGACAAATGCATACACCGATTTTCATGATTTTAACTTCAGCGGATTGGTTGGTACCATTTTGATCCAATTGTACCCCTTAAAAGTACGAATTTCGGAAAATCTGTCTATTTTACGTGTCTACGTAATTGTAGCGATGTACACACCGAATTTCATGTTTCTAGCTGTTGTCGTATCATTGGTACCATTGTTATCCATTTTGTCCCATTTCACCCGCTAAATCTTTTTTGTACTTTTTGGTGATTACACGTTACTAGAGGAAGGTATGAAACAAATTTCAAGTGTATAAAATCAGAAATTGTCAAAAAATGCTTAAATGATCTAAATATTAGGGATATTTTCAGTCCATGTTAGGGCCGATTTTGCCCACTTTCAATCCCAACCGTTCTGCAACCATAAGACGCATTTACGAAAAATGTCAACATCCTAGCTCATTTCGATCGGGAGCTAGCGTGGTTTCAACATACGGACATGTCTAAATCGTCTTAGAATTTTACTAGGATACAGAATATATATACTTTATGAATATGAATATTTCAAGGTGTCACAAACGGAATCACAAAGTGGAAGTGGAGGGTATAAAAACGCCTATTAATTCAAATTTGACTATAGTTTCAGACGTATATCATCCGGCTCAAGTGTAATGTCGGACGGTGTAATAAAACTGTTTAATTAATTTTTTATTGCTTTGTCGAGTTCACGTGTTAAAGGACTTGACATCTTGGAAGGATATAATTATTAATGTTTTGTCATTTTGCAGATAGTCTTGGAAAGGACTGGTACCACATGACAGAGGAAAATAGGTGGAGGAAGTCAATTTCACCTTTAGATTTCCGAAAATGCTGTAGTACTTAGAGTAACCATGGCTCTGACTTGCCTACACAAGAAAATAAAAACGACCAACCAGGCAGAGTAATCGTCCACTGTGCACTATATAAAAAAAATGGTTCAATGACACTGAAGCCATTTATTATTGAAATTTGCCTCACAAACGAGTTATTTTCTTAATCTGCATAAACTTAAGACCAACCTGTGGGTTCAATTAAGCATGTTTACACAGTGAATACTTCTTCTTCAAACATTAAATGTATGTGGTGGTGATCAGTAGCATCATATGCAACCACCATTTAATATGAAGCTATTCTATGGCTCCAAAATCCATTTTGACTACCTATTTGCATTGTATTCTCCACATACATATATATGCATGTACATATTTAATGGACATTTAGCATTGACCATGAATGGAGGAATCATTTGAATAAGACTTTGTTCATGTTGATGCTGTTTAATAGTTATTCCGTTTCTCTGATGAACTATTTCATCATTCGCTCGACCATCCAAGCTTGAAGGTAACATTCGAATATATGACGATTCTATTGGCACATCGACACAACACAAACTAACACACTAAGAAGAATAAAGGGGGAGGGGGAGAGTGTTAGCGTCTTTGTGTTTAATTATTTTACATATGTTAATTTGAAGTTTTTTTTGTTAATTTTTCGCTAAGTTTTTTTGTTTGTTAATTTTTGTTTTTTGTATTCTTATAATCCACGAAAAGATGGAATAACACTACTATCGACGCACAGTGGTTCAGGCGCGGTAAAAATAGATATGCAACAAAGGAATACAAATTTTGTATTCGAGAAAAAAAAAATATTTTTTATTTTTTTCGCCGAAGGTAACTCATACTATCATTTAGGAAATATAGACCCCATTATACTCGCTTGTATTAAAGGTAATTATGATGACTACAAATGTTGTGAATTTGACTTTCACATGGAGACAGTGGTTTAAGAACAGTTTCAAAAAAATCAGAAAAAAAATAATTTAAGAAAAAATCATTAATTAGAAAAAAAGAAAGGAAGAAAGTTTATGAGTCATTCCATGTCAAGCGGTACGGGTTTTGACCTCCATAGCTGCGATTGTTTTGAAAGTTGTAGTAGAAAGTAAAAAAATAAATCGAAAAAAAATCGTAAAAAATAGAAGCCATCATTTCACCACTTTCGAACTCACACAGTCGCTTAAAAATAGACCTAAGCACACTCCTTTAAAATTTAAACAAAACGGCTTGGTGTAATCATTTCGAAAATCAAAATAAATGAATTAAAATTGCAAAATCTTTAAAAATCTAACCCGACTATAACACAACTCCTCAATATTTTAAAAGTAATTGAAACTACATTCAAAACAATGTATAACACAGTAACATCGGTAAAGTATTTCAAGAGTTACAGGCGATTGAATGAACACGCCTTTTTGAAAAAGTAGTATTTTTTCACTATTAAATTGGTCATAACTCGTGGAAAAAAGTTTTCAATTTTTTTTTCTAAAAATACGTATATAATATTTTTATGAGAAAAAACCGTACCGCTTGAGATGGAATGACTCATATATATAAGAAATTAAAAACCCGTGCTATTTATTTCGGTGACTATGCTAATAAACAAAATTGCCGCATATGGAGTTCAGAAAACCCACACGTGTTTATTCAGAAGCCGATACATCCACAATATGCGTGGGATATGCTAGCAAAATGCAAAAGTCGTGCACTATCTAATTTCTAAGGATCGGAAAAAAATTCATGAGTCAACAAATAGGGGTGTTGGGGTGAGTGTAAGTGGGCGCTCATCGGAGTGAGTGAAAAGAGGTAAAAATACACAAAAAGCTCCCAACATTTGTTTGGAACACACACTATCGAGTGGAGATAGGAACTCTTACTGGCCCAAGGAGGCCGCTAGTGGAGTCAAAAATATGACAGACCCCCGATATTTTTCAACCCTCGCATTTTCTCTGAACATACTTAACTCCTATCTTCAACCCTTAAGATGGTATTCATATGAATATTTTATTGTTATAAATTTTTGTTATGACAGTTAGGCCAAAAACTGCCCCGGAGTCGCCCCTAGCTGGGGTTAAATGTAAGACCGACCTCAATTAATTTTCACTCCACAACATTTTTCCGAACCATCTTACCCCCTATCCTCACTCCCATATAAAAACTATTATTTATAAAATTTGC
The DNA here is from genome assembly GCA_947397865.1 of Polietes domitor. Classification (NCBI taxonomy): domain Eukaryota; kingdom Metazoa; phylum Arthropoda; class Insecta; order Diptera; family Muscidae; genus Polietes; species Polietes domitor. Next base: position 40,729,029 of record OX377619.1, on the reverse strand, counting down.
TCCCACCACTCTAACCACCCCTAGTGGAGTCAAATGTATGACTAACACCCAATATTTTCTCAGATCACACCTACCTTTCATATAAATTTGCCTATTTTTTATGAAAGAAAGGCCAACAACTGACCCTAGAGGGGAGAAGTGCAAGACTGACCCCCAATAAATTTCCCTCCTCAACATTTTCTCCACTTCTTAAGAGAAAAGTTGATAGACTTCCCATAATGCTTAAACAAAAGCAAAATTTGTATAAAATTTCCTTCATAAAGTTCCCAAGTTCGGTATTCTACGCACTGTTTTTGAAAATCAAATAATAATCTTAAAATGTGATGACATTTCGCCACTTCGGAACTGTGATTTGAGCCCTTCGGATTATTTTCTGTGGCAAGCCATTAAGGATAGAGACAATTGAAGCGTTGATTCATGAAATCGAAGTTGTCATTGAAGAGATTCGAGTCGGAACAATCGAAAATGTACTGAAAAATTGGGTTGATCTGCCGAGCCAGTCGTGGTAGTCATATGAATGATATTGTGTTTCATTATTAAATGACAAAGTTCAATCTTTCCAATAAAATCAGAAATTTGAAAAAATAATCAAATTTCAAATAACCACCCTGTTTATCTAAATTTTAATAAATCTGACATACGTTCACCATATTTAGTTTTTATTTATTTATTTATTACAATTTAAAATTATAATAAACTAGAAAAAGCACTATCAATTAAAGCTATTGGCTTATTATTTTTTAATAGCCAACGTTAGTATGATCCAATAAAATTAGCTATGCCAATTTTTCTCTTTACTTTCATCAGATCTCTAACTTAAGAACTTTTCTTTTTGACATTTATAAAAAATATACCGTTACAATGACATTTCTTATTTTAGTTTGAAAGTAGTCTAAGTCACATTATATCCACTGATATTGATGCGTGGTGATATAAACAAACATTTTTTATTTATAATATACACTTTAAGTGATTCAGATAATTTGAATAACATATAAAATGTAAAAGTAAATAATAATTTTAATGTAAAGTTTCCAGACGAATAAGCTATAAATATTTATATATTTTTTAAATAAAATATTTTTTTCTTTAATTTTTGCTACGTAAATATTACTTTTTCGAATTAAAATAAAATATATTTTTTGTTAATTTTTTCAATTTTGAGAATGAAAGTGGTCTAAGTAAGTGCACCCTTTGAAAGTTGTGGATAAAATTTGACTTAGACCACTATCATACTAACAGGCACATATGAAGTAAAGAGTGATTTTTTTGAGGTTAGGATTTTCATGCATTAGTATTTGACAGATCACGTGGGATTTCAGACATGGTGTCAAAGAGAAAGATGCTCAGTATGCTTTGACATTTCATCATGAATCGTCTTACAAACGAACAACGCTTGCAAATTATTGAATTTTATTATCAAAATGCGTGCTCTGTTAAGAAAGTTCATTGCGCGCTTCCATTTTATGGTCAGTTTAATCGACCCACTGAAGCGGCTATTCGGGCTATTGTGACTAAATTTCGCACCAAATTTACATTGTTGGACATTAAACCACCAACACGCTTACGTAGAGTGCGAACTGAAGAAAATATCGCAGCTGTATCGGCCAGTGTTAATGATGACCACCAATTTTCGATTCGTCGCCGTTCGCAGCAATTGGACCTCTGTTACTCAAAAACGTGGAAATGCCAAAATTGGACTAAGCGGATGGACCACCTAAGACGCAGCCGCGGTCAACATTTAAATGAAATTATCTTCCAAAAGTAAATGTCATGGACCAATCTAACGTTTCAAATAAAGAACCGATGAGATTTTGCAAATTTTATGCGTTTTTTTAAAAAAAAAAGTTATCAAGCTCTTAAAAAATCACCCTATAAAATGTAAAAGTAAATAATAATTTTAATGTAAAGTTTCCAGACGAATAATATAAATATTTATATATTTTTTAAATAAAATATTTTTTTCTTTAATTTTTGCTACGTAAATATTACTTTTTCGAATTAAAATAAAATATATTTTTTGTTAATTTTTTCAATTTTGAGAATGAAAGTGGTCTAAGTAAGTGCACCCTTTGAAAGTTGTGGATAAAATTTGACTTAGACCACTATCATACTAACAGGCACATATGAAGTATATATGGATAAATGTAAAAATTATGGCCCTCTTTGTAGACGCAAAAGATTTAAAAAATTATCATTTTCTAAATTGTCCAAATCACTATGGAAATTAAATAATAGAATATTTAGTTTTATTATTACACTAGAAGAAGAAAACAAGGCCATAGAATAAAATCTATGAATAAATGCAGTCGTTATGACCTTTATTGTAGAATAATGTAATAAAGAATGCTACCCTGGGCAATTCCAGAAGTAACTTTACAACAGTTAGACACAAATGATTCAATAGGCTCTCCGAAAAATATCTACACTCGGAAAAAAGTTAAAATGAACTAACATTTAGGAAAATTGAACTTCGTATAGCGCTAAAGAAATATTTCCTCATATCAAGTTCAAAATTTTCCTTGAAAGTTGTACATTCGTTGATCTAGATTCTAGTTTAATTTTCCTCAAACCAAGTAAATATTTATTCAAACTGAGGAACATTCCAGTAAGTTTTTCCTCAAACCAAGTACATTTTTACTAAATCTAAGTAAAATTTTGCTGAAATGTTGCTAAATCTAAGTAAATTTTTCCAAATAAATTTTTACTAAATTTAAGTAAAATTTTCCTAAAACTAAGTAAATTTTTACTCAAACCAAGTACATTTTTACTAAATCTTAGTAAAATTTTGCTGAAACTTTCCTAAAGGTAAGTAATTTTTTTACTAAAATCAAGTAAATACTTACTTAAACTGAGGACAATTGCTGACTTTTTCCTTAAAACAAGTAGTTTTTTACTTAAAATGAGGAAAATTTTACTTGATACTAGGAAAAAAATAAACTTAAAATAAGTTCAATTTAACTAAGAAAATCAAACAGATGGCTTTGCTTCAGAGTATGTAAAAAATGACAACATGAAATATTTATCAAAAGTTGCATGATACCTCTGCCATAAAGAGTTGAGCTATTACTCCATGATTGCATCGAAGGCAAAGTGGCGCCTTCGCAGTGGTTGTTTAGACTAATACTTGAAGTATTTAAGAAATAAGTATCTGCAAACGAACGAGAATTGCTTCTTAGATTAATATTCAAAAATTGTATAAACAATTTCAGTTGATTTTTTCTATGTTGAGTAATACTTAAATGTATGAAGAACTCGACATAAATTTCAGTAAACATATTAACTTAACTTTTGGAAAACTATTTTTTTTAATATATCCAAACCAAAACAAAAAAAAACATTTGTTTGGTACCATTTTTATCTCCTTTTTCCTATTTTACCCCCTTAAGAGTACGACTTTTTAAAATTTCTTTATTTTACACACCGAATTTCATCATTCTAGCTGTAGTCGTTGGTACTATTTGGTTGGAACTATTTTTATCCCTCTGTACCCATTGCATCACTTTAAAGTACAAATTTGGAAAAAATCTTTTATTTTTAGTGTCTACGCAGTCAGCGGAATGTATACTCCGAATTTCATGACTCTAGCTGCGGTCAGTTGGTTGGTACTATTTTTATCCCTTTTTCCATTGTAACCCCAAAAAGTACGAATTTCGAAAAATCCGTTTATTTTACATGTCTACACAATCAGAAGACTTTATATACCGAATTTCATTATTCTAGATGCAGCCGTTTTGTTGGTACCATTTTTATCCCTCTATTCCCATTTTACTCCTTAAAAGTATGAATTTGGAAAAAATAATTTTATATTATGTATCTACTCAATTAGAGGAATTTATACACAGAATTTCGTGTTTCTAGCTGCTGTCGTTTAATAGGTACCATTTTTATCCCTTTTTGCCCCATTTCACCAACTACGAATAAAAATCACTTTTAGGTGCACGTTTTTGTTATAGGGGGAATGCGCATATCCAATATCAAGTAAGTGCAAGTAGACATATTGAAAAAATATGCTTAAATATTCTAAAATATTAAGGGTTATTATGGGTATTTTTAGTCCTTGTCAGGGAACGACTATAAGGCGTATTTATGGAAAATTTGGACCTCCTAGCTCATTTCATTTAGATGCTATCGTGCTTTCAACGGACGGACATGGCTAGATCGTCTTAGAATCAATCATGACGATCAAAAATATATATCGAGGGCTTATATTCAATAACCTCTATCTACAAAAACACAATTTTTCAGGAAAGCCAAAAAACTGTTTTATTCGCAAATTAGCAACAATTTTAATGAACTCATCTTCCACAATATTAACAAAATGTGTCTTACAAACACCCTAACTAAAAATTTTGTTGAAATTCGAGTTCTTTTAGCTTCTTTGGTAGATAGAGGGTATTGACTCACAAATGAAGTCATTGCGTAGGAAAATAATATGTAGATAGAGGGTATTGCCTTATTTTAAAATTAAGTTTGTTTTACGGTTTTTGTATGGGGATCCACAAAAAGGTGGGAGATAGGGGGTAGATATGTTCACAAGAAATGTTGGGGATGGAAAAATGGCAGGACCTGTTCTAACATTTGCACCCTACACAGAAAAAAAAACTTGTGTAATTATAATTTTGTAGTGAAAGCTATATTAAAGGATTATAATACATTTTCAGAATTTTTACTGCGCCTGACTGAGATTATCATGGAATTACCACCTTTAGATCCTGTAAATGTTTCCATTTGTTTTGCTGGATTGGGAGTCGACCGGTATGCAATAGCTTTGGTTCTATGTGACCTTCAAATTGCTTGATTGTAATAGGTAGTTCAGTGTAATTATGATCAAAATTCACTTTAAACTGAATGCTACCAAAAAATCCTAAATATTGTTGTCCAAGCATTCGCTTACTACCATTCACACTCCGTTTTTTTGACGTTGAGTTATGGACTCTTTTAGATCTGTAGCGTATGGGCACATTTTCGATAACGTTTTCGGAATCTGGTTAAAATTTTGGAGTAAATTTGAGTAATTATTAGGCACATACTTTCATGTAGTTTCATATTACTTGCAGTTACGAACCTGTAATAAATACGCCCTCACTATCTTCGTCATTTGAAGATACGTAATCATATGCAATACGTTGTAAGGAGTTACAAGTAGCCATATTTTTAAACCTTCAACCATAACAATCAATCAATCAATGTAATCGATGTAAGTGTGTACATTACTTACCCACGCTCAAATTCTGGAATCACGCAATAACAATCTCAAAAGAAAGTATAAAATCAATTTCTCACTACGAAAAAACAATTGCTTTTAATCTTTTGGAATAAAATCTGACATATGTCAAAAATGACAGAAAGACAATAGGTCAGTTCGATTTTAATTCGAGGGGAAGTGGTAAATTTCAAATCAGTACTATTAATTTAACTAAAAAATAGCCTGAAATTAAATAAAACGAAACAATTATATGATGTAGATAGAGGGTTTTGCCTTTATAAAATTCATAAACAAGTATCTTTGTAGATAGACAAATGATAAAATACAGCATATATAGTACTAAAAATAGGTTTTTTTTCAATTGAAATTTTTACAGTAGATGCAGATGGGGTCAGTGATGAGTTTGGCATAAAAAAAAAATTCGTCAAAATGTAGATAGAGGTTATTGAATATAAGCCCTCGATATATTTTATGGGATTTCTGGTCGATATTTCAAGGTGTTACAAACGGAATGACAATGTTATAAAACCGCGATCCTGGAGGGGTATTCCTAAATGGATTGTTTTCTATACAAACAATTTCTGAGTTTTTTCTTACCTTGGAAATATTCTTCCACATAAGTAAGAATTTTTTATTAGATCCAAAGAAATGTTTTCAAGTAAATCTACTACTCTATTTCTATTAAATCAACTATGTATGACTTTGAAAGTGGGAAACTTTACTCATATTTAGTAAAATTTCCAACCTTTTAGGAATTTTTTACTGAACTGGAGTAAAATTGTTGAACTAAATTGTAGTATGGATTTTAAGATTTAGGAATGCTACTTTTCTGAGTGTATAAAATTGGAGTTAAATCCAATACTAACCCATAGTGAATTAGGCAATTTATCAAAAGTCTATTTTGTTTAACATTTTCCACACTTGACACCACTGTCCGGCGACGGTTCTTAATCAAACAAGTTTAAAATGGCCCGGAAGATTGGAATTTTGAATTTTTAAATGTGATTTGGAGTTGTGCTTGCTTGATGGCGGCACAACGACGACGTCCAACGAACAGCAATGTTTAGCGCATCTTTATGTTTAGTCAAGTTTTAGTTTGAAGTCGTAGTTTCAACGCAGTCGCGACGCGGGGCGGCGGCGGTGTTGGCTTTTAGTGCTTATAAATTATCTTTCAGAATGTTGTCTGGCATGGCGCGAGACATAGGAAACACAAATGGGTTAAAGGTTGATCGGCGAGCGAGAATATCTAAGTATGTATGGAAATAAATGTTATGTAGTTCATTAGATAGATATCCACGATTTCAAATGACGTGTTTGTTTGTTTGTTTGGCTCTGTTCGGTGATTTGAATTTTAATTGCGATGCTAAGTGATGCGATTAGAATACCGGTAAGACCCGCAGCGCCTTCGAAATGCAGTCGGTGCGAATTTTGAATGAATACCCGCAAATATGAGTGGATCTTCAAGGATTTAGACAGGTGTGGAGGCGTTTGGGCGTTCATATACACATACCTATATATGTATATCGCTATGGCTTTCTCATATTAATATTCAAAATAAAGTCGGTTTTCTTGAATTGACGATTGTTTTAATTTTCTGTTCTTTTTTTCTGACAAAAGGCATTCACAACGAATGAACAGAGGTCGTGAATTTAACACCGGGGATTGTATTAACAAACTTTAACTTCTTTTCGTAGGCGTTCAACAATTTTAGATCAATAATGTAGCAACGCTGTTCAAACTTTAAAGATATAACACAATCGTTTGGCATTGCAATAATTGCCAACACAAGAATCTATATAATATAAGATCATAAAATTTGGCAATTCCGGAAACGCGTATTAAAAACTATTTTGCGAACCAAAGGAAAAACGGCACAAAAAGGGATATACATGGTGCCCACCAAAGTGTTGCAACCGGAATCGTGAAATTCTTTATGGACGACACACTAAGATTTCTCGAAAATTTTACTTTTATGGGAGAAGAGAGACAAAAAAGAACAAATAAATCGTGAAATTGAATTTATAAGTACCACTGTCTACGCAGACGAACCACATGGTGTAGCGGAAGAAAAAGGCACAAAAATGGCATCATCCAAGGTATTGTGGAGATCCCTCTAAGAGTGTAGACATGCTATACAAGGATTTTTCCAAGTGTCTACTTCTTGGGTAATGTGATAAATTGGAATTGGGCTTGTACCTTTTTGTTCGAATCGGGGTAGAAAGGAATATAAGTTTAATGTATACATTTATCGCACGGCATAAAGCGCTTTGCCCATAAATTGTATCCAAAGGCCAAAATGGACAAAACTATTGCAACTATTTTATAAACGAAGATTATTGGTAACAACTGGATCATTTTCTGGAGTCGGAGTCTAAAGAAAAGCTCAACTCCGACTACGGGTAATTACAAATTTGTTCACAACATTGAATAATTGCCCAACATTTTACAAATGTCAAATCGCCCAAAGTGAGTGAATAAAAAATATTTTTGGGCAATTGTCCAATGCTCATATTTGAGACTGACTAAACTAATTTCAATGATATGATTTTGACGGTGCACAGTGGTTTAGAATCAAAATCCAACAACTTTTGTTCTAGTAAACATTTTTGGGTTCTGTAAAAGGATTGCTTTGAGATATTATTATTGAAAATCGATTTTTGATTTTAAAGAAAATTCATTTTTTTTATATTTTAACATTATTTTACATATTTGTTTATAATCAGAAAAAGATTTTATTTACACATTTTCACCTTTTTCAGATTTTCTGCGAAGCCACCTGAGGAAACCTTTCACCCTGTGAAAGGGTCAAATGTCACCAAAAATATAGAAGCAAAATGGAGAATATCCCAGTTCAAATCAAATATTGAAAAAACTTAATTTCTTTTTTCGATTTTTCTCGAACTGCCTCTCATTTCACATTTTAAAAGATTTTGCTTTATTAAATACTGTGGTTTCTTATATTCATTATGGCGCCACAACTGCGCCAAATAATAAATATTTAAAAAATACCCTTTCTGAAAAAAATTATGAATTTGGACCAACATAACTTTGTTTCCTTTGAAAGCCTTTGAGGAATAAAATACATATTTAGATAGGTCGAAGGGAGATAGGATACAGTTAGTGCAAGAAAATACAAGTTAAAATTCAGAAATGCAAATTGAAATTGAGAAATTGAAAAAAAAACTAATATTGTGACAATTACAAATTGATATTGGGAAATTAAAATTGAGAAGAAATTATTACAAATTTATAAATAACAATAAAATAGTATAAGGAAACACAATATTATATATAAACTATTTGAGACGAATTTGAATATATAAACTATTCTCCAACAGGCGTATCCTCCAATTCTATCGATCTTTTGTAGAAAGTCGTGGAATGTTGAATTCTGGCGCAGTCAACGTCAGTAATTATTATTGTAGCTTCGTATATTATAAAGAGTGATTTTTTTGAAGTTAGGATTTTCATGCATTAGTATTTGACAGATCACGTGGGATTTCAGACATGGTGTCAAAGAGAAAGATGCTCAGTATGCTTTGACATTTCATCATGAATAGACTTACTAACGAGCAACGCTTGCAAATCATTGAATTTTATTACCAAAATCAGTGTTCGGTTCGAAATGTGTTTCGCGCTTTACGTCCGATTTATGGTCTACATAATCGATCAAGTGAGCAAACAATTAATGCGATTGTGACCAAGTTTCGCACTCAGTTTACTTTATTGGACATTAAACCAACCACACGAATGCGTACAGTGCGTACAGAAGAGAATATTGCGTCTGTTTCTGAGAGTGTTGCTGAAGACCGTGAAATGTCGATTCGTCGCCGTTCGCAGCAATTGGGTTTGTGTTATTCGACCACATGGAAGATTTTACGCAAAGATCTTGGTGTAAAACCGTATAAAATACAGCTCGTGCAAGAACTGAAGCCAAACGATCTGCCACAACGTCGAATTTTCAGTGAATGGGCCCTAGAAAAGTTGGCAGAAAATCCGCTTTTTTATCGACAAATTTTGTTCAGCGATGAGGCTCATTTCTGGTTGAATGGGCACGTAAATAAACAAAATTGCCGCATTTGGAGTGAAGAGCAACCAGAAGCCGTTCAAGAACTGCCCATGCATCCCGAAAAATGCACTGTTTGGTGTGGTTTGTACGCTGGTGGAATCATTGGACCGTATTTTTTCAAAGATGCTGTTGGACGCAACGTTACGGTGAATGGCGATCGCTATCGTTCGATGCTAACAAACTTTTTGTTGCCAAAAATGGAAGAACTGAACTTGGTTGACATGTGGTTTCAACAATATGGCGCTACATGCCACACAGCTCGCGATTCTATGGCCATTTTGAGGGAAAACTTCGGAGAACAATTCATCTCAAGAAATGGACCGGTAAGTTGGCCACCAAGATCATGCGATTTGACGCCTTTAGACTATTTTTTGTGGGGCTACGTCAAGTCTAAAGTCTACAGAAATAAGCCAGCAACTATTCCAGCTTTGGAAGACAACATTTCCGAAGAAATTCGGGCTATTCCGGCCGAAATGCTCGAAAAAGTTGCCCAAAATTGGACTTTCCGAATGGACCACCTAAGACGCAGCCGCGGTCAACATTTAAATGAAATTATCTTCAAAAAGTAAATGTCATGGACCAATCTAACGTTTCAAATAAAGAACCGATGAGATTTTGCAAATTTTATGCGTTTTTTTTTTAAAAAAAGTTATCAAGCTCTTAAAAAATCACCCTTTACAATGGTGGCTACGAGCTTAGCACACTATTGTTTATAATGGCACATGTATTGTTTATAATAGCAAATAATTTGTTCTGATAATGAACTATGAGCCAAACATTTGTTTTTAAGTGTCTTCAACAACATTTTATAGCAATAAAACCCAGAAATTTTACGGATTTGTTGAATGAAACTCAAAATTCCTGATATGCTTTCTCAATGGAGCGTTTTATGTCCCTAGTGGAGAGTATGTCCAGAAGATGTACAGCTATTACTCAAAATGGTGATTATCCAAATATTAAGTTTATATTAAAATGTATTGGTAAGTTTAGTTTTTCCGGTTTGATTAAAGCTTTTTAATTTGTGCTAAATTACTGTCCAATCACTTTTCGTATTATTTGTACTTTAGATGGAATAGAACTAAAATGCAACAAAAAAACCGAACAAAAACAATGTTAAATGATCATCTTATCGTACGTAATATTTTAGAAACAAATTCCGGATATAAAACATAAAACGAAGTTGATATATTTTCATTATAAAGTTACATGTGCTGAATGTGTTAAATTCGTGTCCACCACTGTACTTTCTAGTAGATGAGGCGTTGTTCGCAAGTATCCCAAGTGGGGATACGTTTGGTATGTTGAGATGGGTTTTATTTTGGACCACATATATTCTATGGGATTTAACATCGGACTGTGTGAGCAAGACGGAGAGGGGTAGCTGTTGTATTTTCAAAAACGTTTTTAATTTGGCTGTGGCAGGGACTGCAACTAAGACAAGACTATTTAGTACTTCCCTTACCCAATCATACTTACTTATGCATAAGTATAACTCCTTAGGATGAAATACCACATATGACATAGAAGTTTCGGCATTTAATGTCTTCTGGGCCATCATCGAGTTCTCATATTCACAAATAGTCTAGTGATATCCATTTTTCTTCTATTCTACTTTTATTCACATTTTTTATATTATTTCTCAATATATCAATAACACAGGCGTTCCTAGATGAAATATAATATGTTTTGCCAATTTTGAAAACAATCTGATAAAATATGTGGTTTCTAGAACGGAAAAGGTGATATTGGGAGCCAAATTTGTATTGGAGCTATATGTAAATCTCAACCGATCTGACCTATTTTCACCACAGGTGTTCCTAGTTTAAATATAAGATGTTTTACTAAATTTGGAAAAAAATCTGATAAAATATATGGTTTCTAGAGCGGAAAAAGTCAAATTGGGAGCGAAATTTGTATGGGGCTATATATAAATCTGAACCGATCTGACCCATTCTTATCATGGGTGTTTATATTGGAAAAATAAGATGTTCTACCAAATTTTAACCAAATCTGGTAAAATATGTGGTATCCTGCGTGAAAAGAGTCAAATCGGGAGTGAAATTCGTATGTGGGCTATATCTAAATCTGAACCGATTTCCTTCAAATTAAATAGCGTTCGTCCTTGTCCCGAAAAACTTCGTTGTGCAAAGTTTCATTTAGTTATGTCTACAGTTGCGACCTGTATCGTGATTACAAGAATAGATGGACAGACGGACGGACGGATAGACAGACAGACGGACATTGCCTAATCGATTCAAAAAGTGATTCTAAGTCGATCGGTATACTTAACAATCGCGTCTATCTCCCTTCCTTTTGGGTGTTACAAACAAATGCACAAAGCCATAATACTCTCGTGGAGTGTATAAACATCTGAAATTTTGGTCCTTCAATGGATAGATTGGGAGAAAACTTCACATAAGATGTTACAATAAAACCGTGCGATATGGTTTCCCTCCCAAGAACGAGATTATATAGCAGTGAAACTATAGGTCACTGATAGGAAACAGGGGTACGTATGATATATAAAAATTTAGACATTTTTTTATAATAATACACAATAAAATACGATGATTATCAACATCTTATTTTTCATTCCTGGTTTACCATTCGGCGGAATTGCCCATATACATATGTGGGATTCTCTTGAAAACAGATCAAAAATTAAATTTTTCTCCAGATTTGTATTCCAATTAAATTTCTGTGTGGAAGGGCAGATGGGGCTCATGCGCTGTTTCCTCCCACCTCGGTGGGGATGAGCTATAGATGTCACAGTTTTCTCAATTCCATAACTTCTCACACAATCGAGATATTTTGATGCGGGAAAATACGAAAATACCATTTTCTTATAGATTTATAAAAATGAAGTTAATTCAAACAATTTTTTTTTCTTCACATAAATATGACTAACATTAAAATAAAATGTTCTAGCTATTTAACCTATATTAATTATGTTTTAATGAGTTGAGCAATTATTTGATGATTAACTCTTCAGGCGTTTATTCGATTAATTGGAATTTCTTAGCTTTCGAATAAAGAATTAATCGAATATCTTAGAAGTCGGAATAATTGGATACCCTAGTTATGATACTCTTTCTAGAGACAGAAAAATAATGTAGTGTGTGTAGGTAACGTATACATACTGGTTATTGAGGGTAATATCACTCATACGCAATGTAGTCAGACTGAACATTAACAGAAACAGTCCCGCAATTTTTTTTTCATAAATTTATTTAAAATTTTTCATAAATGTTTAAAATATCGAGAAAGACCATATGAATAGATTAAAGGAATTATAATTCTTAATTTGTCAACATTTCACCTAAATCGGGACAGCCATTCTCGAGTTATGACAAACAAAAGACCATAAGATAACAAAAGTGGGTGGGGGGAGCGCGCCAGGGCGTCCCGCGAAAACGGGTACCTCAGGAAAAAAATCCTTTAGACAATCGTCATCATTTTGGATACACTAACGAACCGTCTAGTGGTGCTTGAATTGCAGAGATTAAACTGCAATTTGTCGCACTGTGTTGTTTATTAATGCCCGCTTCGATTTTAATATTTTTTCTTTAGAATTAGCCCAATGTGTTAACTTTCAATTCCAAAAGCGAATGGGATCTCACATGAATCGAAAGTTATAGCAGAAAATTTCTTACAGTTTGTGTTATAGACTCACTACTTTGGAAGTAAATTTTGAATATTTCCCAATTTTGTCCAAGCCCATTCCCATTTGGCAAATGTCAAACCTGAACATAAAAATGAAAATTAATGTTATTCTACCTTTCAAGTCAAAGTAATCAGTAGTTCCAATTAAAAATAGTACACCCTATACTTTTATGGAGTGAAATGGGACAAAAAGAGATACAAATGGTACCAATCGAAATTTCATTTGTATTTCACCAATTATTGGAAAATGTCCCTAAAGCGCATATTTGAAAAACCTAAGTTAATACATCTAAGTTTTTACATGTGTTTACGATAACAATAGCGTCAACCCTAACTGACCCTACTGCTTTTGTTGTTATTACAAAAATAAAATACCATATTTCCAATGACATTAATATATTTGTGAAAATATAATACTGTGGAATTTAATTTTTAATTTCAAGCGAGATTATCCCCAGTTAGCAGAGTGTATGTTAATAATATCTTTTGATTTAATGATTTAATTCCGACAGCTTTTATTCCGAAGGTAATTAACGGATGTGTCAAATTTAATTCAACTACTAAATTAATTAATAATTAGTTTCACCATGATATTAGTGCTCAAAAATACAATATTTTATTTAATATTAAATATAAGAATCAACCAAAAATCATGAACAGATATATGAGTTTGAATATGACGTTTATGAATACGTATTTCCTGAATATTAAATGACTAGGAAAATCAAGACTAACAAAACATCAGTAATTGTTGCTAATATTCTCGATAACATTTTGCAATTATCAGCGTCACCGTTGATTGTAGTTATTTGTGTATGTCTGTGTTATTGTTGCTCGTGGTGTACGCTTAAGTATCAATCAGGTTCTTGAGAATCGATCAAATTAAATTGAAGAAAATTTGCCAAATTATAAATAAATACACAAATGCTGCAAAATACCCACAGCCATAAATTAATTAAATTAACAGTTGCTACTTCAGACTAATCATGCGGAATCTCAAGGGTAAATGGGGGAAGTATTTTGATTTTTTCACAGACTGGGGCAAAATGCGATTTCGCAATACACCCTAATGTACATATGCAAGCCTAATTTGCAAAGGGAATGGCATGGGGGAATTTCAAACTTTTGTGACAATTTTTTTCTAACAATTTATTTTAAATTTATTTTCAAATATTTTCACAGTTGCAAAAACACTCAAGCCGCGCGTGTTTGCACAAGACGGCGATGAAGATGACGACCTTAAAATCTTAATTAAATTCAATGGGCAAACAAACCGGAGAGCAGGCAGGCAGGCAGGCAAACAGTCAAACAAACAGCTCCTTGTATTTGTTACTTGAAAAACGTCAACCTATTAAGATTAAGTACCATTCACGACTCGCAGAGAGAAGATTTTTCTAAGCAAACAACTTGTGTGTACAAACAACAATAGCAACAATAATAATAACAAGCACAAGCAATAACACAACACAATCCGTCAAATCCCCACAACAACTGCGAGTTGTTGCCACTTGTTTCCATTTTAGCCTTTTTGTTTGGTTGGATTGCACGAGTGACTGAGTGGTTGCTTAGGAAATGCTGTCTATGTGTACAAATATATGGGGTGACAGAAATTTGAGTGTGTTTTTGAAATGAGTCTGCTTTGACTTAACATTAACATTTCTCTGAAATACAAATGTTTTAACTGAAATTACTTTATTTAATTTGAGAGGAAAGTTTAAATTGATATTGACAGTCTAGGGCGGCAATGCTGTTTTGGCGGGGTCTGAGGCTAGGCTGTTGATAGAACTGACAAAAGGGCGGATCGAAAATTAGGAATTTTGTCATAAGGTAATTTAAAACAAGTAAAGAAAGGCTAAAGTCGGGCGGGGCCGGCTATATAATACCCTACACCACTCCCTGCGTATATACCTCGCTTTGATTACTAAACCCAGGTATTTCATGGGAACAATTTTATATTATTCATATAAATTATACAGTTACAATAAATTCATCTTTAGTCAAATTTAATGAGTATGGTAAAAAATAAAGTAATTGATCCAATTTGCCAGCAGATATTCCGAGTAAAGTAAATATAACATCATATGGAAAAATTGATCAAGATCCAATGATAAATACAGATTATATAGCAGTATTAGGATGAATCGGACGGACATTTGAAGAGGGCCTTTAACAACACTTGAGGCCTGTGCCAAAACATGCGCCATTATCATTCACGGTAGGTATTCCTAGTTGAAACATATCATGATCTGCAAAATTTGATGAATATCCGATGTAAGATGTTGTTTCTAGAGCTGTGATTGAGCAGTATGGGGCTCCATTTGGTTTATACCAAAGTATGGGCATCTCCCACACAAGTAAGGAAAGGCTAGGTGGTTTTAGTTGGATTATAAGATGTTGTGCCAATTTTAAAGAAAATCGGGAACAATATGCGGTTTCTAAGGCGGAAAAAGTGAAATCGGGAGCGACATTTGTATTGGGGCTATATCTAAATCTGAACCGATCTTTCCCACTTTCAGCATGGGTGTTTTTAGTTGGATTATAAGATGTTGTGCCAATTTAAAATAATATCGGAAACAATATGCGGTTTCTAAAGCTGAAAAGTGAAATCGGGAGCGATATTTGTATTGGGGCTATATCTAAATCTGAACCGATTTCCTCCAAATTCAATCCTTGCCCAAAAAAAGCGACTTCTGCCAAATTTCATGATAATGGGACAGCAGTTGCGACCTGTAGAGTGCGAACAAGCTTAGACGGACAGACGGAAGGACGGACGGACAGACAGACATCGGTAAATCGATTCAGCTGGTGATTCTAAGCCGATCCGTATAGTTAAAGATGGGTCTAGCTCAATTATTTATTGGTGTTACAAACATTTGGCGAGGATTTCGATTTTCGTTGAAGTGAAGTAACATTACTAGAAAATGTTAAATTTGTTTATTATAGTCAAAATAAAACAAAAAAATATTGAAAAAAAAAAAAAATTAAAAAAAGTAAATATAAAATTTGAATTATTTTAAACCACGCAAAAATAAATATAAGGCAGCAGAACAGCTTAAATACGCTAAATATTGGGGTACACATTTTAGGAGTTTATGCATTCAGATGAATGTATACATTCCATGACTCTAGCTACTGTCACTCTGTTCCCATTGTATGTAACATTCTAAATATTAATGTTTATTGGGGGCATTTTCAGTCCTTGTGAAGGAAAACATTTCCCTTGTACATCGATTTTGCATCTCACTTTCAAACTCAACCAACCTACAACTATAAGACACATTTATGCCAAATTTGGACGTCCTAGCTCATTTCGTGTAGATGCTAGCGTGCTTTCAACAGACAGACGGACGGATGGACATGGCTAGATCGTCTTAGAATTTTATGACTTTCATAAGTGGCTTTAACCGTTTCTCGGAAATGAGTTTTTGATGCCAAACTATTCTCTAATTTGGCTGTCATCTGTCATATAAATATAGAGAAGAAAATTTTTTTCTAAAGTAATTTTTATACTTTTTATTTTTGTGGAATAGGGTATTATAAGTTAGTTTTCCGCCAATTGTTTGTAAAACCAATAAATATTCGAGACATCTCAATTGTTGTCCGATTGCCATGAATTAAAGTAATTTTTCAGCCCAAGGACGATCAGTAATGAATTTCCCATCATCATTTAGGCTAGAAACACCAACATTGAAAGTCAGCTATATAGGTCCATGTTTTGATATATCTCCTATACAAATGGCCCCCGTGTACACTATTATCGCTCTATAGCCCACATCTTGATAAAATTTTTCAGATCACGTTATATTTCAACTACGAATACTTACTTTGATAGTGATAGTCCGCTTTTTAAATGTAGCGCCCTTAAAACAGGGCCCTTATTTCTACTATTACCCCTCTAGAACACACATTTTATGGTATGTTTCAACTAATAATACCAACTACGATAGTCAAATACATATATGGGTTCATATTTTGGTATAACCCCTATACAAATGGGGGCCACAATTTGCACTATTACCGTTGTAGAATCTACAAATTATACCCGATTTTGATTACATTTTGCAGAACTATATAGGTCCATGCTATGGTATAACCCCCAAGTGTTGTTATAGGGCCCCTAAAAATGTTGGTCCGATTTAACTTGTTACCGCTGTAAAATCTGCATCGGATCTTGTTCAAATTTCCCAGATCATGTTATATTTACTCTCGGAATACCTAGCGGAAAATTGGACCATATGGGTCAATGTTCTCAAATACAACTGTCCGACCAATTTTCATTATTATCACCTTAAAATCTTCATATTACATCGGATGTGGATCAAATTTTGCAGTTCATGGATTATTTCCCATAGGAACACTTACTTATGAAGTGGACCATATTATGGACCTATTTTGATGTAGACCCAATAGGCCTCCGATACGATTTTAGACGTATTTTCTATATCACGTTATATTTCAGTTAGGAACACTTACAGCAAACATAACACTCTAGATTCAACTTATTAATTTAATGTTGATGAAAATAATCATTATATTTTTCCCTGGGCGCAGATACAATCAGAAATTTTTAGATGTTTTTTTTTTTACAAATTTTATTTAAAAAAAAAAATAATAATTGGTATTTTAGAGTTTCATTTTCCTACGTAGATCCAAGTTACTGAATTTGCTGTTTCTCTTTTGAATAAAAAAAAAACATAAAAATAAAAAATATTAACTCTGAAAAATATTTGACAGTCAAGTGAGAAATATGACATAAAAATTCAGTAAGATAGAACTCATTTCTTATTGTTTCGCAACTTTAAAGTAGATATTAAAGTAGAGACCTACACGCAGAGAAAAAATGCATTACGTAGAAACAAAATTTTAGACACGTGAATATCGTTTTTGAGTTGCTTTTGTGGGAAAAATTGGTTTGTTTGCGGTAAACATGTCATCAGTTGTTGTAAATGAACAAAGAGAAATATGTTTACATACATATATCAAACAGTTTGTTGTTTTTTCGTTTGTCGAAATTGATTTGTATAATCATTAAAAACACCCAAAACATTTAGAAGTAACAGAAACCGTTGTTGTTTCCGCTGTGATGAAAATAGGTCACATCGGTTCAGATTTAGATACAGCTCCATAAAAATGTCGCATCGCAAATGTTACAAAGCACGCATTGCAAACGGAATATACGAACAGCCACACCATATTATATTTGACCTGTGAACATCTGTTGTGGAAGTGAAATATGTGGGTCAATGTTTTGATATAGCCCTTATACAAATGTCCCACCCGATTTTTATACTCAGAGAGTATAGAAATTCAAAAATGCAAATTGTATTTTATTTAAAAATTAAAGTATTGTACTTTTTTTGTATAAGTAACAAATGTCTGTGTAAAAATTCATAATTCGCACAGAAACGAAGAATTTCATCTCCCCAGTAGATTTTGACATAATTATTAATTTAGAGGTAAACTACTTTTCAATGATTTCATTCCAATTAGATATACTAAAAATTTGTCCAAAATTTAGCACTCATAGTTAAACTACGGGTTAGCATTAAGCAAATTATTCGCTTTTATTAAGAATGTTTTTAGATTTCATTATGATAGCATAGTGATTCTTATTTACACTTTTTTTTTAAATTACTAAAAGAGTTTTTATTACATTTCCAAAATTGTATTGTAGTACACAATTAAAAGTTCATAAGACAATGCTCTCGTCAAATGTCAAGAAGTGGCGAAATTAGCATTACACAATCTTGAAACAGGCACAATTCGTTTGTTTTTTTATTTTTAATAACCTTTGTCCGAAATTCATGAAAGTGTCCACGATTTTTTATGTAATTTTCGTATTTTCATGATTTTATTGCAAAATTACCCTTTCAGACGAGTTATTTAAAAAAAACTTAAAAATTATATTTTTTATTGCTCAGAAAGTCTAGAAGGTTTTAAAAAAGTATATGTTTGAAACCTCTCTGGGGGGTTTGAACCCCCAAAACCGTCCCCCTTGCGCACGGCCCTGTTCTAAAGCATACAATTTTATTTTTTATTATTTTAAATACTAATTTGCTCCCTATGATAACGTTATTAATGTCAAATTAAAGATTTCTCCTCTGTAAAAAATACTTCAAATGCTTTTATCTGTATTAGCTCAGCATTTTAATTTTAAGTTTACCCTTAAATGAATAAATTGAATTAAATTTTAATAAACTTATCATATTTTACTTTAAACTTGAAATTGTTGTTAATGCTAAACCAACATAGATAGACGCTTGCAATTTGAAGGATTTTTAGCACAAATTCTCTTCTTTAATTTGAGATTTATGACGGTATCATAGGGCACAAACAAGTATTTAAAATTATTATTGAAAAATTGTATCCTTTGGATATTTGTAGTCCTTTTAAGGGGTAACGGGATGAGGAAATGAAAAACTAAAAACGCCAATTTACTCCATTTCACCTACAGTTTTAGGCGTATATAATATGGTTCAAGTGTAATATGGACTGTCGGACAGTGTTATACAACAATTATAAACTTGATTGCAGTCGAAATTAAAAATATTAATGATCTTTTTCATTGAAATTGCAATTGTCCTTTCAAATTCAAGTCATTCCAAATTGCAATCCCTGCCAAAAAAAAGTCCATGTTCCATATAGCCCACGTAAGAACGCCTGCCTCTCATACATATTCATTCTGAAGTCAAGGAAGTAAACAAAAGCCAATTTTGGCGCTTCTTTCCATGAATACAAATAAACAGAGAGAAGGCGTACAAAGCGCACACTCCGCGCAGACATATGATGCCAGCTCACGAAGCTTTCTTCACCAACCCATAAAGCTTTTACAACAAAAAAAGCTAAAACCTTTGGCTAAATTTTAGTTATTATTTGATTGTGGGTCGGAACGGATTTATTCAAGCCAAACAAAAATC
Source organism: Polietes domitor (assembly GCA_947397865.1). NCBI lineage: Eukaryota > Metazoa > Arthropoda > Insecta > Diptera > Muscidae > Polietes > Polietes domitor. The sequence continues at coordinate 40,709,171 of OX377619.1, read as the reverse complement.
GCCGCATGTCGTGCCAAGCTACATCAGAGCGGGTCTGCCAATGAGAAAGAGGGTGACAACGGAAAGGGATTCGTCGGTTATTCTATTCTATTCAGTTTCTTTTTCACGAAAAAAGGTCAATAACAACAAATAGTACAAAAAGCAACGACCAATAATACAAATTAAAGAGGGCCACCCCAACAACTATTCAAAGTTGCTAACACAAATATCACTCTTAGTATAATTAAGTTCGAGGGCGAAAAACGCCCGAACGCCGTGAGTAGTGTGTGTGTGTAAGTCAGTGGAAATGTGGAAAAGTTATTGAAAATCATTTCGGAAACGGTTAAAGTATGTTTTTGGGGGAAATTTACGACCGAAAAAACATGGGAAACCATGTGATGTGATTTTTGTGTGAAGTTATGACACACAAATCGAATGTGAATGTGTGTTTGTTCCAACTGAATATATGACCATTACATATGTACATAGTTAAGTACATAAGCACATATATACATGTATACGCCACGTATCATATATATATTCACAACCGACCAAAAAAATCCATATTTGGATAAAAGCCAATAAATTTCTCGCACTCAAACTGCTGAAGAGTCGAAGAAGATATTCTGCTGCTGTTCCTGCCGCCGCCGTGCTGCTGCTGCTGTTGCCTTTGCAAAGATGCCCACAACAAGGTCGGTTTGGTATGACAGAGTGGCCCATAAAATTACCATAATTTTTTATGTTTTGTTTTAGCCCTTACATAGACTTGACTCGAAAACAGCTTGTTTCTGTTGTTTTTGTGCTTTGATTTTTCTGTCCCACTCTGTATGAATTCATAGTTTAGTTCAAAGGTTTCATAACATTTCATTAGATAATTGTTAATATTCCATACGCTAAGGGTGAGCTATGTGGTTGCAAGAGTTCTAATTACTGAAAGCTTAATTTTGCTTTCATTGCCTGAATAAATTACGACTAAATTGGTACGCCATAATCGTAAGTGCCTTTTAATCGGATTACACTTTTCGACAAAAATAGCCTTTTCATTTCATAGCATAGCATTGATTTTCGGAGAAGAATAAAACGTTATTATGTTAGTGTTGTATATTTTCCAAATATTGAAAAATATCCTAAATACCAACTATGAAAAAAATCTTTACTCAGCCTAAGCCAAGATGTTATGGTAAAACAGCCATAAAAAACTAAATTGTTACCAATTATTGCTTTAAAAACTATTAGATTCGATCGAATAGTCTAAAGTCGAACTACTCTATTACGACCTTTTCTATTGGGAATTATTCAGGAATTATTCAGGAATTATTACAGTTACGCTATAGAGAAGTTCGACTGTATTTGAAAGCAAATTAAGTTGATTTTATTATTTCCCTAACTCAGAGTATGAGTGATGCTAATATAATGCTAAATATAACTCATACGCCAACTATATGGTTATAGGGGAATTGATTCATGTGAATACCAACAATTTTCCAATTATGTATTATTATGTATGGTGAATAGGGGTTGGGGTTTTCCGGACTTTTTTCATTTCCCGGGAAAACGGGAATGAAAAATTTCATTCCCGGGAATTCCCGGGAAAAAGTAATTTATTTATAGGTATGTTCAATATGGTTTAAAATATCAACATTTAATAACTGGTGTGTTTTTTCAATACAGTCATATTACAAATTAAAAACGAATTTTATTGTCGAAATATTTTACAAATTATTTTTCATTTTACAAATATTTTACTCTACACCTACTCAAGATTATATTCGGAACATACAAATTTATATTGACAAAAGTAAATTCATATTAGGGACATATAAGTTCATAATGTGTAATGTAAATTTATAATAGGAACATGTTAATTCATAATGAGATATATAAACCATAATTCATTGAGAACAATTAATTCATAATAGGAACATACCAATTCATAATGAAATATACAAGTTTGTAATCAGAAAATCCAAATTCATAATCAGAAAAAACGTTTTCATATTCAGAAAATATGAATTCATAATGAGAAAATATAAAATCATATTGAGAAAATGTAAATTTATAATGAGAACATTGATAAAATATGCATTTCTACGAAAATATCCATAGAAAAACGTACATAAATAGCTTCGATTATAAATTTTAGAGTTCCTGATTATGAATCTATATTCCTGAATAAGAAATTATATTTTCTCATCAATTTGGATTTTCTCATTTTGTATTTATATATCTCATTATCAATTTGTATGTTCTTATTATGAATTTATATTTCTCAATATGAATTTACAATGCTGATTATGAATTTCCTCATATGAATTTACATTTCTCATCGTGAACTTACTTATTCCGATTATAAATTACATTTTCTCATTATAAACTTGAAAATTCGTCAGAATTGGACATTTATATCGCAGGTAGAAGTGGCTGACACCTACACTAGATTCAAAATTGAAAACGATTAAGGACACAAATAACTAATTTACGGAGAATGTTATGACGCATTTAATTTAGAATATTCATTCGTCCGGAGACAAAAATATTTTATAGAAGCAGGGGGGAATATTCTAAATTGTAACAACAATAGACACATAAAAAAATAATATTAATTTAATAAATTCATAAAAAATAAAAATATTGAAATAGTCCAGTCATTAATTCCGTTAACCGTAGCATATATTTATATTCCTATTAGATTTCTCTTGAAAGTTTCCAGACGAACAATTTTTATTGTATTCCTATTTTTAGGCCATTTCTTTCTGGCTAAATATGTAAAGTAAATTGTTCTTGAAGAAGATATTCACCTCGATTCTTCTAGGAAAAGAAGAAAATTTACATTTTTATTTCACAATAAAGACCCTACAAATAGCCTCACAAAAAGTTTTTATTTTCATAGCTGGGTTTCGCATAAAATGACTATTTTGCGAATTTAAAAAGTTTTTTTTTTTAGTAATATAATATAAACAAATACTCATTATTGTCAGTAATGTAAATACATATATGAATTTGAAATACACCTAAAAATTCCAATTTATATAGTAACATTAAATTATTGATCAACATAATAAATAAATTATTTTTTTAATATTTCCCGTATTCCCGGAAAACTGAAATTTTTTTCCCGGGAATTCCCGTCCAAATTTTTCCGGGAATTCCCGGGAAAAACGATTCGGGAATTCCCGGACCCCAAACCCTAATGGTGAATAAAGCTGCATGTCTCGATTTTCAAAAATATAAAATTGTACACACTAGGGTGGATCGAAAATAAAATGTTTTTGTCACAAGGTAATTTTAATAAAATTTTAACTTTTTTTGTGGTATGAGATATATGTAGATATATATTTTGTCTAATTTCTACGATATTTCATCAAGATTTACAGAAAATTTTCAAATGTTAAAAAATATTTTTTTGTCCAAATATAACGCGTTATGCCAAATTTCTTGGTTTCTTGGGCGTAAAAATCAAGCCGGGAGCGAAATTTGTATGGGAGCTATATATAAACCTGAACTGATCTGACTATTTTTCACCATACGTGTTCCCAGATTAAATATAAGAAGTTTAGCCAAATCTGAAGACAATCTGATACAATACGCGGTTTCTAGAGCAGAAAAAGCCAAACCGGGAGCGAAATTTATATGGGAACTACATCTGAACCGATCTGGCCTATTTTCACTATAGGTGTTCCTAGTTGAAATATAAGACGTTTTACAAAATTTGAAGAAAATCTGTTAAAATATGTGGTATCTAGAGTGAAAAGAGTCATATAGGAAGTGAAATTCGTATGGGGCTTATATCTAAATCTGAACCAATTTGCTACAAATTAAACAGCATTCGTCCTAATCCAGAAGAATGTGCAAAGTTTCATTTGGTTCTGACTACAATTGCGACCTATACTATGATTACAAGAATAGATGGACTGGCAGACGCTCGAACGGACAGACGGACATATTTAAATCAATTAAAAGTTTGATTCTAAAGCGATCGGTATAATAAACGTTTCCTTTTAGGGGCTACAAACAAATTCACAAAGACATAATACCCTTGTGGAGGGTATAAAAATACTAAGGTTAAAATTCGTCCATGGTTTTTGGTAGATCCATCTTTTTCGACAAACAATGTGGGTTTGAGAGCATGATAAACAAGAAATACAAATTGGATATTTTTGCAAAATTTTCATTAACGCGGGAGATATGGCTAAAATTATTTGTCGCTTTTAACATAGTCTGTCTTGAAAAAACTGCAAATGATGTCAAATCCGATATTAGCGGTTGCAATTGAATTTATTTAATTTCTCTATTTCTGAATTTAATCGGCAATCGTATGCCAAAAAATATTTTGTTTTTCTGAAGGCACTTTTCACAACTTTTGACTTTGCAGCCAACATCTCTTATTATAGCTGGACATAAGTTTATTATGCGAACATGTTCTACTCAGAATTGTAGGTTCGCTATTCTGTTCCAATCAAAAAGTCTTAAAAAAATACATCTTCAATTTGTATAACCTATTTTTAATATTTAACAGTGTCAATAAGACGCTCTGTAAGTTTTATTATGTAGCTCGTTGCACTTACACAGTGCAATACGGAAGAATATAACCATATATGGACACCACTACGTGATAAAAGACCAAAAAAAAAGAACCGTGTCTCCCAGTTTTGCCCAAAGGCATGCATTTTTTATGGGCCCAAAGATTTGGGGCCTCAGTCATTTTTGCATATCCTGCAAACCGTTTAGAATTTTGATTTACTCTCTCTATATCTCTCTATTGTGAACACATAAATTCAAAAAACTCATCTTCAAGGTCAAAATCGAAAAAAAAAAACTTAAAAAATCGATTTTTAACCTTTTCCCCATGGACCACAAAAATGTACCTAAGATCTCGATAAACAACTTTCTGGAACATATGAACTTCCTAGGAATGATTCTTAACACCGCTTAGGTAGGATAACTGTTGCTGTTAATGGTCAGTCCGACTACAGTGCGTATGAGTGATATTATCCTTAGTCAACAGCACGTATACGCTACCTGCACACACTACAGCCTATAAGATTTGTTCGACGACATTTGCGATTTTGACCTTGAAAATACAGATTTTTTGATTTTTGATTTGATGTTCACAATTTTTGTCCTTTATGATAAAAGCTATAACTTTGCCTCATAGAGTAAATAATAATTCCATTTTTTTATGTTTTTTGGTGCAAATGTTCCACCATACTATAGATAGTGTGACTCTATTACTGTGACAAAATTTCCCAATAGGGTCTATGATTTCGATTCGATTGTTTCAAACAATTCGTTTGTCTCGTCAATAAGTTTGAAAACTTTTAATGGTATTTTACATCACTGACATTTTTAAACATTCATATTTGATATTCAAAACCATGTAATGAGTGAATGAATTGTGATGAATTCCATGAAATGTTCCTGCCTTTGAGGAAAACGATGTATAATCAAGGAGGTAATTTTGAAGGTCTTTCGATTTTGATAAAATTTGGTGTTAGAAAAAAATTATTTTTATTCTAAGCACACAAGGCGAACTATCATAAATGCTGTACGATTTTTGACCTCCATAGATTGAATTGTTTTGAAAATTGGTGTATGTATTCTTCTCAAAAAAAATATTTTATTCGTATTTTGGAAAAAAATAAAAAAAATGTTTTTTCACGATTTATGACCAATTCAATCGCCTGTAACTCCTGAAATACTTTACTGATTTTAATGTACTATGTCGAGGGCTTGTACTCATAAGTGGCTATGAACTATTTTCTAGAAAATGAGTGAGCTAAACTATTCTAAGATTTGAATGTCATCTGTCATATAAATTTGGAGAAGAATTTTTTTCTAAAGCCATTTTTTTTCAAAATTTTCTAATTTGGCTATCAACTCACACGTTAGTTTGTGACTGCATAAGTGGCTATGATCTTACAAATAATATAAATAAATATACCAAAATATTTTTTGGCAAGTGATTACTGACTTCATGGGGAATATTTGTGTCAGAAAAGATTCAGAATCCTGGATGGAAAAGTTAAAATATAAACAATTGCTACCGCGAATTTCAGATTTTTCAACAATTGCAACGATTTTCACGACTGCTTTGTAAAAAATTGGACATAGGGATAAAAATGGTACTAATCTGACGGATGAAGCTGGAATCTTTAAGTTCGCTGTGTACATCCCAGAAAATGCGTTTTCTACACAACATTGCCAACATTTTATAAAAAAAGTTATCGACTTTACAATAAGCCTTATTTATATATTTGAGCTCATAGTGCTCAATTTTAAACGTGCAACCATAAAACCGTGAATAATAGGAAATTTCGAAAACTTAAAACTGTAGATGAAGGAGAAAATCAGTTTTTTCTCTCTCCTGAAAAGTTGTGTTTTTTTCATAGCCACTTATGAATAAACCTTCGATATCTTGTTTTGAATGTGATTTCAATTTATTTTAAGAAATTGAAGTGGGATGTAAACGCCCTGTTGGATTTTTTAGAGTTTTTACAATTTCATTTATTTTATTTTGATTTTCGAATTGATTTTTTTTAATTTTAAAGTAGTGATATTTGATGTATATTTTATGAAACATCAAGCAAAATTTCAGTTGAAAAAGTCAGAATAAAATCCGTTTTTTCGTTCTCCTGAAAAGTTGTGTTTTTTTCATAGCCACTTATGAATATAAGACTTCGATATCTTGTTTTGAAGGTGATTTCAATTTCATTTAAGAAATTGAAGTGGGACGTGAAAAGTTGTGTTTTTTTCATAGCCACTTATGAATATAAGACTTCGATATCTTGTTTTGAAGGTGATTTCAATTTCATTTAAGAAATTGAAGTGGGACGTAAAGATTTTTTTTAGATTTTTTGGAGTTTTTACAATTTCATTTATTTTATTTTGATTTTCGAATTGATTTTTTAATCCGTATCCACCGTATTTGACAATTCTGGCTGCAATACTTTAGATGGTACAGTTTTTATCCCCATTTGTCCGGCTTCGAAAAATCCTTTATATTACGATAACAGAGGAATTTACAAAGCGAATTTCACAATTCTACCTATAATACTTTGGTCGGTATTCTCTTAAACATACAAATTTCGAAAAATCCGTATATGTTGCGAGTCTGCGTCATCAGAGGAATGTAGACACCGAATTTCACGGTACTAGCTGCATTACTTAAATTGCATCCATTTTTATCCCTTTTTGTCCCTTCCCCCCTTAAAAGTATAAATTTCGAAAAAAATACCTTTATGTCACGTGTCTGCATGGTAAGGGGCAGGGGAAGGCACACGTCCAATTTCATGTTTCTAGCTACTGCCGTTTAGTCAGGACGAATGTTTCTTGTTTATCCCTCTTTACCCCCTAAAAATACGATTTTCGAAAAATCCTTTCTTAATCCGCGTCTCCCTAATATTGTTGAAGTACCCTCCAAATTTTTGACTCGTCGTCAGCAGTTTGGTCTGGGCGCGGATCAATGAGTCAGTCAGCTACGCAACTCTTTATATGTAGATAGTAATATTTACGAAATTGCGATCAAGGATAGACATGTGATATGTGTGATATTTAAATTATACCAAAGCCTTTCAACAATGGGTACTTAGTTTTTCATTTTCTTGAAATTACATACATACATATTTGTTTGAAATTTGTAATTTTTGTAGGAATCGGAAACTTTTACATGTATCTCTGTGTTGGCATACTCCTCAAAAATTATTTTTTTTCGGTCTAATCGCTTATGAAAGATTAATTAAAACAATTTACAAATATAGATCATGAATGTATTAACTTTGTTGCAAAACACAGCCGCAATTAATTTAAGATGTCAAATGGGTTTGACACAGATCCAATGACATGCTAATGACACCTCGACGTTGTAATCGCTTAGCAGAAGTAGAATGAATGACAATAAACGCAGCGACTTGTCAGAGAACCACTGAGAGAACCACGTACATTCTGTGTGACAACCACCGACCAAGTGGTCGGACGATATAGACGCACCTCGTACGCTCGTCAGTATATTTAATCAATATATTGATTGCAGCTTGTAAACAAATACATACATACCTTTGCCACTATGTAGGCCTTCGTGATTGCCACAATAGCCCATTGAATTGCGAGTAATCTATTATTACCAAACTGCTGTTTTGTTTTGCTTTTAATGAGAATGAGACTTCTCTCTGTCTCGCTCGCTCTCTCTCTTTACCATTCACAGTCTATCTTGTCGACGACACATTTTTACCCCTCCTACAATAGGTTGTTGTCATCGTTGTTAGGGTATTATTAGCCCACCCTCAAACCCTTAATTTTAAGTTCTTGTTAATGCATGCGGGGGCCTCTCACTACTCATACATATATTAGATTGCATCGTGTTAAAACAAGTAAGGAAAGGCTAAAGTCGGGCAGGGCCGACTATATGATACACTCCACTTTCTATTCGAATATAATTCAACTCGGTAAAAAAGTGAAGACGGGAAGAACTTTTGTATGTTTCCTAATCATAGGCTAATATTACCCGGTCCAATTTGTCAAATCGGAAATATTTATATCGGTGCTATATCCAAACATGGAATATAGTGACTGACTTTCACAATAAATTCATCCAGTTCAAACATAACGTGTTAAGCTCATTTTGTGAAAATTCGTGCTTTCTGGTGCGGAAAAAGTTTATCCGAAAATTGTATGGGAAATTTTTGGGGCGAAATTTGTATGGGAGCTATATGTAAATCTGAACCGATGACCCATTTTCACCATGACTGTTTCCAGTTGAAATATGAGATATTTTCAAAAGATTTGAAGAAGATCTGTTAAAATATGTGGTTTATAGAGTGGAAAAAGTGAAATCGGGAGCGAAATTTGTATGGGGGCTATATCTAAATCTGAACCGATCTGACCCATTTGTGTCATGGCTGTTTATAGAACAAATATAAGATATTTCGCGTAATTTGATGAGTATCTGGTAAAATATGTGGCTTCTAGAGCAGAAAAAGTCAAATCGAGAGCGAAATTTTAATGGGAGCTATATATATATATCTGAACCGATCTGACCTATTTTCACCATAGGTGTTTAAATTTATTTAATTTAGTTTAAATATAAGATGTTTTTCCAAATCTGAAGACAATCTGATACAATATGTGGTTTCTAAATCGGTCAAATCGGGAGCGAAATTTGTATGGGGGCTATATCTAAATCTGAACCGATTTAATCCATTTTCAACACAGGTGTTTCTGGTTGAAATATAAGATGTTTTGCCAATTTTAAAGAAAATCTGTTGTAATATGTGGTATCTAGAGTGAAAAGAGTCAAATCGGGAGTGAAATTCGTATGGGGGCTATATCTAATTCTGAACCGATTTTCTTCAAATTAAATAGCGTTCGTCGTTGTACCGAAAAACTTCCTTGTGCTAAGTTTCATTTGGTTCTGTCTACAATTGCGACCTGTATCTAAAGCGGCAAAAGTCAAATAGGGAGCGACATTTGTATGGGGGCTATATCTAAATCTGAACCGATCTTACCCACTTTCTGCATAGGTGTTTCTAGTTGGATTATAAGATGTTGTGGCAAATTTAAAGAAAATCGGGTACAATATATGTTTCTACAGCGGAAAATGTAAAATCGGGACCGAAATTTGTATGGGAGCTATATATAAATCTGAACCGATCTAACATATTTATAGCACAGGTGTTTCTAGTTGAAATATAAGATGTTTTGCCAATTTTGAAGAAAATCTGTTGTAATATGTGGTATCTAGAGTGAAAGGAGTCAAATGGGGAGTGAAATTCGTATGGGGGCTATATCTAAATCTGAACCGATTTTCTTCAAATTAAATAGCGTTCGTTGTTGTATCGAAAAACTTCGTTGTGCAAAGTTTCATTTGGTTCTGTCTATAACTGCGACCTGTATCGTGATTACAATAATAGATGGACAGACGGATAGACAGATGGACAGACGGACATTGCTAAATAGACTCAAAAAGTGATTCTAAGTCGATCGGTATAATTAACAATGGGTCTATCTCGTTTCCTTTTGGGTGTTACAAACAAATGCACAAAGACATAATACTCTCGTGGAGTGTATAAACATCGAACGGAACCTCCACAGTGGAGGGTCTCCTGTTGCCGACACAGCATATAAATTGAAAAAAAAATTGCAAAGAAATCTTTTGCATTTTTGTCCATATCCTTTTAGAAAAATTAGCTTTATAATAAGACAATACGACAATTTAAAAAAAAAATCGTTACACTTGAACCGGCTATTTTACGTCTGAAACTATAGGCGAAATGGAGTTTATTGGCGTTTTTAGTTGTTCATTTCCTCATCCTGTTGCCCCATAACATGACTAGAAAATTCCAAAAGATATATATTTTTTACAAAAAATATTTTAAATTCTTAGTCGCAGTTTGTGAACAACTACTTTCAAATTCGACCCAATCTAAGCTATATGTGTATAAATATGAACGCATGCATGAGCCTCCTCCTCCTACTCGCCTTCATTATGCATACTAAAAATAATAAAGAATTTTATTATTTTGTTTTCTTTCTTTTTCGATTTTTGTTCTTCGTCTATGCAGGCTTTTTTTTACGTCGTTTTCATTTTTGCGATTCGCATCGAAATATTCGTTCGTTCGAGTGCATGCAAAAGATATTGCCTTTGATAGGCGACGTGAGTACTTTGGTGCTCTTTTCACATTCCTTTATGTTTTTGATTTTTATTATTTGTTTTTTTGTTCTTTCTGTGTTTCATGTTATTTATTATTTGTTTTTTATTTTTCGTGCCCCGTCAAGTAGGCCATAAAGTGTTCAGTGCCTTTTTTGTGGCACTGTGGCACCTTGGATCGCGTGTCTCTGGGGTAAACCGCACAGTGTTTTAGTGTGTCTATCCATTCGTGTAGCAGCTGTTTTCGACATATTTAGAATTGTTAACGGAAAGGATGAAAGGGAATGAGAAACACAAGGAGGTTTATCTGTTGTTGGCAAACCGTGCACAAAGGATTATTAACTTAACCCAAAAAATCTAATATTTATATTTATTTACAGTCCACAAACATGTTGTTAGGAAGCGAATAATAAACAACGATTATTCCTTTTTTTAAATTTTGGATTTTGTTAGAGAAAATTTTCAAAAAAGTAATACTTAGGCATTTATAACTTTGTATTTCCGCATTGTATGCATTTTCTTCCACGTCCAATTAAATATCGATTACATGTTCATGTTTACGAATTGTTTATTTAACATATACATAAAATTCACTAAATTTATGAAATAAAGGAAAATTCTTTCAGTGCACGTCCAAACTGATGCACAACTTTTCTGCAGTTTTAATATAAATTCATATAAAGGGTGATTTTTTAAGAGCTTGATAACTTTTTTTTTAAAAAAAACGCATACAATTTGCAAAATCTCATCGGTTCTTTATTTGAAACGTTAGATTGGTCCATGACATTTACTTTTTGAAGATAATTTAATTTAAATGTTGACCGCGGCTGCGCCTCAAGTGGTCCATCCGCTTAGTCCAATTTTGGCATTTCCACGTTTTTGAGTAACAGAGGCCCAATTGCTGCGAACGGCGACGAATCGATAATTGATGGTCATCATTAACATTGGCCGATACAGCTGCGATATTTTCTTCAGTTCGTACTCTACGTAAGCGTCTTGGTGGTTTAATGTCCAACAATGTAAATTTGGTGCGAAATTTAGTCACAATAGCCCGAATAGCCGCTTCAGTGGGTCGATTAAACTGACCATAAAATGGAAGCGTGCGATGAACTTTCTTAACAGAGCACGCATTTTGATAATAAAATTCAATGATTTGCAAGCGTTGCTCGTTAGTAAGTCTATTCATGATGAAATGTCAAAGCATACTGAGCATCTTTCTCTTTGACACCATGTCTGAAATCCCACGTGATCTGTCAAATACTAATGCATGAAAATCCTAACCTCAAAAAAATCACTCTTTATATTGTTTATGCATTCATATATAGGGACCGCCAAATAACTTTTTTTTGAAAATGCTATAAAAAAACTACTGAATATTTTCTCAAATTTCTTTTTTTATTTGAAAGTACCATCCTTCCGGTTAATAATGGAAAATAATTTCATTCAAATGGTTGCTGAGGGCAACCCACAAATAATAGTCCAACGGTTGAATAGTTGAAAAAAAAACGTTAGATGGCGGACCCTATATTAGTTACAATCAATATAGGTCTACTGAAAATAGATAGAAGAAAATAGAGCAAATTTGTAATTGAAGTCCTTTCTTCCAAAAAATAAACGACTATGTTTGTGCTATTTCTAACTAACTAACTAACTTCATGCAGAAACAGTGAATTAGGAGAAATCGAAAACAATTGAAATAAAATAAAACCTTTTAAAAGTAGAGAAAAAATATTTTTTAATTGCTTTTGGTTCCTTGATAAATCCGATTAATTGTTTGTAGTATATTGATACAACTATTTGTAAAATCCTTTTTACATTTTTTTTATTGACGAACAGTGGGGCCTTTTGACTTTTTTTCTTTGCAAAAATCATAACTTCTGAAATAGGGAACATAATTACAAAAGTAAAAATTTGTTGTAACGAAGACATCATAGACTTTAAAATGAGACCACGAATTTGATCCTATACCTACTGGGAGCTTTAAAATCACACGTTGAATATGGATTTTCTTTCTTTTCAAAATCATTATATTTCGTGTTATATTACATTTACTTTTTTGTTGCCAAACTAATCATTTTCAATTATTTTTTATCTTACATAACATAGATATACATATTTAGTAATATAATTATAGTTAACTAACTGAAACCCGCCCGCTTTTCCGGACAAAAACAAGTAATTTCCTTACTATGATACACTCCACTTTCTATCGGAATACAATTCAATTCAGTAAAAAAGTGAAGACGGCAAAATTTTTTGTATGTTTCCTAATCACAAGTTAATATAACCAGGTCCAATTTGTCAAATCGAGAATAATATTTGTTTTGGGTCTATATCCAAACATGGAATGAAGTGACTAACTTTCACAGTAAGTTCTTCCAATTGAAGTAAATCGTGTTAGGCTTAATTTTAAGAAATTCTCGGAAAATTCGCGGTTTCTGGGGAACGAAATTTGTATGAGAGCTATATGTAAATCTGAAACGATGTGACCCATTTTCACCGTGTGTGTTTCTAGTTGAAATATAAGATATTTTGCAAGACTTGAAGAAAATCTGTTAAATTATGTGGATTCTAGAGCGGAAAAATTCAAATTGGGATTGGAAGCTATATATAAATTTGAACCGATCTACCACATTTTTACCACATGTGTTTCCAGTTGAAATATAAGGTTTTTTGCGAATTTAGAGCAAAATCTGTTAAAATATGTGGATTCTAGAGCGGAAAAATTCAGATTGGGAGCGAAATTTGTATGGGAGCTATATATAAATCTGAACCGATCTAACACATTTTTACCATAGATGTTTCCAGTTAAAATATAATGTGTTTTTCGAATTTTGAAGAAAATCGCTTAAAATATGTGGATTCTAGAGCGGAAAAATTCAAATTGGGAACGGAATTTGAATGGGAGCTATATATAAATCTGAACCGATCTAACACATTTTTACCACAGGTGTTTCCAGTTGAAATATAAGATGTTTTGCGAATTTAGAGGGAAATCTGTTAAAATATTTGGTATCTAGAGTGAAAAGGGTCAAATCGGGAGTGAAATTCGTATGGGGGCTATATCTATATCTGAACCTATTTTCTTCAAATTAAATAGCGTTCGTCCTTGTCCCGAAAACTTCGTTGTGCAAAGTTTCGTTTGGTGCTGGCTACAATTGCGACCTGTATAGTGATTACAACAATAGATGGACAGACGGACATTGCTAAATCGACTCAGGAAGTGATTCTAAGCCGATCGGTATAATTAACAATGGGTCTATCTCCCTTCCTTTTGGGTGTTACAAAAAAATGCACAAAGACATAATACTCTCGTGGAGTGTATAAAAATAACTTTTTTTGTGGTATGAGATAAAAATAGAATATTTTTCGAATTTCATCTAGTTTGTCAGAAAATGTCAAATCTTAAATAATATATATTTCTTATTTTTAATTTTTTATGAACAAAAAATATACATTCGATTTTTGTAAGATATTTTTTTTAATAGTCAATAGTGTCAGTAAGACGCTCCGCTCCATAAGTTTCAAGATGGTGTACCTTGTACTTACTCTAAACCAATTGTAAACGTGTTTGTTGTCAAAGATATAAATATAATAGAAATGGCATGGACAGTGATAATACCGAAATATTTTGGGACTATGAAGCGAATGATTGTATACTTTGAAAAAATTTTAAATTAAAAATTTATTTTGAAATTTTATCGCAAAAGGGTCAACGAAAATTATAATTTTTAATAAGAAATTTAAATTATCCATTAAAAAATAAATTTCGTTTACGAGTTTAGGTCACTAAAATAAATAAGAAAATATTATTCACAGCCCTGCGGCAAAATGGTCGAAACTTCGAAGAAAATTTAAAAAGTCTGACTTTAATCTTAGTGTACTGGGAATATTCGAAATATTAAACAGTACTACTCTTATACGCAAACAGAATTGGTTGTTTGATAGTGATTTAATTTAAAAACAAAAATGCGAAACAGTATAATTGGAAAACAAATTGCATAGCATTTATAGTCTATGTGCGGACAGTAAAATGTAATGAATCAACGATCAAATTACATCTAAATAATTATGCAAATAGCCCTATTTACTTTGTCAATAGTTAGGATTACTAATTAACCTTGAAGATGATAGCCTGCCGAGGCAGGGGACAAATCAAAGCAATGCAAATGATATCGCAACTAATCTGAGAGAAAATCGTGCAATTAAAAACGCTTTAATGAATCGGAATTAGTGTATTCCAGAGACAAAATGGCAGCACACACACCAACAGCCATAAAGCAGTGGCAATAAATGCCACGGCCCACACACAAAAGCAATCAACCATCCTACTACCACCTACGCAGACACCCACTCACGCACACACACAAACACACAGGATAAATAGTACGTTGTAATGGCAACAAATGGCGCCAAATCAAACATTAAAATAACAACGAAACTCAAACGCCCACACACACACACGTAAACTTTCAGTGCTGGATGTATACGGATGTGCTTGGGAAAGACGTACACATCAAATGATAGCAAAGGAAGGTGTAAGGATAACCGCTCACACACATACATACGCGCAGTCACAATCACAAGAAAGTAAATAAAACAATTCACTCTTGCACACCAGTCCACCCTACCAAACACAAGAACCCTCTGACTGATGATGAAAAAGGTAATTCAAAACTATGCAAACATTTTTGATAGCCAAGAGGCCCATGAATTTTTAATGTAGACACAGAAGAAACTTTCCCAAGAACTTTTCTGGCGACAGCATGTACATTAGGGTAACACACTTTTCAAAATTTGCAAACAGCTTTATAGGATCGAATAAGCAATGGAAAATCCGCGCTTGTAAATAAATTTGCATTTTGTTTACTATTTGGGTTGGGCCATGTACATTTTAAATTCGAAACGTAATCGGCGTTTGACTTTGAAAGATAGACTAACATTCGTTTTTATTTTCAGGTTTATGTTTGACATTTGCAAAATGCGAAATATTATTGGGAAATATTAAAAACTTACTTCTAAAGTAGTGAGTCTATAACGCCAACTGTAAGAAATTTATATGGAAAATTTTCGTGCTTTCAGATGAAGCTCATTTTCATTTTGCTGGCTACGCCAATAAGCAAAATTGCCGCATATGAGGTTCAGAGAACCCACACGACTATTGAGAAGCCAATGCATCCACAACAAGTCACTGTTGGGTGTGGATTTTGAGTTGTACTAAAAATAGATTGGATCAGGTACTGTCGAACCAGTCGTGGTAGTCATATGAATGATATTGTGTTCCATTCCATTATTATGAATGATATTGTGTTCCATTACCCTAATGTACATGTATGTATGTATGTATGTATATCTGCATGTGGCTATGTGAGTTTGCCTGTGATGATCGTGATTGTGATGATGTTTTGTGGCCGTGTCATGAGTGGGACGTATGAGTGATTTAAACTGCAAACAATATATAAACATAAATGTTTGCTCTGTACACAAGCTATAAAGTTACATATCATATTAGTAGGTCGTATCGAAAACAGAAAAATATTTGCAATTTTTATACCCTCACTATACACAGTAGGAGGATATATATTATTTGGGACAGAAAAAAGTGTATCGCATTGAAGAAGTGACTGAAGACCCTGAGTATATATAAAGGGTGATTTTTCTAAAAGCTATAGGAAAGTTTTTCAAAAAAACACATAAAATTCAGTAAAATGCATGAAATCTTTAGTTGAATCAATAGTACGGTCCATATAATTTAATGTTTGAAGATTATTTCATGCAAATGTTGACCTTGAGTGCGCCTCAAATGGTCCATCCGCTTAGTCTAATTTTGGCATTTCCACGTTTTTGAGTAACAGAGGCCCAATTGCTGCGAACGGCGACGAATCGATAATTGATGGTCATCATTAACACTGGCCGATACAGCTGCGATATTTTCTTCAGTTCGCACTCTACGTAAGCGTGTTGGTGGTTTAATGTCCAACAATGTAAATTTGGTGGGAAATTTAGTCACAATAGCTCGAATAGCCGCTTCAGTGGGTCGATTAAACTGACCATAAAATGGAAGCGCGCGATGAACTTTCTTAACAGAGCAATCATTTTGATAATAAAATTCAATAATTTGCAAGCGTTGTTCGTTTGTAAGACGATTCATGGTTAAACTATAGACCAAACTGAAGATGTTTGACAGTGAAACAAAACATGAAACGTGCGTCAGCTGTTTAAACCAGTGTTGCCAAAAAGATAATAGCTAAAAAATCACCCTTTATATATATTTTTTACTCTTATAAGGAGCATAGGGCCCCAGCAAAAAGAGAGCACCCAAAGAAGTGAAAAAGATGAAGTGAAAGAAGTAGTGAAAATTGGGATCTTCACCAATGAATTTAACATGGAGTCGCCATAGGAGGGATGTCCTTTATTTTGAAAGACTTAAAAGTTATTATAAAGTGTTGCAAAGGAACCACATTTTCACTTGTTTCCATTTCTGTGTTAAAAAATTCGCCGCTACCGGGGGTAGAACAGCGGACCTTCTGGTTGCTACTACGGTACTCTAACCATCTGATAGTTGATATGATGAATAACTAAAACAAATCATTTAGTTAGGTAGAACTGACAATAGAAAACTAAACAAAATATTTATTTAATATGAACTAATATATAACGCAAATAAATATAATAAATACTAATTAAATTTAGTATTAAATAAATTGACACTACTTAATTTTATTATATTATGTTGTACTAATAATTAATAAAAACATGAAATATTTGAAGTACATTAAAAAAGCAATAAATTTGTATTTTTTAAGCAAACATTTTTAAATTGTTAAATTTATACAAAATTAAACATTATTTATTTATAAAAGTAATAAAAAAATATAAAAAAAATTTTTCCAGATTCGAACCCGAACACCTTCTGCGTGCAAAGCGGACACCTTACCTTTGTGACCTCATACTAAAAATTCGTTCCCATTTACATGTGAAAATGCTTCGGGATGTTAATACATTATTATATATATTAACATCCGCAAAAGCGGGAAAAATGCACATTTGGCTTTTGAGATGCGATAAAAAACTGCTTCCTACGGAAGTACTTCCAATTTTTGTTGTGCCTCGTAATCAATGAAACATTGTATTGTAACAATATAGATTTTTTTATAATTATACACAATAAAATACGATACGAATTATCAAACTTTTATTTTTTGGCCCAGGCGAATGGTCTATCGCCGGAAATGCTCACATTACATTACAGATCACATTTTTATTGTTGCATTGCGTAGTTATACTTCCTGCCGTATGATTAATATGAATTTTATATAAGTTGACGAATATTAACCATACGCACCGTTGTTAGCATTTGTATGTCAGAAAAGCTACTAATGGCTCTAATCCTGCTGTTAGGTTAATGAAATGCATTACATTTCTTAAACCATTTGTGATTTCCGAATGCCTCAAATTTTCTCCACATAAAGAGTGATTTTTTTGAGGTTAGGATTTTTATGCATTAGTATTTGACAGATCACGTGGGATTTCAGACATGGTGTCAAAGAGAAAGATGCTCAGTATGCTTTGACATTTCATCATGAATCGTCTTACAAACGAACAACGCTTGCAAATTATTGAATTTTATTATCAAAATGCGTGCTCTGTTAAGAAAGTTCATTGCGCGCTTCCATTTTATGGTCAGTTTAATCGACCCAAAATGCGTGCTCTGTTAAGAAAGTTCATTGCGCGCTTCCATTTTATGGTCAGTTTAATAGACCCACTGAAGCGGCTATTCGGGCTATTGTGACTAAATTTCGAACCAAATTTACATTGTTGGACATTAAACCACCAACACGCTTACGTAGAGTGCGAACTGAAGAAAATATCGCAGCTGTATCGGCCAGTGTTAATGATGACCACCAATTTTCGATTCGTCGCCGTTCGCACCAATTGGGTCTCTGTTACTCAAAAACGTGGAAATGCCAAAATTGGACTAAGCGGATGGACCACCTAAGACGCAGCCGCGGTCAACATTTAAATGAAATTATCTTCAAAAAGTAAATGTCATGGACCAATCTAACGTTTCAAATAAAGAACCGATGAGATTTTGCAAATTTTATGCGTTTTTTTTAAAAAAAAGTTATCAAGCTCTTAAAAAATCACCCTATAGTATCTCCACAAGCACTTGGAAAACAATCCCAGAATCGTATGCCTTCTACAAAATATTTCATATTTTATATCAATGCGGAACAAAGTGAAATATACGTCGCCACCATCCTAACAGAGTTTGAAAAACTATGTTTTTCATAAAGGCAAGATAATTAATTCTCTTATAGCTGACATATGCTGGACATTGCTTAATAACGCTACACAATTACCAAGAGCTCAAATAAAAATTTAATAAATAATTTCTTGTTTTAAATAGCCAAATTGTTAGTGATATTTTATTGGTATATATTATATAAAGAGTGATTTTTTTGAGGTTAGGATTTTCATGCATTAGTATTTGACAGATCACGTGGGATTTCAGACATAGTGTCAAAGAGAAAGATGCTCAGTATGCTTTGACATTTCATCATGAATCGTCTTACAAACGAACAACGCTTGCAAATTATTGAATTTTATTATCAAAATGCGTGCTCTGTTAAGAAAGTTCATTGCGCGCTTCCATTTTATGGTCAGTTTAATCGACCCACTGAAGCGGCTATTCGGGCTATTGTGACTAAATTTCGCACCAAATTTACATTGTTGGACATTAAACCACCAACACGCTTACGTAGAGTGCGAACTGAAGAAAATATCGCAGCTGTATCGGCCAGTGTTAATGATGACCACCAATTTTCGATTCGTCGCCGTTCGCACCAATTGGGTCTCTGTTACTCAAAAACGTGGAAATGCCAAAATTGGACTAAGCGGATGGACCACCTAAGACGCAGCCGCGGTCAACATTTAAATGAAATTATCTTCAAAAAGTAAATGTCATGGACCAATCTAACGTTTCAAATAAAGAACCGATGAGATTTTGCAAATTTTATGCGTTTTTTTTAAAAAAAAAGTTATCAAGCTCTTAAAAAATCACCCTTTATATGCACAACTATCGTTTGTTCGTCGACTTATAGTGAATTTGACGTAGAATTTTTTTCCCATTTATATCAACCCTCTAAGATCTTTATAAGAACTTTATCATTTATTAATGGAACATTCATTCATTCATAGGACTACCACGACTGGCTCGGCACTACCTCACCCGAACGACACAATTTTTCAGTTCATCACAAAATCCACACCAAACAGTGATTCGCTGGGGATGCATTGGCTTCTTTATAGTCACGCGTGGGTTCTCTGCATCCCATATGTGGCAATTTTGCTTATTGGCATGAAAATTAGCTTCAGTATACGCGATCTGATGGAAGATGTTTCACTTCTTTCCAACGTAGATGTAAATGGGATAAATCAATTTCCAAGTGTGTGATGGTCGACCTCTTCGCTGACTGCCTTCCAGTCGATGCTTTGTTTTGCGATATCAGTCGGCTTTTTGCGCAATGTATGTATGGTTCAGGAACGGTTGTTGTTTCTGACCAAAGCTGAACATGTGATATTGTTCTAGGCCAATATATATGGATGATCTTCCTTAGGCGTTTATTTACAAACACTTGTATGGAAGACCCTAAGTATGTTTGGACCCAATCTGTTTCACAACATTTTAAGACGATTAAGCCATGTCGGTCCGTCCGTCTGTCTGGCTGGTATACACGATAACTCTCGAAAGGATTTAAGGAATCAATTCAAACTTTGTACATAGTAATATTTTTCCCAAACTTAGTTTAAGTTCGAAGATGGACGAAATTACCACGCCCCTTCTGGTACCTCCCACTCAAATAGCCCATATAACTTCTGTACTGGTGCATGAAATTCACTATGACTTGTTATTTGATCATGTTTTTACAATTGTTTTTATAAATGTGGAAGCTGGGATCATGTGACACGAACCTCCTAGCTCCTTCCACACAAATTATACTGGCCTACATAAAATTGTATTCCTGATAACTTCCGTATATATGTTATGTGAGAGTGAAGGTATATATAAGTCGGTTTAACCGACTGAAGCTTATTAACTTGTTCTAGGCGACTCTGTTCGCATATTTTAGGAAAAATTTCAAAAAAAAAGATTAAAGTTCATTTTTACTTTCACACACACCCACTTTTTAACAGAACACAAAATACGATGAGATAATGTGAAAGCTCATTATCAATGCAATGGGGAACATGCTTGGATGCTGTGGAGAATAATGGTTACAATTTGGCGAATCAGTTATTCAGTAGGCCAAAATTGAGTCCAAACTCCCTTGACTATTTTTTTGCAATAGTAGGTAGGTAAAAATATATTATTCATGTCAGAAATCATGTTTTTTTCGTGTACTTTTATGTTTTTTATAATTCCACCAATAACACATTCTACGACATGGTTATAGCTAAAGTGCTTTCAAGGGTCTATAAATTCTTGCAAATGCAACATAAAAACTACACGGGAATAACATGATGGTTAGTGACCTTTTCAGGAGCGCTTAGTTACGAAATATTTTACAAATCGTCATTAAACAATCCAAACTGTATTTCCATTTATAAAAACACAATAAAAATCTAAGAAAAAGTAGTTAAAACGACAATCGCAAATTCCTCCATCTTATTAATCTTAGCTTATTTTCAAGTACTGAGACCCTCCAATATTTCTAAGAATTGCTTTATCTATTACACATTTCCTTGCTACTAGAATGTATACGAAAAATATTTTTATTTTCGATTCGGCCTAATGTGCCAATTATATGTACTACATGCGTTCATCTGTATGAATGTGCCGACTTGCAAACAAATTTAAGTGAAGCTATGTTTGATATGTGCCCTTCTCAAAAATTGTTGTGAAACATCACTCGGGAATATTTTAAAAATGTTAAGCATAACATTTGAGAACCTCCATATTTAATTGGCAGGACTACAACGGTTTGATGTCAGTGTTAAGTGGTCCTCTGGGTGGTGTAAACAAATTATTAGATAGGATATATAAACAAATATTTTTAATGAAGCAATTTATGAGACGAAAAATTTGGCTAACAGAGACACACATTCGTTTTTCTCACACGAATTCGTATTCTGGAAATCGATTATGTATTTGCATTGCAGCCAATATTTTGTAAACTATTGTATTGTGAGTATTTAAATTATTTTTAAATTGTTATATTCACTCAATTATCAATAATATCAAAATGTATCCATTGATTTCCTTCGGAAATATCTCATTTCATTCATAACATATCTGACCAGAGGTGGAACACTTCTGCCGTTTTCGATTCAGATTTTTTTAGATTTTTGTCCAACGAACCGTTCTCGAGTTATATTAACATCCGCTTCCCATAAAAGTTATAGGGCCCTACAAATGTCCGCATGATTTACTTTACTTTCGTACTGTACTTTTTATTTCCCGTAAAACTGGAATTATTTTTTCAATTTCCCGGGTTGGATGGATTACCGGGAAATCATATTTTTTGCTATAAAAAAACCTTTTTCTTTCCGTATAAAACATTTGAACTTTAATAAAGAAAATTATTATATGTCACATAAAAAATGTAGAGAAATTCTCGTGGATCATTGGGAATACATACTAAAATATGAGATAACAACTCCTTTCCCTTTGCTCATAATTCATTTATTCACCCTACATCCTAAAGCTATTTCTCCTATACCACTTACGGGAATCACAATTGGTTGAATTTAGTTGGCCTCGAGTAAATTCGTTGGTTGTGCCGACATCCATTGCAAACTAACCTAACCTATGAAATAATAAAAACTTTTTTCAAGGATGATATTTATAGGCATATTTTTTAAATTAAGAGGTTTTTTGAATTATAATTTTATTGGAGAAAGTGATCGCGATTGAGAATGATATTAGGCACTTGAGCGATGTATTAGTAATTGTTAATAAATCTTAAATTATAAGTTCCCTTTCCTGTGGCTTCGAAAACCTAAATTTATATTTTGAGGCAGCGATATTCTAAATTTTTCAAAACATACCCAGCAAAAGAGAGCAACCAAAGAAGAAAGAAAAATGCTCATCTTGTGATTCGGAAGTAGTGATAATTTGGATCTACATCAATGAACGTTTATTTTGAATGACTTAAAAGTTATGTCTAAGTGTTGCAAAGGAACCACTTTTTCACTAGTTTCCATTTCGTTTTAAAAAATCCGCCGCTACCGGGAGTAGAACAGCGGACCTTCTGGTTGCCACTACGGCACTCTAACCATCTCAGCTATCCGCTGTTGTAATTGCTAAATAACTAAAGTAAATCATTTTTTTCGTTAGAACTGACAATAGGAAACTTAACAAAATAGTTATTTAGTATGAATTAATATATAACGCAAATTAATATTAAATTAGCATTAAATAAATTAACACTATTAACAATTCTACTGATATTATGTAGTATTAATAATGAAATATTTGAAATTCATTAATAAATCAATAAATTTTTATTTTTTTAAGAACAAAAATAAATTGTTAAAATTATAAAAAATTAAACATTGTTTATTTATAAATATAATTAAAAGACCTTCTGGGTGAAAAGCGGACACCTTACCTATGTGACCTCATACTAAAAATTCGTTCCCATTCACTTGTGAAAATGCTATTAGTAAAATGCTTCGGGATGTTAACATATTATTATATATATTAACTTCCGCAAAAGCGGGAAAAATGCACATTTGGATTTTGAGATGCGATTAAAAAGTGCTTCCTACGGAAGTACTTCCAATTATTTTTGCCTCGTAATCAATGAAACCATTGTATTGTAACAATATAGATTTTTTTATAATTATACACAATAAAATACGATACAAATTATCAAACTTTTATTTTTCGGTCCCGTCGAATGGTCAATCGCCGGAAATGCTCACATTACATTACAGATCACATTGTTATTGTTGCATTGCGTATTTATACATCCTGCCGTATGATTAACATCAATTTCATATAAGTTGACGAATATTAACCATACGCCCCGTTGTAAACATTTGTATCTCAGAAAAGCTACTAATGGCTCTAATCCTGCTGTTAGGTTAAAGAAATTCATTACATTTCTTAAACTATTTGTGATTTCCGAATGCCTCAAATTTTCACTGCACTTGGAAAACAATCCCAGAATCGTATGCCTTCTACAAAAGTGAAATATACGTCGCCACCATCCTAACAGACTTTGAAAAACTATGTTTTTTAGAAAGGCAAGATAATTAATTCTCTTATAGCTCACACATGCTGGACATTGGACATATATATATATATATATATATATATATATATATATATATATATGTCGACTTATAGTAAAATTTCACGTAGATTTTTTTCCATTTACATCAACCCTCTAAGATTCAGTTTTATGGGACAGTTGGGTAACAATTCGTAAAAGGTATGAATTTAACCCCAAAATTAAATATAAGCTTTGGCCTATTTCTGGCATTTACGTTTTAAGTTTTGGTGTATTTAGAGAATTGTAGTAGAATTTTATGCAAAATATTTTTATATAGAGTGGGGCCTTTAAATTTTTATATTAGAATCGGCTATAAAAGTACGGTTTTTTTCAAATTTCTGGTTTTATTGGAAACATTGAACTTTATCATTTAATAATGGAACACAATATCATTCGTATGACTATCACGACTGGCTCGGCAGTACCTCATTCGATCAACACAATTTTTCAGTTCAGCCCAAAATCCACACCACACAGTGATACGTTGTGGATGCATTGGCTTCTCTATTGTATTGAACCCACACGTGGTGGGTTCTCTGAATCCCATATGCGGCAATTTTGCTTATTGACATGAAAATGAGCTTCATGAAGGCTGAACTGAAGGCCGATCTCTTCTTAAAAATTTTCCACGTAAATTTCTTACATTTTGCGTTAAGGACTCACTACTTTGGAAGTATGTTTTTAATATTTCTCAGTTTTGTTCGAGCGTATAGCGTTCCCATTTTGCAATGTCAAACATAAACCTGAAAATAAAAATGATTTTTTTTTTAGTTTTTTCGTTTGTATTTTTTTGGTCTGTAATCAATATTTGATTTGAACTGGGATATTGTCCTGGCTCAAGACCATTTTGCATCTATATTTAATAGAATGCAAATTTATTTACAAATGGCATGGTGACATTTATTACTTGGCTGCAGACTACCACTATCATGATTTCCACCCTGTCTAAAGGTTTCATTCAGGTGGCTTCGCAGCGACTTTTCAACATCAAACCCGGCCTCTATAAGGAGATGATTCTCACAAACGAACGAGAATCACAACTCCCTTGCCGAATTTGCGTTTAAAAAATCGCACCAAGTAATAAAGCACACATGCCATCTTACAAGCATCTCATTGAGTTGCATATGTAAGTATGTGTATATGCAGGTATAGGAAGTATTTGCATTCTATTAAATATAGATGCAAAATGGTTTTGAGCCAGGACAATATCCCAGTTCAATAAAAATGAATGTTATTCTACCTTTCAAAGTCAAAGTAATCGGTAGTTCAAATTTAAAATGTGAAATGGCCCACCCTATATATCTTGACATTTGAATTTAATAATCGAATTTTAAATTAATATTAGTATTTGTGTTTAATAAAATCCAAAAGACAAATTAAATTCAAAAATTCATATTCAATCGCTTTTAACGACAATCGGTTATAACGAGTCGTTATAAGGGATTTCGACTGTATTTGATGCCAAACAAATTGTTATATCATTTTAACAGAATACAATTTTTCAAAAATTACTTTAAGTAGTTATTCACACCCTATGATATCAGTATAAGTGATAAATGAAAGAATAGAGTGTGTGCAAGAAATACTTCGATGCTTGCTTATATCTGTATTAGTTTAGCATTAAAAACCATTTCAAGTTTTCCTTATTAAAAAGTAAAATAGGGAACAGACTAAATAAATTAAGGGGGAAACTTTAAATGGTTAATGGTTAATGCTAAATTAATACAGACATGAAATATGAAATATTTTTGAAGAGATACTTTTTCCTTTAATTCAAAAAATAAAATTGTTGAAAATGGTAACCTGGAATGCACTAGGAGGTGCGTGATTCCATGGTCCAGCTTCAACAGTTATAAAACAATTGCAAAAACATGATCAAATGCAAGTCATAGTGGAATCCATTTAATTTTACCTAGGATAGAGTCAATTTTGTGGGAGTTACAAGAAGGGGCGTGGTTAAAGCGTAAATATTTTTTAGATTTCAAGTGATTATAAAAACATTGGTTAATGCTAAATTAATACAGACATGAATTATGTAATATTTTTTAAATGATTCTTTTTCCTTTAATTCAAAAAAAAAATTGTTGAAAAATGCTATCCTGGACAAGATGAGGAAATGAAAAACCAAAAACGACAATAAGCTCCATTTTACCAATATCTTCAGACGTATATTACCTGGTTGATAATTTTTAAAAAATTATCATACACAACTTGTTAAAAATCCCCAACAACAGAAATGCAATACCCAAATCTGGCAACCGAGATGACAGTTATAAGTTGCACACAATGTAAGCATACTTTACGGAAAACACTCTATATAGATCATACAAAGATCAGTTTTATGAAAACTCCCTAATGTATGCTACACAATTCGTAAAATAGTTAGAGCATCATTCAATACGAGTAAGAAGCACCTATTCTGTGTTGCATAATCGAATAATTCGCCAACAAATATTTGGAAATTTGTTGGACCGGTTTAATTAAACAATAGTTATTGTTTTGTTATTTTTTGTGGTCCACAATATAATTGAAACATTATAACTTTTATTAAGAGACTAAGTACTAAAAGAAATTTACGGCATACTCATTGATTGTTATCGAATTATTTATGAAAATTAATAATAAAGTTGAACAAGATCATCTACTACCAGTGGTGCTGGTTGAGCCACTTTGCTTGGCTATATAAACTCTATGATCCACGAGGAATAGTATCAAACAGTTCGCTTCTGTTAGTTAAACACAACAAATCCTATTCACAATGAAATTGTTCGCTATCTTGGGTGCTTTCGTCGCTGGCGTTATGGCCATCAGTGGTGTTGCTGGCCAGGGTCTTGGTGCCGGTATTGGTGCCAACATCGGTCCCCTCAGTGCTGGTATTGGTGCTGGTATCGGTGCTGATGGTAACAAAGCTGGACATGGACATGGACAAGGTGGTCTCGGTGCTGGTATTGGTGCCAATCTCGGTCCCCTCAGCGCTGGCATTGGTGCTGGTGTTGGTGGACGTTAAGATTTGCAAGCTGTTTCTGATTTAACTTAAATCGTTTGGAATCAAATAAAAACTTGAAAAAATTAAACCAACATTGTATTTAACTTAATTTAAAGTCAAGAGAGGTGGTCTACATTTATATGTTTGATGACAATTTGCACTTTTTTGTAGAATTTACGTGCCTTTGGTTAGGTTGCGATAGTTCAAAGAGGAAAAAGCCGAGAAGCAGAGGGGTTGTGGTTTATTACGTATATATAATTATTTTCTTTAAAAAATATCTACCGCCCAGAAACCAAATCAAGCAACTCTCAAAAATTCGCCCAATAATATTTCAATTTTAAAACACCGAAAAAGGTAGAAATAATGACCCTTTCATCGAAATGTTTTTTTTTGTTTTCATTTTTCGAACTGTGGTTGTCCTAAAGAGAGTTTATCCAATCCAGGGGAACGCCTTCGTGAAACTTATGGAAAGTCTTAATGACTCTATTTGCTATTGTTAAAATTCAATTGACAAATGTTTATAAAAAATAAATAGAAAAATATATTTTTACTTATGACTCCATCAAGAAACTTATGGTCTGACACCATTAGTTATTAATAAAAATTTATTTAAAAAAATCGAAAAAAACTACACCTGCATATACACATAGCGATGAAATGCTTGTAAGGTGGCATGTGTGATTTATTACTTGGTGTGATTTTTTAAAAACGGAGTTGTGCTTCTCGTTCGTTTGTGAGAATCATTTATATGGGTATGTGGTTGAAAAGTCGCTGAGGAAACCTTTGACAGGTTAAAAATCATGATAGTCTGCAGCCAAGTAATAAATTGTAAATAAATTTGCATTCTAATAAATATAGATGGAAAATGGTCTTGAGCCAGGACAATATCCCAGTCCTCAATATATATTAGGGCGGGTTGATTGATGAAAAAAAATAAAACCCGTATAGCAAAAACGTAATCTATATTAAATTCTAAGAAAATTCTGCGAAGAAACCATGGATCTAAAATCAAACCCGAATCCGCGCCTCTCGACTTGAAGATTTTTACTTGGGTGAATATTTTTCTTTAATGAAAAAAAATTGAGTGTAGAAAAAAATAAAATGCAAAAGAGCTACCTTACTTAACAATTTTATTCAGAAAATAGGATTTCTTTTCGGAAAAAGCTATTTTTTCTAACATTTATTTTTTTGGCAAAGGCGGGCATATAAATCAAGTCGAGAGGAGCGGATTAGGACTTTATTTTAGATATATGGTTTCTTCGGAGAATTTTATGTAGTTAACGTTTTTGCTATACGATTTCAAAAATAAAAATCAACCCGCCCTAATATATACATATATAAAGGGTGATTTTTTAAAAGGTATAGGAAAGTTTTCCAAAAAAAAAAAAAAAACACATAAAATTCAGAAAAATGCATGAAATCTTTATTTGAATCGATAGTACGGTCCATATAATTTAATATTTGAAGATTATTTCATGCAAATGTTGACCTTGACTGCGCCTCAAATGGTCCATCCGCTTAGTCCAATTTTGGCATTTCCACGTTTTTGAGTAACAGAGGCCCAATTGCTGCGAACGGCGACGAATCGATAATTGATGGTCATCATTAACCCTGGCCGATACAGCTGCGATATTTTCTTGAGTTCGCACTCTACGTAAGCGTGTTGGTGGTTTAATGTCCAACAATGTAAATTTGGTGCGAAATTTAGTCACAATAGCCGCTTCAGTGGGTCGATTAAACTGACCATAAAATGGAAGCGCGCAATGAACTTTCTTAACAGAGCACGCATTTTGATAATAAAATTCAATACTTTGCAGTCGTTGTTCGTTTGTAAGACGATTCATGGTTAAATTATAGACCAAACTGAAGATGTTTGACAGTGAAACAAAAAACGAAACGTGCGTCCGCTGTTTAAACCAGTGTTGCCAAAGAGATAATAGATAAAAAAATAACCCTTTTTTAAAACTGATTTACAATCTACTTTAGTGTGTACGATTTCATATTTTTTCAAATCGTGGAATGCTGCTTTATGTTTGCCTTATTAAGAAGTAAAAACAAGTAAGTAAACTCAGTGAACATATATACGGAAGTTATAAGGAATAACACTTTACGTAGAGCAGGATAATTAGTGCGGTAGGTACTAGGAGGTGCGTGATTCCATGATCCAGCTTCCACAGTTATAAAACAATTCTAAAAACATGATCAAATGCAAGTCATAGTGGAATCCATGTACCGGTATAGGAGTTGTAAAGCATTTAATTTTACCTAGGATAGAGTCAATTGTGTGGGAGTTACAAGAAGGGGCGTGGTTAAAGCGTAAATATTTTTTAGGTTTCAAGTGATTATAAAAACATTTTTAAATATCAAATTGCAAATGATTTTAACTACCCGTTTGGATGTTATGTCGGTTTTATTTCAACAAGAGCTTATGCCACTTTGTGTGGTAGGTACCAGAAGGGGTATAGCAATTTTGCCCATATTCCACGTGAATGTCACCACTATAAAAGCATTGCAAAATATCAAATTTCACAGTATTCTGATCATCTTCATAGAAGTTATACCTGCTTTAATTATACTCTCCACCTAAGGATGGGGGTATATTCACTTTTTCATTCCGTTCAAGGTTCAAAATTTCTCTAAATGTGTCTTATGGTTGCAGGTCGGTTGGTATTGAAAGTGGGCGAAATCTACCCAGAGGGAAACATTTTTCCCTAATGAGGACTGAAATTACCCCTAAAAATGGTACCTTTGATACAACAACAGCTACAAACATGAAATTTGGCATGTACATCCCTCTACTAGCGTAGATACGTAAAATAGAGGGATTTTAAAAATTCGTACTATTAAGGAAAACAATTGGAAAAGAGGGATAAAAATGGTACCAACCAAACCGCTGAAGTTGAAATCGTGAAACTCGGTATTGGCATTCATCTGAATGTGTAGACGTGAAACATGAAGGATTTTTTGGAAGTTTGTCCTTTTTGGCGGGAAATAAGGGTTAAGGGGTTAAAAATTGTACCAACCGCTGAAGTCATGCATTCATCTGACTGTGTAGACGTGAAACATAGAAGAATTTTTCAAAATGTTTTAGGAAGAAAATGGGAGAAAGAGGATAAAAATGGTATCAACCACACGGCTGCAGTTAGAATAGGGAAATTCAATGTTTTCAGCGCATTAATTGGAAAAAGTCGGTACCAACCAATCTATTATAAAATTTCGTGTTTACACTGTGGCAGCGTAGACCCGCTTACCCGCTTCGTGCTTTCAGGGTCAAAAGAAATAAAACAGCTACCAAGCAAACGACTGTAGTTAGAGTAATGAAATTAGGTTCTTACATTCCACTGTGGACACGAAACTACTGGATCTTCAGTACTAGTACTTTTCTTATCAAAATGGTACAGACATTTGGTCTGTAGCTAAAATCAAGATATCCAGCTGGAGGCTTTGTAGTTTTAAATAGTAAACAAATATCGTAATGTTCATAACACTTTACACTTCTATGTAAAGTCGACAGCCTCTAATCTGCTGGCAATTCTGTGGAATGCAATCCGTGTTGGAGGGTAGGTCGAACTAAACATATTTTTACTTGTTTTATGTAGTTTTGTGTGGGAGGTAATGGAATGGTCGTGGCAAAACCCTTGATATTTAGTACACTTAAATTGATTGTAAAAAATTATCAAATACCAAAATATAGCTGATTCCGAAGATCCGTGTGAAAGTTATATGGGTTTTAATTTAACATTGGAATATGAGCTATTTGTGTGGGAGGTACCAGAAGGAAAAATATTACGTTTGAATTGATTCCCTGACTCCTTTCGAGAGTTATCGTGTACACAAGCCAGTCAGCCAGAAAGACGGACGAACATGGCTCAAACACCTTAAAAATTCGTGAAACAGATTTGGTCCAAACATACTTAGGGTCTTAAGTCACTCATTCAATGCGTTGCACTTTATTTCTGTCCCAAATTATATATACTCTCCTCCTCTGTATAGTGAGGGTATAATTAACAAAGAAAATATCTCTTCCATTTCAGATGAAATTAGCTTATGTTAATTTACTCATAACTTTTGCATAGCAAAAATTCTCTACCGGGGATGAAATTAATGGTTGAGTGTAAATTGGACCATAAGGCGCCGCCCAGAGAAAATGTAATCTAATAAGATATAATCTACGATCTTATCATATTATCTTCAAAAAACATACGATAAATATATCTAAAGTAATGCTAAAGCCTAACTTCTATGAGTGATTTCGCAAAAAGCGTTTAAACAAACACAAAATCTATAACAATGGTCGTTTAGGCCTCTCAAGTTTAAATAAATTTTAAGACAATATTGATTTAATTTTTTTAGGATTTATTTGAATGAATCAAAAACAGTTTGTAAACCTTAACGTCCACCAATACCAGCACCAATGCCAGCGCTGAGGGGACCGAGATTGGCACCAATACCAGCACCGAGACCACCTTGTCCGTGTCCATGTCCATGTCCAGCATTGTTGCCATCAGCACCGATTCCAGCGCCAATACCAGCACTGAGGGGTCCGAGGTTAGCACCAATACCGGCACCAAGACCCTGGCCAGCAACACCACTGATGGCCATAACGCCAGCAACGAAAGCACCCAAGATAGCGAACAATTTCATGGTGAATAGGATTGGTTGTGTTTTACTAACAGAAGTGAACTGTTTGATGATATTCCAGACATAGCACAGACTATATATAGTCGAAGAAAGCAGTCATACCGCTATCACTGGAATAAAAGCGCCACTCGCCACTAGTCTTGTTTTGGTGTAGGTTCAATTCCATAAATTATTTAAGCGCTACCAGTTTGTATTCCGGTAATTTCGTAAATTTATTTCAGTACTTATTATTATTTTCAAAACCATATTAACGATGCAATTAAAGATTTTGTTTATTCTAGTTCGTCGATCTGTTTAATTGGCCACAAAATATGAGTATTAATATCTTAATATGTCAGGTGTCACACTCAAGGTCCTTCTTAAAATAAATAGTCATATTCATAGAAAATTAAAATAATGATATGAAACTCGAACATATCATATTATAATTATGCGGTTCTGCAAAACTTCTTATGGACTCGGTGCACAGATAGGGTAATTATAAAATGCCAGGGTAGGAATCTCTTAATGCTGCAGCAGAATGTATACGAACTCACCTTTCCGAAACTTTCGAAAAACATTGAAAATTTTACGGACAATTAAAAGAGAATACAAAAAAACATGAAATTCACTTTTTGTACTTAAAATAATCTAAATTCTGAAAGAAATTTACGATTTACTGGTTGCGCTTGGATAAATTATTGAACAAAAATTAAGTCAAACTAGATTAATGGCGAGTGGCGCTCTTGTTTATGTTCTGCTGGACTGACTACTTTCTTCGGCTATATAAACTCTATGATCCGCTTGGAATACCATCAAACAGTTCACTTCTGTTAGTTAAACACAACCAATCCTATTCACCATGAAATTGTTCGCTATCTTGGGTGCTTTCGTAGCTGGCGTTATGGCCATCAGTGGTGTTGCTGGCCAGGGTCTTGGTGCCGGTATTGGTGCCAACCTCGGTCCCCTCAGTGCTGGTATTGGCGCTGGTATCGGTGGTGATGGTAACAATCATGCTGCTGGACATGGACAAGGTGGTCTCGGTGCTGGTATTGGTGCCAATCTCGGTCCCCTCAGCGCTGGCATTGGTGCTGGTATTGGTGGACGTTAAGGTTTAATACAACTTTTGCGAGACTGAATTAAATTCTATAAAAATCTTGAATAAAAGTTTTTATTTAAATTAAAGATTTGGTAAATGTTTCAAATTATTGGACTACAATAAGTCCCAAAGTTAGGCTTAGCACCATGGGCTATATATAGCCCAATGTTAGAAAAACATAATTTTGTGTCCGAGACCTAAAAAAATATTAGATATATATTATTGATATTTTTTAATTTTTGGCTAAAAGTCCAATTTTCTTGGAAGTTACCTTTAATAGTGGTAAACTCAGAAAAAAAGTATGACACGGATTAAGTAAATATGTACTAAAACGGAGGAAAATTGAACTTCGTATAGCGCTAAGGAAATAATTTATCCCGTCAAGTACAAACTTTTCCTTGAAAATAGGACATGTTTTGAACTTGATTCCAGTTCAACTTTTCCTCAAGGCAAGTAAATTTTACTCAAATTGAGGAAACTTTTTCTTCAAACCAAATAATTGTTTACTTAATGTTATGAAAATTTTTAAGAAATTTTACTCAAAACAAGTAAAGTTATACTCAAGTAAATATGTAGTCAAACCAAGTAAATGTATACTCAATGTGAGGAAATTTTTCAGAAAAATTTCCTTAAACTTAATAAGTCTGTACTCAACCTGATTAAAATTTTCCTTAAACCAAGTAAATTTGTATTCAGCCTGACTAAAGCTTTACTTGATAAATGAAATAAATTATTTCGCTTCAGAGTATGCAACGCTCATATCAAAAGTGGCAACATGGAATAGTTCTTAGGTGTTTCTTCATACAGAGATGAACTATTTCACCATGACTGCTGCGGCGGCTAGGTAGGCGCCTTCGCAGTGATTGTTTAGAATAATGTTTAAGGTACTTAAGCAGAAAGTCTTGGCAAACGAATGAGAATTGCTTCTTAGACTACTATTCATGGATTTTTCTAAACACACAAAAGTAATTTTTTATTAGTTCATTATTACTTGAATGTATGAAGAACTTGACGTAAATTTCATTTCATTATTTTTTTTTTTTCAAGGAATAAACATATTTTCAAGTAAAAACTTCCTAAATGGAATTTTTCCATACAAAAATTCTTCATTATATTCTTTCTTAAAAGATAGTAAATTTTCTCCCGCACAAGAATATACTTAATTGTAAGAAGTTTTTACTACATCCAACAAAAATGTTTTTAAGTGAATTTACTACCCTATTTTGAGTATATATACTATTTCTTATGGCTTGAAAATACTCATATTTACTTAATTTCCTTCTCGTAAGGAAATTTTAACTAAAGTGGAGTATAGTTGATAAACTAAATTGGAATATGGATTTTACTCAGAAATTCGGGAGCAAATTTTTGATTTTTGAAACGTTTTGCTGTGGTCTGGAATTCGATCCATCCGACGAAAGGAGTTAAGGCATTTATTTAAACTTTGCACATGGTAATTTTTCCCCAAACTTAGTTTAAGTTCGAAGATGGGTGAATTTGTCACGGCCCTTCTGGTACCTTCCACACAAATGGTATATTTTCCTATGTTAAATTAAACCGACATAACTTCCAAACGGATATTCAGAATCAGCTATGTTTGGATATTTCATAAAAATTGTATACTAAAGAAATTAATATGTTCCATGGATAATATTGAAGAACAGAACTTTACTTTACGGCGAATAAAGGAAGAAAAGTCAAAAATCAAATTGATTTTAGGTTGAGTGTGATTATCTCCCTTTTCATTACAAAAGCAGATGAGTAAGAAAACTTACTTAATCGAATAGCTGGAATTGGAATGTACTACGTTCAAAACACATAGAAAGTCAATCAAATTATTCACTAATCAAACAACACAGAAATTAATATAATTTCCGTTTTCATTACTTAAGTCAGCTTTTGATGAATGAATATTTCTTTTTTGTAACCTTTCTTGACTATTGTGCTAAGAAAATCCAAAGAAAACGTGCAATTTTACAAAATTCATTTCAAAAATTCCACATCTTTCAAATCCCGCCCATTTGTATATTGTCTAAGCAGGTTACAAATAAATTAACTCACACAACAATATAGGAATCGCGGTGTCGAATATACTCTAGAACTGGTTTTAATTTCATATGGGAAGGGTCACGCCCACTTTCCGCCCATCTTTGCACAATTATTTAAAAATTTTCAGCACTCTAGGCGTTAAAGAACTGACAAATATTCGAAAATAGGTTTTGACTTCGTATGGGAGGTACCACACCCACTTTCCCAATACCGCCCATTTTTGGCACAACTACGCAGGTTTATATTAGGTGCTCTCACACAAAATCTCAGTATTGTTGCTGTTATAGAACTGAATATATTCGATAATAGGTTTTAACTTCGTATGGGAGGAACCACGCCCACTTTCCTAATACCGCCCATTTTTGGTACAACTACGCAGGTTTATATTAGATGCTCTCACACAAAAGCTCAGTATTGTAGCTGTTATAGAACTGAATATATTCGATAATAGGTTTTGACTTCGTATGTGAGGTACCACGCCCAATTTTCCAATACCGGCAATTTGTGTACAATTGCGCATATTGATGCTAGATGCACTTACACAAAATTTCACTATTGTATCTGTCATAGAACTGAATATATTCGAAAATGGGTTATAACTTCGTATGCGGGGTGACACACCCACTTTTTCAATACCGCCCATTTTTGGCACAACTACGCACATTGATGCTAGATGCAGTTACACAAAATTTCAGCACTATAGGTGCCATAGAACTGGCAATATGCAATAATAGATTTTAACTTCGTTGGGAGGTGCCACGCCCACTTTCCCAATACCGCTCATTTTTTGGCACAACTGTGCAGACTAACAATTAGTGAACTTTCACAAATCTTCTAGCTGTAACAGTACTCAGTTTGTGTGGGAAGTGCCACACACTGAACATATATAAAATAATATATATTTTATTTTCAACCCCGGTTCAGCATGAACATTAGGGTTAGTCATTTTTTTATTTTTTTTTTTTCGAATATCAAAAATCTGTGGAAATGGCATGTAGGGCAGGCAAAAATAATAAGAATTGCGTTTTTACTTTTTCGAAATTGTTAAAAAACCTTCCGCAAAAAATGCATTTACTTTAGCTAAAAAAAACTTTTTTAGTTTACTTTTTTTTTAAATTTTTAAATTTGAGAAAATTTTTTTCTGCAATAGTTGTTCTTGGAAATAATTTTTTTAGTTGGTTTTAGTGCATCGATTTCAAATATGCAATTTGATCAAAAATCTGTCATTTAGTTTTTAAGCTACATCGATTTTAAAATTTGCAACTCGGTTTCAATTGAAGTAGTAGAAAATGCTACTGCATTTGAGTAATTTATTATAAATGTTATTATTTTAAGGCGTTACTTTAAATAAAATTTTAATCTTATTAACATTATTGCATAATATCTTCAAATTTTTAAAAAAAAAATATTATCAAATTTTAAAAATCACAAAAAAATTCAAATAAAAAAGTTGGTTTTGAGCTAAAGTAATTGCATTTTGTGCGGAACGTTTTTTCACAATTTCGAAAAAGTAAAAACGCAATTCTGCTTGTTTTTGCCTGCCCTATATGCTATTTCCACAGATTTTGAATCTAAAAAAAATGACTAACCCTAATGAACATACTGTGAAAATTCCAAGAAGATCGGTTCAGTAGTTTAGGCTGCTATAAAGAACAAACAAATAAACAAACACTCACACAAACAGGGATTAATTTTTATATATATACAGTGGTGGACAAAACATAAAATTGTCCGTCCGACCCGGTCAATCACTGCGGTGTAAAACAGCAATATTTGATTTCTTTAAAAAATAGCAATAATGCGAAATATTGAATTTTTGTGAACATTATATTTCTGGACAATGTCTGTGTTATATTCCACAAAAATAAGCAGTCACAATACGTTGTCTGAAAAAAGATCCGAATATGTCGTAAGTCATTTCAATACAAACTCTATTTTAAATTCAATAGAAAAATAACAAAATAAAATTAAATGTTCTTATAAATATCTTTACACAGGCTTAGTAAAGAGTGATTTTTTGAGGTTAGGATTTTCATGCATTAGTATTTGACAGATCACGTGGGATTTCAGACATGGTGTCAAAGAGAAAGATGCTCAGTATGCTTTGACATTTCATCATGAATCGTCTTACAAACGAACAACGCTTGCAAATTATTGAATTTTATTATCAAAATGCGTGCTCTGTTAAGAAAGTTCATTGCGCGCTTCCATTTTATGGTCAGTTTAATCGACCCACTGAAGCGGCTATTCGGGCTATTGTGACTAAATTTCGCACCAAATTTACATTGTTGGACATTAAACCACCAACACGCTTACGTAGAGTGCGAACTGAAGAAAATATCGCAGCTGTATCGGCCAGTGTTAATGATGACCACCAATTTTCGATTCGTCGCCGTTCGCAGCAATTGGACCTCTGTTACTCAAAAACGTGGAAATGCCAAAATTGGACTAAGCGGATGGACCACCTAAGACGCAGCCGCGGTCAACATTTAAATGAAATTATCTTCAAAAAGTAAATGTCATGGACCAATCTAACGTTTCAAATAAAGAACCGATGAGATTTTGCAAATTTTATGCGTTTTTTTTTTTAAAAAAGTTATCAAGCTCTTAAAAAATCACCCTTTATTTACTAAAATGAACAACGACAAATCAAAATAAATTTAAAAAATGACGTCATTTAAAATGAAATTGTGCAGTTGCATATGTTTTGTCCACTCCAATTTTTGCAATTATCAACAAAAATACCGATAATAAAGAAATGTTAACAGAATATGTGGATTTTGTTAATTTTGTTAATTATTTGAAATCTTAATGCTGTATAAATATTTATTTAAACAAAATTGTTTTCTTTGTGATTCAAATATACAAACTTACAAAGCCTTTTAAAGTAAGTCACACTTAGTTGCATATGTTTTATCCACCACTGTAGATATACGAATGTTCGTAATACTATAAAATCTGACAATGTTTTTATAGTCGTTATACGTTATATGGACGATATTGTCACATCCCTTCTGGTTCCCCCCACACAAATTGACATAGGCTATGGTTAGACTAAAACTGACGTATCTTCCATCCGTATAGTCGAAATCAGTTACAATTTTTGTTTATAAACATATTAAACATACAAAATATTTATGCTTTTGCCATGCCCCATCTAGTACCTCCCATACAATTGTCCCCATCCCATGTAGAATAAAATCCTTTATAACTTATAAACGGTTTCTGAAATCCAACTCTGACACGAACAGTTCGACCTTAAGTAATATAAGAGCTCTTAAAAATATTAGTTGTTACACTTCTTTCTGATATATTCTCCTGGCTCAAGACCATTTTGCATCTATAATGCAAATTTATTTACAAATGGCATGGTGACATTTATTACTTGGCTGCAGACTACCACGATCATGATTTCTACCATGTGAGAGGTTTCCTCAAATGGCTTTGCTGCGACATTTCAACAACATACCCGACCTCTTTAAGGAAATGTTTCTCACAAACGAGAAGCAGAAATCACTTGCCGAATATCCGTTTAAAAATCGCACCAAGTAATAAAGCACACATGCCCTATTACAAGCATATCATTGAGTTGCATATGTAAGTATGTGTATATTTGCAGGTATAGTTACCCAGCAATACATCTGCCGTGCTAATTTTTGAACTGGGATATTCCCCTGGCTCACGATAGTGGTAGTGTGCAGCGAGTAATAAATGCCACCATGCCATTTGTAAATAAATTTGCATTCTATAAAATATAGATTCAAAATGGTCTTGAGCCAGGATATTGAACTGGGATGTTGTCCCAGTTCAAATCAAACAAGTAAAAAAACGTCAGGCGGCTTAACCGACTTATAAAGAGTGATTTTTTTGAGGTTAGGATTTTCATGCATTAGTATTTGACAGATCACGTGGGATTTCAGGCATGGTGTCAAAGAGAAAGATGCTCAGTATGCTTTGACATTTCATCATGAATCGTCTTACAAACGAACAACGCTTGCAAATTATTGAATTTTATTATCAAAATGCGTGCTCTGTTAAGAAAGTTCATTGCGCGCTTCCATTTTATGGTCAGTTTAATCGACCCACTGAAGCGGCTATTCGGGCTATTGTGACTAAATTTCGCACCAAATTTACATTGTTGGACATTAAACCACCAACACGCTTACGTAGAGTGCGAACTGAAGAAAATATCGCAGCTGTATCGGCCAGTGTTAATGATGACCACCAATTTTCGATTCGTCGCCGTTGGCACCAATTGGGTCTCTGTTACTCAAAAACGTGGAAATGCCAAAATTGGACTAAGCGGATGGACCACCTAAGACGCAGCCGCGGTCAACATTTAAATGAAATTATCTTCAAAAAGTAAATGTCATGGACCAATCTAACGTTTCAAATAAAGAACCGATGAGATTTTGCAAATTTTATGCGTTTTTTTTTTAAAAAAAGTTATCAAGCTCTTAAAAAATCACCCTTTATATACCCGCACTCTCTGGAACATGTGTATGGAAGGACTTCAATTTTGCTTAGCGCCGGATTATGTTTGTGGGAAATACAAGAAGTTTGTGCCAATTGTACCACATTTGTCAATAATTGTATAAATATGATCAAATATGGCTTTCAGGCACCGTTAAAGGAATTATAAAGTATTGATTTCACCAAGGATAGAAACAATTGTGTGGGAGTTACAAGAAGGGGCGTGGCTAAAGCGTAAATATTTTTTAAGTTTAAAGTGATTATAAAACATTTTTAAATATGAAATTGAAAATGATTTTGATTACCAGTACGGATGTTATGTCAGTTTTATTGTAGCCAAAGTTTATGCCACTTTGTGTGGGAGGTACCAGAAGGGATATGGCAATATCGTCCTTATTCCATGTGAATGTAACCTCTATAAAAGTATTGCCAAATATCAAATTCAATAGTATTCCGATCATTCGTATAGAAGTTATAACAGCTTCAATTTTGCGTGTTTTGTGTGGGAGGTACTGGAAGGGGCGTGGCAAAAACCGTCATATTTTGTACACTTAAAGAGATTATAAAAACATTAGCAAATACCAAAAAAAACAAAGTTTGGAAAAAATATTGAAATTGATTCCCTGACTCCTTTCGAGAGTTATCGTGTACACCAGCCAGCCAGATGGACGGACGGTCATGGCTCCAAACATACTTGGCGTCTTAAGTGACTCCTTCAATGCGTTACACTTTTTTCTGTCCAAAATCATATATATAGAATGAGAGTATAAAAAGCTCTTAAAAATTGCAAACAAATTCACGGAATTTTGATTGATTCTGAGGGTATATATAACTACAACAATTTTAAACAATTACAAAAATATTTAATAAAAATAATTAAAATAGCTTACTTATAGCTGGCTTCAAAAATATTGTGAATGTTCACGACTAAAATTATTTTTTGTTTTTTAATACTTCAGTTTTATCACACTGAACATTCGAGAGCTAGCCTCTCTTTTACGATTTTAGTGCTATTTTAATACTTATTTTTTATAAAATCCACAACAAATTTCAAATTATTAGTCCGATTTGTGTTTAAAGAGATTTTTTGAATATTAACACAACAATTCAGTGAATTAGGTCATATACCCAGCAGGGAAAAGAAGGCGTACGCAAGGCCTTGTTAGGGAGGCACAAGACAGCTTGCTGCATTCTATACTCATTTAAAATTAACACAGGGTAAGATTGGAGAGCAAGGCCTTCCCTCTAGCTTCTATTTGCAGGCCTTCTGGAAGGGCTCTGACAAAAGGCCATCTAGAAGGCCTCCTAAAAAAGATCTTTTGGAAGGCCTGCAACCAAAGACTTTCCAGAAGGCCTGCAACCAAAGACTTTCCACAAGGCCTTCTAGAAGGTCCAAAAATAAGGAAAAAATATGACGAACAATGCACCAGCATTTCTTCAATATGTCTGGCTTTGTTTATTGACAGTATATTAATTTTCAATTTAAATCTTTCAACATTTTTATTTGCCTCGGCTGGAATTTGAACCCACGATCTTCGCATTGATAATTGGACGTGCTACCTTCTAAACCACTGAACTTTATTGTGTGTTTACGTCAAAAAGTTTATAGAAACACACGACCCTTCGACTAAGCGAACACCTACGCCGCTGCCTTCTTTTGGCAGGCCTTCTAGAATGTCTCGCGAAAAAAGGGAAGTAGGAATGAGCCAAAAAATTTAGCTATGCGTTTACAACAAAAAGTGTGTAGAAAATACCCATCGATAAATCGAACACCTTCCGCGCTGCCTTCTCTCGCAAGGCCTTCTAGCATGCTTATCCAGCATCTAATGGGAAGGCCTTCTAAAATGCCTTTTCGTAGAAGGCCTTCACGAATAGGTGTCGGGCGTGTAAGATTATCAATTTCTGAAGAAATCATGAAGGATATGATAACTATTTTGGTAAAAAAGTAAGAGAAGTTAAATATTTTTTTGTTCCATCCAATATAAGTATTGGATTTGTACACAGTACACAAGTTAGGAGTAGCCGATTAATATAGGGTCGTGGATGTTGGTGGGCCTTCTCGCGCAAGGCCTTCTAGCATACGAACCCGATGAAGGCAAGCAAGTGTGGCATGAGTTGTGGATCGTGTAGCATCTAAAGGGAAGGCCTTCTTAAATGCCTTTTCGTAGAAGGCCTTCTGGAATGGGCGTCGGACGTGTAATAACATCAAACTCAGAAAAACTTAAGAATGATATGATTAATATTTTGGTATAATAGTAAGAGGAGATAAATATTTTTTTGTTTCATTCACTTTAATTATTGGATTTGTACACAGTTCAAAAATAGGAGTAGCCGATAAATATAGGGTCGTGGATGTGAGTGGGCGTAAACGTCTAACTAATGAAGGTGTTTCCTACTTCCACTGTTTATAATTAATTCTACTCTTTGCAACACCGGGAATTTATCACATATATCTGTCTTCAAGAGCGTAAAGAAATTATATTGGGTATTTGTAAGGGGTCTATGGACATGGACAGATGACCAATCGGCTAAAATATGAAGACACACCGGAAGTGACATTTGTATAAGGCTATATCTATACTTGAACCAATTTTCAAAAGGCATACAGGAATGTGTTACGGATCCGAAGAGTATCCATTTTAGAAGGCCTTCTAAGGGGACGCCTTCCAACTTTTCCGGCTGGGTACATATATCAGTGTGCAATCCCTATCGAGTACCTCCCACTTATAGCCATAGGCAAAAATACAGCCTTTTTAACTTATATATGGATACATATAGATGGATTCGGTAAAGCTATAACTGTAGTCCGATAGACCTCCTGAGTTTAAATAAAAAGAAATTGTTCACGATTTGTATAGAGTTTATTCGATTCCAAAAGATTTCAGCATCTTAACAACAACTTCCAAACCTTAACGTCCTCCAACACCAGCACCAATGCCAGCGCTGAGGGGACCTAGATTGGCACCAATACCAGCACCTAGACCACCTTGTCCATGTCCAGCACCATGATTGTTACCATCAGCACCGATGCCAGCCCCAATACCAGCACTGAGGGGACCGAGGTTAGCACCAATACCGGCACCAAGACCTTGACCAGCAACACCACTGATGGCCATAACGCCAGCTACGAAAGCACCCAAGATAGCGAACAATTTCATGGTGGATAGGATTTGTTGTGTTTTACTAACAGAAGTGAACTGTTTGATGCTATTCCAGACATAGCACAGACTATATATAGTCGAAGAAAGCAGTCATGTTTTGGCGTAGGTTCAATTCCATAAATTATTTAAGTGCTACCGGTTTGTATTCCGGTAATTTCGTAAATTTATTTCAGTACTTATTATTATTTTCATATTAATTAATCCATATTAACGATGCAATTAAAGATTTTGTTTATTCTAGTTCGTCGATCTGTTTAATTGGCTACAAACTATGAGTATTAATATTTGAATATGTCAGGTGTCACACTCAAGGTCTTTCCTAAAATAAATAGTCATATTCATAAAAAATTAAAGTAATGATATGATACCAGAACAGATCACTCCATAATAATGGGGTTCTACAGAATCTCTTATGGAGTCGGAAGCTGAATAGGATAAAGAAAGAAATCCTAAAGAAATCCTTGTTCGAAATACGTTGATATAAGTCATAGAAAAGTCGTAAATGTAATGTTGCAGTACTCACCTTTCCGAAACTTGCGCCATTCTTACCGGCAATTAAAAGAGAATTCAAAACACCATGAAATACATTATTAGTACTTAAAAATAATCTAAATACTAAAAGAAATTAAAGATTGACTGTCTGCGCTTAGATAAATTATTGAACAAAAAAATTAAGTCAAACATGATTAATGACGAGTGACGCTCTTGTTTTTGCTCTGCTGGACTGACTGCTTTCTTCGGCTATATAACTGAATGATCCGCTTGGAATACCATCAAACAGTTCACTTCTGATAGTTAAACACAACAAATCCTTTTCACCATGAAATTGTTCGCTATCTTGGGTGCTTTCGTCGCTGGCGTTATGGCCATCAGTGGTGTTGCTGGCCAGGGTCTTGGTGCCAACCTCGGTCCTCTCAGTGCTGGTATTGGCGCTGGTATCGGTGCTGATGGTAACAATGCTGGACATGGACATGGACAAGGTGGTCTCGGTGCTGGTATTGGTGCCAATCTCGGTCCCCTCAGCGCTGGCATTGGTGCTGGTGTTGGTGGACGTTAAGGGTTAATACAACTTTTACGAGACTGAATAAAACCTATAAAAATCATGAATAAATATTGTTTTATTTAAATCAGATATTCGCTAAATGTTAAAAATGTTCTGTAAACCCGTCGTTTTTGGAACCCCTGAACATCCTAGTTAGGCTTAGCACTACTTCGGCTACATATGACACAATTAGGGTTTGGGGTTTCCCGGACTTTTTTCATTTCCCGGGAAAACGGGAATGAAAATTCTCATTCCCGGGAAAAAATATTTTTTTAATTTGTCGAATACGGTTTAAAATATCAACTTTTAGTAACTAGTGTGCTTTTTTAACCCATTAACGCCCACCGTACACTATTTCAACACGGATTTTCGTACTTTTTTTTATAATTTTCAATATGAATGCAATTCCTAATTATTAAATTATATGGCGCAAGTGATAGAGAACAATAAAACAAAATAATACTAATCTAAAAATAAATATTTTTTATTATTTTAGTAGTTATTATGGGTCATTTTTCTTCAAAATATTTTAGAAATTATTTGTCATTTTACAATTTTTTTACTTTTGACAAATCCGCAAAATTGAATGAGTCTTAATATTGGACATATAAATCAACTCTTGATTCAATATTAAAAAATGTTTAAGGAAACAAAGAATTCGTATGGTTGAGAATGTTATGAGGTCTTTATTCATTCATCTAGAGAGGAAAATATTTTACAGAAACAGGGGGAAATATTCCAAACTGTAATAGCAATAGAAACATTAAACAACTAATATTGATTAATTAAATTAAAAAATAAAAACATTGAAATAGTCCACTCATTACTTCTCACAAAGGGCCATTTAAATATACCGAAGGATATAGTTGTATTCAAATTAGATTTCTCTTGAAATTTCCGGGTGAACAATGTTAATTGTATCCCTACTTTTAGACCATTTCTTACTGATTTCATATGGGAAGTAAGTTCTTCTTTGAGAAGATTTTCACCTTTAATTTCATCGATGGGAAAACAATAAATTTAAAGATAACTAGATAGCACGAGGGGTTAAGTATTGACACTACGTCAGTCATAGTATTGCCAGTTTCACAATAGAGATCCTGCAAATATCTTATCAAAAAGTGAGTTTTCCTCTATATAGGTTTCGCCAAAAAATGCGACTTAGCGAATTTAAAAAGTATTGTTTGTAGTAATATAATAAACAAATGCTCATTATTATTGTCAGTAATGTTTTCCAATTATATAGTAAAACTAAATTAGCGGTCAAAATAATCAATATTTAATATTTCCCGTATTCCCGGGAAATTTAAATTTTTTCCCGAGAATTCCCGTCCAATTTTTTCGGGAATTCCCGGGAAAATCGATTCGGGAAATCCTCTCGTTTGGAAGGTAATTTCATTTAAAATAAAAATGTTAAAAACATAAAAAAATCTAAACCGACTGTAATACACATTTCAACATTTCCAAAGTAATTGAAATTGCCTTCAAAACAAGGTATAATACATTAAAATCTGTGAAGTATTTCAGGAGTAACAGGCGATTGAATGAACACACCTTTTTAAAAA
Organism: Polietes domitor; assembly: GCA_947397865.1. Taxonomy (NCBI): domain Eukaryota; kingdom Metazoa; phylum Arthropoda; class Insecta; order Diptera; family Muscidae; genus Polietes; species Polietes domitor. Next base: position 40,664,272 of record OX377619.1, on the reverse strand, counting down.
GTAGTATTAATTCATGGTTAAATTGATCGGGTGTCTGGAAATTTTCAAATACAGATTCTTGTCCTAGTCGACAATACCTCCAAGAGAAATAATATAACTTCTTAGAGTTTTCTACGTCATTCTTTTCTGTTGCACAGTGTAATGAGCAGCAGTTCATATCAAGACAAAACAAAATGAAAAGTATAAAAGTCATCACGACATTTGTAAATAAATTCCCATTCCTTCGAATATCCCCACAAAATCCCCGACATGTTTTAAGAAATCCCAACGAAAATTGCCTGTCCTTTTTTATATTTGTTGTCCTTTTGACCGCCATGAAATCCTCACTGTGGAGGGACAACCGCAACCAACATCTGACAAGTCTGATTTGACAGATAAATGGTATCGAGAAACACACACTAGCGACATAACAAGAGCATAAGATACTGAGCGGCAAACAATTTAACTAATGCCTAATGTTTTCCTCTCTTAATTTTTTCCTCTGTTTAATATTGGTGGCGTATGAGTTATATTCATTAAGATTTAATGTTACTCATTCGCTTAGTTGTATGATCGGGACGGGGAAAGAAAATCAATTTATTCGAACTAATTTTGTTTTAAGCCGTTTTTATTTGAAGTTTGTATATGCATATATCGATTTTAACACATTAAAATAATAGTTTTCCGCTGTTTCTTATTGTTGACTGTTCGATTAATCGATTAATCGAACACTGGGTCAAAATGGGTTAAAGCAATAATTGTTTGAATAATGAGAAAAATCGCTTGTTTTTCTCGGGCCATTGTGAATATGTTGGAGATATGTTCACCAATAGGGTTTGGTACGTTTTTCAAGTTCCCCATTCAAGCACAATGTTACTAGGCCATTTTCAATTGAAACTTAGAAAATACAACATCATATTGAGAAAATATAAAATTTGGAAATGAAAGTTGAAATTAAGAAAAAATTCAAATTCAAATTCAGAAATGTAAATTGAAATTTAGAAAATACAAATTGAAAATCAGAAATGTTTATTAAAATAGAGAAAATACAAATTGAAAAAACATAAATGTAAATTGAAATAGAGAAAATACAACTTAATTTATATTTCTGAATATTTTTTATTCTGAATTTCAATTTTCATTTTCTCAATTTCAATTTTCATTTCTCAATTTCAAATTGTATTTTCTCAATTTCAATTTTCATTTCTGATTTTCAATTTGCATTTTCTCAATTTTAAATTGTATTTTTTTCAATTTCATTTTTCAAATTCAAATTGTATTTTCTCCATTTCAATTTTCATTTCTCAATTTCAAATTTCGTTTCTCAATTTCAATTTGTATTTTTTTCAAATTCAAATTGCATTTTCTCAATTTCAATATTCATTTCTGATTTTCAATTTGCATTTTCTCAATTTCAAATTTCATTTCCCAATTTCAAATTGTTTTTTATACCCTACACCACTTCGTGGGCTAGGGTATTATAAGTTAGTTTCGCCCCAAATGTTTGTAACACCAATAAATAATCGAGCTAGACCCACCGTCAAGTATACCGATCGGCTTAGAATCACCAGCTGAGTCGATTTAACGATGTCTGTCTGTCCGTCCGTCCGTCTGCTGTCCATCTAAGCTTGTTCGCACTCTACAGGTCGCAATTGTTGTCCGATTGTCATGAAACTTGGCAGAAGTTATTCTTTCTGGCCAATGACCATCGGTATTGAATTTGGAGGAAATCGGTTCAGATTTAGATATAGCCCCCATACAAATGTCGCTCCCGATTTGACATTTTCCGCCCTATAAAGCACATATAGTAACCGATTTTCTTTAAATTTGGCACAACATCTTATAATCGAACTAGAAACACGTTTGCAAAAATTGGGTAAGATCGGTTCAGATTTAGATATAGCCCCCATACAAATGTCGCTCCCTATTTCACTTTTTCCGCTTTAGAAACCACATATTGTACCCGATTTTCTTTAAAATTGGCACAGCATCTTATTATCCAACTAGAAACACCTGTGCAAAAATTGGGTAAGATCGGTTCAGATTTAGATATAGCCCCCATACAAATGTCGCTCCCGATTTGACATTTTCCGCTCTAGAAACGACGTATTGTACCCGATTTTCTTTAAATTTTGCAGAACATCTTATAATCCAACTAGAAATACGTGTGCAAAAATTGGGTAAGATCGGTTCAGATTTAGATATAGCCCCCATACAAATGTCGCTCCCGATTTGACATTTTCCGCTCTAGAAACGACAAAGAAATACGTGTGCAAAAATTGGGTAAGATCGGTTCAGATTTAGATATAGCACCCATACAAATGTCGCTCCCGATTTGACATTTTCCGCTCTAGAAAAGACATATTGTACCCGACTTTCTTTAAATTTTGCAGAACATCTTATAATCCAACTAGAAATACGAACGCTCTAAAATCCACACATTGTACCCGTTTTTGTTTAAAATTGGCACAACATCTTATAATCGAACTAAAGGGTGATTTTTTAAGAGCTTGATAACTTTTTAAAAAAAAAAAAAGCATAAAATTTGCAAAATCTCATCGGTTCTTTATTTGAAACGTTAGATTGGTCCATGACATTTACTTTTTGAAGATAATTTCATTTAAATGTTGACCGCGGCTGCGTCTTAGGTGGTCCATCCGCTTAGTCCAATTTTGGCATTTCCACGTTTTTGAGTAACAGAGACCCAATTGGTGCGAACGGCGACGAATCGAAAATTGGTGGTCATCATTAACACTGGCCGATACAGCTGCGATATTTTCTTCAGTTCGCACTCTACGTAAGCGTGTTGGTGGTTTAATGTCCAACAATGTAAATTTGGTGCGAAATTTAGTCACAATAGCCCGAATAGCCGCTTCAGTGGGTCGATTAAACTGACCATAAAATGGAAGCGCGCAATGAACTTTCTTAACAGAGCACGCATTTTGATAATAAAATTCAATAATTTGCAAGCGTTGTTCGTTTGTAAGACGATTCATGATGAAATGTCAAAGCATACTGAGCATCTTTCTCTTTGACACCATGTCTGAAATCCCACGTGATCTGTCAAATACTAATGCATGAAAATCCTAACCTCAAAAAAATCACTCTTTAGAAACATCTATGGTGAAAGTGGGTAAGATAGGTTCAGATTTAGATATAGCCCTCATACAAATGTTGCTCCCGAATGTTTAACCGATTTTGGCCAAATTTTACATATTATATTTCATGGTGAAAGCGGGTCACATCGTTCCAGGTTTCAATATACCCCCATACAAATGTCCTTTCTAATTTAACATTTTTTGTCAAACACATACATTTACAGGATGCAAAAATCCTTCCCGATTTCACATTTTTACCGAATTGAATTGCAATGATAATTGTTTCGGTGATGTCCATATGTCCGTACTTTGAAATGACTTTGGTATACTACTGTATAATTTGTATTTGTCTGTCGGACAATTAGATCAATTACCATATTATTTACCATACTCGTTAAATTTGACTGAAGATGAATTTATAGCATATAAATTATATGAATATAATTTATATAATTTGTATGAACTACATAAAATTGCTCCCATATATACCTGGGTTTAGTAATCAAAGCGAGGAACATACGCAGGGAGTGGTGTAGGGTATTATATAGTCGGCCCCGCCCGACTTTAGCCTTTCCTTACTTGTTTTTTTTAATTTAAATTTTCATTTCTGATTTTCAATTTGCATTTTCTCAATTTGAAATTGTATTTTCTCAATTTCAATATTCATTTCTGATTTTCAATTTGCATTTTCTAAATTTAATTTTCATTTCTGATTTTCAATTTGCTTTTTCGCAATTTCAAATTCCATTTCTCAATTTCAACCTGTATTTTTTTCAATTTCATTTCTCAATTTAAATTTCATTTCTCAATTTCAAATTTCATTTCTCAATTTCAACTTTCATTTCTGATTTTCAATTTGCATTTCCTCAATTTCAAATTGCATTTCTCAATTTCAAATTGTATTTTCTCAATTTCAATTTTCATTTCTGATTTTCAATTTGAATTTTTTCAATTTCGAATTTCATTTCTCAATTTTAAATTGTATTTTTTCAAATTCAATTTTCATTTCTGATTTTCAATTTGTATTTTCTCAATTTCAAATTCCATTTCTCCATTTCAACTTGTATTTTTTTCAATTTCAAATTTCATTTCTCAATTTCAAATTGTATTTTCTCAATTTTAAATTTCATTTCTGGTTTCCAATTGGCATTTTCTCAATTTCAGTTTTCATTTCTGAATTTCAATTTGCATTTTCTCAATTACATTTACATTTCTGAATTTAATGTTGTATTTTCTCAGTTTCAATTTTCATTTCTCAATTTTTTCTTGCATTTTCTCAATTTCAACTGAAAATGGTGTAGTTAATTGCTGCCATGAGTAATAAAATATTTACGATTACGATTTTTTCCCTTCCAGATTTTATTATATTTATATTTTCCACATAAATAATAGCAATTTAATCTGCAATCCTATTAATTTATGGTTATTATTGTTCCCTTTTTTGCTCTTTCTTTTGCAGCTTTCTTTTGGAATCCCTTTCAAATGGCAGTGGAGCTCGCCTGACGTTGGGATCGGCCGTTTTAGTCTATTTGATTGCTTACAACGAAACGACGGCACCATGTGTAGTACTGGCCGCCATAATGGCCACAGTGTATGCGGCGTTGGCGGGTAAATATTTAAAGTCATCGCACTACGCTCCACTATACACCACAACCCAACCCCATCCTTAGCACTACTGCCGCCACGAGTAGCACTTAAATTATTCACATGTTTTTGTTTTCGTTTTTCTTTCTGTCCCTACAGCCCGCTGTAAAACAAGTCTGAGGACACTACAAATGCCTTACATACGGGCCAGTAACAAATTTGACTTTGGCTGCCTGTTCCTGGCCACATGGATGGATATGTTGGCCGTACTGTGTGCCTGTGGGGCTTTGGCGCGAACGCTGAGCATGTGTTTGGATGCCATGACTGGTGGTTTGGCACGCATTATGATTTTAGGCAAGTTGAACCACCGAACCGCAGACAGCGAAACCGAATGAAATCCAAAGTAGCTTTTTGATTTGAATCAAAGAGAGAGTGTATACCACAGGGAGCTGAAATTTCTCTCCTTGCCCTGTTAGATTATTAACTAAATCATAAAAGAAATATTTAATTAATAAAAATCAAATATTGTTTTTTTTTTTAACTTAACGAACTGTTGCCTATCCTAAAGATTTAATAGGAGATTACAAGATATTCCAGCTCTCGGTTGTATACTCTCTCTGATTTTTGTATTCGTATATAAACCAAGCATGTGTGGTAGTGGGTTAATATTTATATTTGTTTTGTTCTTGTTTTTGTTGTTGGGGTATACTTTCAGGCCGCAATTCACCAGCCAACGAACCGTGGCCAGATGTTTTGGGTGTTGCCGTGGTCTTTCTAGTAACCGGCATGTTTATGCTGGGCCTGGAGGTATGTGGCATGTGGCATGTTATCTCTCTCTCACTCACTCTATGTTTGTTTGTTTTATTGTTTACCCGGTTTTGGGTTTATTGGTCTGTGGCAACGATGATGGTTCTTTTTGTGAATTTTCACGGCGTTACCTATTTATTCTTTTTGTGAATACATTTTTAATCAGATGTTTTTTCTTCTCATTATTATTTTATTTTATTCTATTTTCTTTCTCTCCGTATTTAGCACTCGAAGGCTTTCAGCTTTATAATGGCTTTGGCCATGTTCGGCTTAAATGCCATTTTAAGTGCTGTCGGTTGGTGGAATGGCGACGGCATCGCCTGGCACGAGACCATAATGCAACCGAGTGGTTTCAAAAGTGTACGTATCCGTATTGTTTTTTTTTTTTCTAAATATGTAAATAAAAGTCTAGCCGAGTGTTGTACGAGAGTCCCATATGGCTGTGGAGGACACTTATGACACTTCTACATTTTCCTTTGAAACTTTTGTGCAAATAATTCTGAGCGGGTGTGTAATTGAGATGGTTCTTGGTGAATGAGATGAGATGAGATTTACCCAAGAGCTTAGCAATTCTTATTAAATATATTAGGATCTAATTTATTTTAATTAATGATAAATAATGATTTTTGTTTTATGGGATGAGATGGGATAGTTATATAACTTAATTATAAAAGTAAAACATAATAATTATAATTATACCCTACACCACTTCGTGGTCTAGGGTATTATAAGTTAGTTTCGCGCCAAATGTTTGTAACACCAAGAAATAATCGAGCTAGACCCACCTTTAAGTATACCGATCGGCTTAGAATCACCAGCTGAGTCGATTTAACGATGTCTGTCTGTCCGTCCGTCCGTCCGTCCGTCCGTCTGTCCGTCTGCTGTCCATCTAAGCTTGTTCGCACTCTACAGGTCGCAATTGTTGTCCGATTGTCATGAAACTTGACAGAAGTTATTTTTTCTGGCCGATGACCATCGGTATTGAATTTGGAGGAAATCGGTTCAGATTTAGATATAGCCCCCATACAAATGTCGCTCCCGATTTGACTTTTTCCGCCCTATAAAGCACATATAGTACCCGATTTTCTTTAAATTTGGCACAACATCTTATAATCCAACTAGAAACACCTATGCAAAAATTGGGTAAGATCGGTTCAGATTTAGATATAGCCCCCATACAAATGTCGCTCCCTATTTCACTTTTTCCGCTCAAGAAACCACATATTGTACCCGATTTTCTTTAAAATTGGCACAGCATCTTACAATGCAACTAAAAACACGTATGCAAAAATTGGGTAAGATCGGTTCAGATTTAGATATAGCCCCCATACAAATGTCGCTCCCGATTTGACATTTTCCGCTTTAGAAACGACATATTGTACCCGATTTTCTTTAAATTTGGCAGAACGTCTTATAATGCAACTAGAAACACGTATGCAAAAATTGGGTAAGATCGGTTCAGATTTAGATATAGCCCCCATACAAATGTCGCTCCCGATTTGACATTTTCCGCTCTAGAAACGACATATTATACCCGATTTTCTTTAAATTTGGCAGAACATCTTATAATGCAACTAGAAACACGTATGCCAAAATTGGGTAAGATCGGTTCAGATTTAGATACAGCCCCCATACAAATGTCGCTCCCGATTTGACATTTTCCGCTCTAGAAACGACATATTGTACCCGATTTTCTTTAAATTTGGCAGAACATCTTGTAATCCAACTAGAAACACGTATGCAAAAATTGGGTAAGATCGGTTCAGATTTAGATATAGCCCCCATACAAATGTCGCTCCCGATTTGACTTTTTCCGCTCTAAAATCCACATATTGTACCCGTTTTTCTTTAAAATTGGCACAACATCTTATAATCCAACTAAAAAACCTATGGTGAAAGTGGGTAAGATCGGTTCAGATTTAGATATAGCCCTCATACAAATGTTGCTCCCGAATGTTTAACCGATTTTGTCCAAATTTTACATATTATATTTCACCAATAAACATACATGTTGAAAGCGGGTCACATCGTCCCAGGTCTCAATATACCCCCATACAAATGTCCTTTCCGATTTAACATTTTTTGTCAAACACATACATTTACAGGATGCAAAAATCCTTCCCGATTTCACTTTTTTACCGAATTCAATTGCAATGAGAATTGTGTGGATGATGTCCATATGTCCATACTTTGAAATGACTTTGGTATACTACTGTATAATTTGTATTTGTCTGTCGGACAATTGGATCAATTACCATATCATTTACCATATTCGTTAAATTTGACTAAAGATGAATTTATAGCATATAAATTATATGAATATAATTTATATAATTTGTATGAACTTCATGAAATTGCTCCCATGAAATACCTGGGTTTTGTAATCAAAGCGAGGTACATATGCAGGGAGTGGTGTAGGGTATTATATAGTCGGCCCCGCCCGACTTTAGCCTTTGCTTATTTTAATTCAGTTAAAAGCTGGTAATGCCACTCCTAATTAAAGTCGCTTAAAAATTTCATATAGTGAAATGTATCTGTCTGGCCACTCTTGTATTTATTTACCTGGTAAATGTACACACTCAAGGATTAATTAAATTCTATATTATTCCTTGTAATTTTTACCTGGTTATTGATATTTTAATTGTTTTAACGTCCAAAAACAATCTTAAAATTACCTTCAGATCGCGCTAAGATTTATGCGATTTATAAGTTTAAAATTTGTGCATACATTTAACATATGGTCGATTTATGCAAATATGCACTTTGCATAAAATATGCAAAATATTGAAAAATATGTTTATATATGTCGAATAAATTTGTGTAGCATTACCATTTCGATACAACCATCCAATCAAAATATGCAATTGCATATATTCCGCTGTCTAATAATAATAATAAAAAAAAAAAACAAAAATAAAGAAGCAAGACTGCTTCAGCTTATGCAAAGTATGGTATAATAGTATTGTTAAACAATGGTCACTATATGTTAGAAACTTTATTTAAAAACTTCTGGTCACGGTCAATTAGCTCCAGGGAAGATCCTGGAGCACCTGACCATAAGTGGGGGTTGTCTTGGTCTGATGTAGGTAGTGCAGATATTGAGAAGATAAGAAGGAGTGAAATATTTCTTACGACGCTTTAAAATAGTCAGACAGTTGAATGCCTCTTTCGGCACATAAAATACATGTTTTGTCCAACGAACATCACATCGACCCCATTCGGTAATGGCTGATTGACTCATCCAGCTTGACATCTATGATCGAATTAGTATGATTGACAGAGGTTACCGTCACCAGTGAATGATTATTAGGGATGGGATAGTGCGCGACTTATCGATTTCTATATGCTAGAATCCCTAATTTCGTGAGATTCAGAAAAAATTCATGAGCCAAAAAACGCGGGTGCTGGTTTTTTGGTTTGGCCGCTCATCAAAAAGCCCCCAAAATGTAAAATAGTTCCCCATTAATTTTCCTTCCCACTATTTTTTGGAACACACATAGCCCCTTATCTCCACTCGTTAAGGGGGCTCCCATACAAAATTTATTTGTTTATAAAATTTGTTTGCACCACTCTTACTGGCTCAAGGATGCCGCTATTGGAGTCAAATGTATGACCGACTCCCAATATTTTTTCAACTCCGGCATTTTCTTTGAACAAACCTAACTTAAACCTTTAAGGTGGTCCCCATACGATTTTTTTATTTTTATACCCTACACAACTTCGTGTACTAGGGTATTATAAGTTAGTTTTCCGCCAAATGTTTGTAACACCAATAAATAATCGAGCTAGACCCACCTTTAAGTATACGGATCGGCTTCAAATCACCAGCTGAATCGATTTAACGATGTCTATCTGTCCGTCCGTCCGTCCTCTCTACGACTCTACAGGTCGCAATTGTTGCCCGATTATCATGAAATTTGGCAGAACTTACTTTTTTGGGCCAAGGATATATCCCCATACAAATGTCGCTCCCGATTTGACTTTTTCCGCTCTAAAATCGACATATTGTACCCAATTTTTTTTTTAATTGTCACAACATTTTATAATCGAACTAGAAACACTTATGCTGAAAGTGGGTAAGATCGGTTCAAAGGCCTCAAGTGTTGTCCGTCCGATTCATCCTATTACCGCTGTATTTATCATTCGATGTTGATCAATTTTTCCAGATCATGTTATATTAACTTTACTCGGAATATCTGCTGGCAAATTGGTTACTTTATTATTTACCGTATTCGTTAAATATGACGAAATATGAATTTATACCATACAATATAATTTATATGAAGTACATTAAATTGCTCCCATGAAATACCTGGGTTTAGTAATCAAAGCGAGGTATATACGCAGGGAGTGGTGTAGGGTATTATATAGTCGGCCCTGGTTTTCTTTATAAAAATATGATGGAGATATAAAAGAAAATTACAACTATATATTTTGGAGTAGATGTGATTTTAAATTACATTTAAATCCTGAAATTCTCGAAACACTTTTAAGACCGTGAGTTTGGTGATTAATAGTACTTATTATTAATAGTACTTATTTATTTTTTGGAACACATAAAACACAAGTGAATACGTACGCGAATTTCACAAATAGTACTCACAAATGAAGATTACAACCCAAATTTTCAGATAATACTTAATTTTACATCAAAAAAGTTAACACAGAAATCATGGCCTATTACTTTTTCTAAGTTGTAAGTAAACGTTTTTTTTGTAGAATATATGCAAACTAGAATTTTGAACTTGGGACCACTGTAAAAAATATTTTAAGAAAATGTTTTTTTTAGAAATGCATGAAATGGTGTTATTTCAATAGCTGTCTTTCATTTGACATCGAAATTAATTAAAAAAAATTGGAAATTTTGATTTATTCTCTGAGACAAAGTTGTAGCTCTTGTCATAAAGAAGCAAAATTTTAAAATCAAAAACATAATCTTCAACGTCAAAATCACAAGTGTCGTCGAACAAATCTTATAGACTGTGTGCAGGTAGCGTATACGTGCTGTTGATTAAGGATAATATCACTCATACGCACTACAGTCGGACTGATCATTAACAGAAACAGTCCAGCAAGATATATTTTTCCTACCTAAACGGTGTTAAGAATCATTCTTAGATCATTAGAATCATTTCTAGAAAGTTGTTTATTGAGATCTTAGGTACATTTGATTGTTTCCTTGAATTTTATACGGTTTGCTACATATGGACCTGAACAGGGGAAAAAGGTTAAAAAAGTCGTTTTTATACACTCCACGAGAGTATTATGTCTTTGTGCATTTGTTTGTAACACTCAAAAGGAACCTAGATAGAACCATTATTAATTATACCGATCGAATTAGAATCACTTTTTGAATCGATTTAGCGATGTCCGTCTGTCTGTCCATCTATTCTTGTAATCACGATACAGGTCGCAATCGTAGACAGAACCAAACGAAACTTAGCGCAACGATATAGCCCCCATACGACTTTCACTCCCGATTTGACTCTTTTCACTCTAGATACCTCATATTACAACAGATTTTCTTCAAAATTGGCAAAACATCTTATATTTCAACTAGAAACACCCATGGCGAAAATAGGTCAGATCGGTTCAGATTTATATATAGCTCCCATACAAATTTCGCTCTCAATTTGAGTTTTTCCGCTCTAGCAACCACATATTTTATCAGATTATCTTCAAATTTGGCAAAACATCTTATATTTAATCTAGGAACACGTATGGTGAAAAATACTCAGATTGGTTCAGATTTATATATAGTTCCCAGTCAAATTTCGCTCCCGATTTGACTTTTTCTGCTGTTGGAACCACATATTTCAGCAGATCTTCTTCAAAATTAGCAAAACGGCTTATATTACAACTAGAAACACCCATGGCGAAAATAGGTCAGATCGGTTCAGATTTATATATAGCTCCCATACAAATTTCGCTCTCAATTTGAGTTTTTCCGCTCTAGCAACCACATATTTTATCAGATTATCTTCAAATTTGGCAAAACATCTTATATTTAATCTAGGAACACGTATGGTGAAAAATACTCAGATTGGTTCAGATTTATATATAGTTCCCAGTCAAATTTCGCTCCCGATTTGACTTTTTCTGCTTTTGGAACCACATATTTCAGCAGATCTTCTTCAAAATTGGCAAAACGGCTTATATTACAACTAGAAACACCCAATGCGAAAATATGTTAGATCGGTTCAGATTTATATAAAGCTCCCTTCTTCAAATTTGGCAAAATATCTTATATTTCCACAAGAAACACACAGGGTGAAAATGAGTCAGATCTGTTCAGATTTATATATAGCTCCCGGCTTGATTTTTCCGCCCCAGAAACCACGTATTTTCACCGAATTTCTTCAAATTGAGCATAACACGTTATACTTCAACTAAAAGAACCTATTGTGTAAGTGGGTCACTTCATTCCATCTTTGGATATAGCCCCGATACAAATATTCTTCTCGATTTGACCAATTAGTTCAGGTCATATGAGCCTATGATTAGGAAACATACAAAAATTCTTCCAGTTTTCATTTTCTTACCGAATTGAATTGTATGCGGGTAGAATGTGAAGTTTATGATATAGTCGGCCCCGCCGACTTTAGCCTTTCCTTACTTGTTTTTTTAAGTTTTTTGCGATTTTGACCTTGAAATTGATGTTTTTGATTTTATATGTTCTTTATGACAAGAGCTAGAACTCAGAGAGTAAATCAAATTTATAAACGGTTTGCAAGATATGAGTCTGAGAAAATGATCACTTTTTGCAAAAATGACACCGCGGCCGCAAATCTTTAGGGCCCATAAAAAAGTGATTGTCTATGGGCAAACAGGGAGACGCGGATCTTTTTGTGGTCTTTTATCACGTAGTGGTGACCGTATATGGTTATATTTTTTCGTGTTGCACGTGTTTATCTATAATATATGATAAACTTATTTGTTTCCGGAGATATCGTTTCAATGCATATGTCATTTTGACATAACAGCTGTTTTTCGTTCAAAATCAAAGCTGGCAGTAAAATTTAGCAATTACGGACGGGTCATTTAGTCTTCCTTTTAAAAAAATTAAGTAACTATAAAACGATTTAATAGTTTTCACAGCTTATTGTTCTATTGCCAAGAAAAAAAAAAACAAGTAAGGAAAGGCTAAAGTTGGGCGGGGCCGACTATATGGTACCCTCCACTATATACCTCATTACGATTGAATTCCGGAAAGAATGTGAAAATTGTTTGGACTTCCACAAAGTATGTTTCCAGCTGAAATATAACGCGTTCTCTTTTTTTATATTGCCTATATCTAAACCTGAATCGCTCTGACCCACTTTTAAAATATATGTTTGTAGATGAAATATAAGGTGTTGTGGCAAATTTGAAGAAAATTGCTTAAAATATCTGGTCTTTAGAGCGAAAAAAGTTAAATCGAGAACGAAATTTGTATGTGACCTATACCTAAATCTAAACCGAGCTGACCCATTTTTACCACACATGTTTCTAGTTGAATTATAGGATACTCTGCCAAATTTGAAGCAATTCGAGTAATGTATGCGATTTCTAGAAAGTCAAGTCGCGAGCGACATTTGTATGGGGGCTATATCTAAATCAGAACCGATTTACTTCAAATTAGATAACGTTCGCCCTCGGCCCACAAAACATACATGTGCTAATTTTTGTTGAGATCGGGGAATAATTGCGACCTTTACTTTAACTACAGACATCCGGAGAGGCAGACAGAAGGACATTGCTAAGCACAAAGACATAACACCCTAGTGGATAGTATAAAAGATTAAATTTAAATCGGTTTCAATTTCACGATCAACTCCAACAGAGTTTTGTGTATTTATGCCGGAATGAATTGTGAATTGTCAGCATAAAAGCGCACTTTCACAACATTCCACTAGAAGAAGTCTTATAAAGACACTAGCATTTCAGAAAGATGTTTATAATACATAATAACACTTCCTTCCTGAATTTCTTAATTGATCACTATGGTGTGCCTTAAATATTTTTTGGATTTTTTGGCGGGCCCACACGGAAGTTTATTAAGTCTCATGAAAAATATAGGTTTTTTTAAATGTTTCCATTAACCCTTGATCCACTGACATCGAAGTATCTTTGACTAGAAATGCAGTTAGTGAAGACCTTTCAACCACTAAATGCTCAATTTGAACTATATTGAGTATTTCGACCACTAGGGAAAAATTTTGTGAACAATTTCTTAAAAATATAATTGAGAAACTTACATTTTTAGAATTCACGGAAACAGTTTTTAGATTTTTTTGTCTAGACACAAAATTATACTCCGTCAAAGTCCAATTTGGTCTGAACCTCCTAGGGTAAAAGGTTAATGTTTAGATAGTGTTACCGAGCTTTGAAAATTGTTAAAACACATGCGAATTTCCACATTTTTGCTGATATCTCAGAATATACTAAAAGTCCCACTCAGAAATTTCCAGAGTATCTAGAGCACAGATATAGCTACTTGCTGAGATAATATAATAAAAAAATGATGTATATATATTTTTAATTTATTTTTTGTTCTAAAAACCAAAAATTATTTTAACAAAAATTGTCTCAATATATTTTACAGAACAAAAGATATCACTGATTGAGTAAAAAACTTCCACGTTGTAGGGTTGTCACAGTTTTCAAAAGCGACAAACGCATCCACCACATTTTTTCAAAGCTCGGTAGCACTATCTAACACTAATGAAAAAATTCGCAGTTTCTCAAGAGTCTTAATAAAATTCCGCGCGAGCCTATCAAAAATCTAAAAAATTAATTTGTCCCTAATTGATCTCGCAAAAAAACATGGTGTTTGTGAATTATTTTTGGGAAATTAAAGTGTCGCTAGCTTACTTTTATGGCGACATTTTTCTGCTATTGGGGCTCCACATTTATGTCATTGACCGAAAGGTTAGAGAAATAGTTGCAGACAAAACATTTAAATATAAATTATGGTTAATTATTCAGTCATATGGCAGTGGTGGATTTCGGTGGATTTGTATTTTCGTGACATTTACAATTAAACGGCCACGAATTGCCAGTGGGTTTTGCGCAAGCAAGAAAACAGTCAGGAAACTGAATATTAGGAGATTCTAGTTAGGGGAAAAAATCGGACAAATTAAGCATGAATTGAATTGTTAACAGTTTGTAAAGTATAGGGTGGGTCATGTAATATTTTAAATTTGAACTACCGATTAATTTGACTTTGAAAGGTAGAATAACATTCATGTTTATTTTTATACCCTACACCACAGGGCATATTGTCTTTGTGCATTTGTTTGTAGCACCCAAAAGGAAACGAGATAGACCCATCGTTTATTATACCGATCGACTTAGAATCACTTTTTGAGTCGATTTAGCGATGTCCGCCCGTCCGTCCGTCTGTCCATCTATTCTTGTAATCAAGGTCCAAGTCGCAATTGTTGTTAGAACTAAATGAAACTTTGCACAACGAAGTTTTATGGGATAAGGACGAATGCTATTTAATTTGATTTGATTTAAGCAAATCGGTTCAGATTTAGATATAGCTCCCATACAAATGTTGCTTCCGATTTGACTCTTTCCGCTCTAGAAACCACAAACTTTGACAGATTTTCTTCAAATTTGGCAAAACAGCTTATTTTTCAACTAGAAACAGCTCTGGTAAAAATAGGATAGATCGGTTCAGATTTATATATAGTTCCCATACAAATGTCTCCTCCGATTTGACTCTTTCCGCTCTAGAAACCACAAACTTTGACAGATTTTCTTCAAATTTTGGCAAAACAACTTATATTTCAACTAAAAACAGCTCTGGTGAAAATGGGTCAGATGAGTTCATATATATATATATATGGCTCCAATACAAATTTCGCTACTGAATTGATTATATCCGCTCTAGAAATAGCATTTTTGAACAGATTTTCTTCTAATTCGGCACATCAGCTAATGTTTCAAATAGAAACAACTATAGCGATAGTGGGTCACATCGGTTCAGATAATATATAGCTCCCGATTTGATTCTTTCCGCTCTAGAATTGATTCTTTCCGCTAACACTCCATAAAATTTGGGAAAGCGTCTAATATTTCAACTAGAAAACCTTTCCTAAACATGGGTCAGATCGGCTCAGATTTGTATATAGCTCCCATTCAAAGTTTGTGTTCAAATTTTCTTACAAATACTTAGCATGGTAGAATATTTGTAGTATATTCTCCTCTTATAGCTGCATCGTATATCACCCGGTTTAAATGTAATGACTTTTTTATATCCTACACCATAGGGTATAATGACTAAGTGTAGGGTATCATATAGTCGGCCACGCCCGACTTTAACCTTCCTTACTTGTTTGGTTTATGTTTGACATTTGGAAAATGGTACGCTATACGATCGATTAAAAAATAATTGGAAATATTAAAAACTTACTTCCAAAGTAGTGAGTCTTTAAAGCAAACTGTAAGAAATTTACGTGGAAAATATTCGTGTTTTCAGATAAAGCTAATTTTCATCTCGGTGGCTATGTCAATAAGCATATGGGGGTTAGAGAGAACCCACACGTGAATATTGAGAAACCAATGCATCCACAACGAGTCACTGTTTGGGGATGGATCAATGGGCCATGTACTGAAAAATTGGCTTGATCGGATGAGCTACTGTGGTAGTCCTATGAATGAATGAATGTTCCATTATTAAATCAAAAAGTTAAACCTTTCCAATAATACCAGAAATTTGAAAAAATAATCAGTATTTTTCATAGCCGATTCTAATTTAAAATTTTAAATGACCCACCCTATAAAAACATCTAAATCACAAAACTCTGCTTTGTTT